>FR997855.1:2522361-3122361 GCA_905475405.1 Schrankia costaestrigalis
AGTAAGTCAGATTTTTGAATTGTTCAGGTTGGTGGAAGCTTAGTTACTTTCAATAACACATACCCCCTTACTCATAAACGCCTCTTAAATTTAATCACTGTTTAGCGAGATTTTTTAAGTAAAACCGACCTTATACCAAACAAAAACGTAAGAATTTAAGCTAATCACTTGACTAAAATTTAAGAGGCGTTTATGAGTAAGGGGGGATAGTTAGTTTTCTTTTTAAATTGTCGCTTTCCCAAAGATAATACAAAATACAGCTGTTTGCGCGATTCTAAGAATAAAAATAAAACTGACTCTCAGTAGAAATAAAAATGCAACGTAAAAATAAATCAGAAGAGTTTTTACGACTCCATTTATTTGATTAATCTTGTAATGTAAAATTTATTTCTTATGTCTATTCCTAGGTTTTTTATGAGTTATTTTAGTGTTTTTAAGTCTAGAATTGCAAAGTGCCAAATTTCTGAACAAATACAATTTTTCTTACAACTCAATTCATTATTTTTCAACATTATACCTAATATCTGCCTCTGTGGCAATGCAGATCTAATATCTGCATTGCCACAGAGGTATGAAATTGCCGTTTTGTATGAAGATTTTGTCATAAGTAAGATTTTTCATACTAACGTTTTCCAAGATTTTTTAATAATTATTAAACGTAATAGAATGAAATTTGGTATAAGTAATGGCGCACATTTAAACTTACTATTGTGTTTAAAACAAAGAAAAAAAAAGTACTAGTGAAGATGTTACAATTAACCAAATGGGAAAATCCGCTGTTATAAATTGGACCCATGTTCACAGGATTATTAATAATACAAATAATAATTATTTTCATTTATTATCTTTTGTTAGATGTTGGTAATATCCTATATTTCCTAAATACCAAAAATTATATAAACAATACAATTACGTTTTAAAAGAATAAGTATAGAGTCTAAAGACTGCGCAGAAATTATAATGTTAAACAGTGAAATCCATGAAATACACTTCTGAATTTAACTCTACAGTGTCTTACAACACATCGTAATTAAATCTTAATTAACACAGTAGTAACACTGCGCTGCTTTGTGCGTAACTAAAGTGCGCCATATTTCATTCGTTAGCGATTCGGGATTTCTCGATAGTCGTCTATAAGTACTAATATTAAAAAGAGGTAAAGTTTGTGTGTTTGTTTGTTTGTGACGTTATAGGGGCCAATCTCTGGATCTACTAAACCGATTTTGAAAATTATTTATGTGTTGATATTATCACGCTATGACTAGGAATGGAGCACTAATGAAATATGTTTAAAAAAGGGACGCGTTTTTTTCGCCCCCCAACGAAGTAGGCACGGGTCAGCTAGTTAGTAATAATATTATCTCACAATAATTCTGTCAACGCCATCTAGTTTTTTACAGTACAACACTTTGACAAACAAGACTTCTGTGGCATATTCAGTTATTTATTGAACTAGAGAAAACACGTTATCATCTGAGTACTCCAAAAAGAGATGAGAGATTATTACATAAGAATAGAAGATCTGTAAGTGCAAGCGAGATAGATATAGAGAAATGATATTAGTCTTGGTTTAAGACTCAGATCATAATGCGTTCAGAATCTATAGTGAATTTGCGGAACATATTTTATATCCGAATCTATTTTTATTTTATTTTTATTTCGGACATAAGCACAGAATAACCGGTTTCCGTGATCAGTAGCATCATGGCGGCGCGGCGGCGGGAAAGATGCTTACCAAAACCGGCGTAGCAAGAGATTGCAGTGGAATTGGGGCGTTTAATATCCGTGTGGTGACGGAGTAAGAATACAGTGTGTCACCACCCCATCTCATCCCAAGGGTGTCGTAAAAACCGACTAAGTGACTATCCGTGAACATTATCTTTACGTAATAAAAAGAAGGAAAACTTGAAAATAACCCTATACCAATCCGTCTGGCCAGCGTGGTATAAGTGGGCCAAGTATCCGAGTGCGTTACCCTAGCAAGAAAGTATCTCGTAGAGTGATGAGAGTGGTACGTATCGTTCTTGCTAGGTCTACTGAAGATGTGCACGAAATTTGACATTTGTGCGTCCTGGCGTTTTCGAGAAAAATGGAAAAAACGATTCCTGCTAGGGTAACGTTACTCCAGCAAGAAAGTATCTCGTGGAGTGATTTGAGTGGTACCTATTTTTCTTGCTAGGTCTACTGAAGATGTGCACGAAATATGACCTTTGTGCGCCATCAGGTTATTGAGATATTGCATTTCCTGCTGGGGTAACGTTTTGATATATCGTGTTTCTCGATAACCATTATGTGTGCGCCAATATAAAAAATATGCCCATGTACCTCTTAATTTGTGCGTACTTATGGCAGAAAAATAAATGAGTAAATATTAACAGTTTTTGAGTAATTACACTTTGAAAAAAAAACGAAAAACGCTCATAACTCGTAAATGAGTAAACGTATAAGTTCACTGACAACTGTTATTGGTACTTCTTAATGTCTATAAAAACCATACAAGGTCTGCAAAAACGCATGGTTCAGCAATTTCACGCACAATCAAAAAACTGTGTCATAACTTTGACGTAAATGTGCAGAAAAACGGCTCAACCCAAGAAGTTCTGGTATAAACCAATGCTTAGAGCATACAGTGAACTATCTAAGTGAAAAATTTTCAGCTTGGCAAATTTTATATATTTATAAGAAGATACAACCAAATATCTAAACACGTAAATAACGCTCGCCTATCCGACTAAATAGGGTTGTATACAAAAAAGCGACCGATACATACATATTGATGACCTTCTTAACATGAACGTATTAAACGTTAGTTGTCATGGTACAGTCAAGTTCAAAACGTTTCTTAGCACTTTCAAGTACATATGCTAATTTTATTATTATTTAACAATTTGGGGGCTAACTAAAATATAATCGTAAAAACACAGGAATGTTAAATAAAAGAAGTTGATTTGAAAATTATTATAATATTCACTCTAGGTTAAATTATGGCAAGAAATCACAAATCAAATTTTCTAACTGAAAACTAGAACACAAATAGTTTAATTGTATTTTTTACATAAAATAACAATAATAGATAACGAAAAATAAACCTTCAAAAACCAAAACCGACTATTACAGATCAATTTTAACAACTTATAAATTATTCTCTTTATTTACATTTTTGACCTTAATTTACATTTTTAAATATAAAAATAAAAACATTTAAAAATATAAAAAAAGGGTAGACCCACCAGCATCGGGTACAGGGACCAAGCTACTGGTGGTTAGGGCTCCAAAGATAGGAACCTCCTCACAATATGTACCGTGTCAAGCAGTACTGCCTTCTGCATCAGACCTATGATCCAACTGCCAAGGTCGAGTCTCCTTAGATGTTGATAAAGACTCTTTGGAATAAGTCCATTCACCGAAAGTACTATCGGAACAATAATCGCCGAATCAACAGTCCACATGTCGATAACCTCGTGAACAATAGTCCGATCAGTGATTTTTCATAAATCACTATGGATTTGAAAGGAGTATTCAATCGCTTCTACTTCAAGGCGCTAGGGATGCGCCTCCATATTCTTATGTCACAACAGTAAGTGTGTTTAGGTAATAATATACCTTTCTCACATCGGCCCAGCGACACACCGAACGGCAACTAATATGAATTGTGACGTCAGGGGAGGCGGCGCGCGTGTGAGCAAAGGTACCAATATTAGTAGGTATAAATGCCTGGTGGGTAGTACTTTGTCCTTCAATCACATTGTTATCATCATCATCAGTAGGTTATTTTCTACTTCATTGTACAAGTTTCAAGCGGTCCGCGAGTAAAGCTGAGAAGGTCATCAATATGTATGTATCGGCCGCTTTTTTGTATACAACCCTATTTAGTCGGATAGGCGAGCGTTATTTACGTGTTTAGATATTTGGTTGTATCTTCTTATATATAAAATTTGCCAAGCTGAAAATTTTTCACTTAGATAGTTCACTGTATGCTCTAAGCATTGGTTTATACCAGAACTTCTTGGGTTGAGCCGTTTTTCTGTACATTTACGTCAAAGTTATGACACAGTTTTTTGATTGTGCGTGAAATTGCTGAACCATGCGTTTTTGCAGACTTTGTATGGTTTTTATAGACATTAAGAAGTACCAATAACAGTTGTCAGTGAACTTATACGTTTACTCATTTACGAGTTATGAGCGTTTTTCGTTTTTTTTTCAAAGTGTAATTACTCAAAAACTGTTAATATTTACTCATTTATTTTTCTGCCATAAGTACGCACAAATTAAGAGGTACATGGGCATATTTTTTATATTGGCGCACACATAATGGTTATCGAGAAACACGATATATCAAAACGTTACCCCAGCAGGAAATGCAATATCTCAATAACCTGATGGCGCACAAAGGTCATATTTCGTGCACATCTTCAGTAGACCTAGCAAGAAAGATAGGTACCACTCAAATCACTCCACGAGATACTTTCTTGCTGGAGTAACGTTACCCTAGCAGGAATCGTTTTTTCCATTTTTCTCGAAAACGCCAGGACGCACAAATGTCAAATTTCGTGCACATCTTCAGTAGACCTAGCAAGAACGATACGTACCACTCTCATCACTCTAAGAGATACTTTCTTGCTAGGGTAACGCACTCCAAGTATCCCTCCGTCACTGGAGAGGGCCCGTCCCTGCAGTGGGACACTAATGGGCTATTATGAATGTCGGTCGGAGGTTATCCTTACAAAGTCTGGTTAGGAGGCATAATGCCGACCGCATCGCGGCCGCCACGCTGCCCGCTAAATTTCGGCCTAGCAGCTAAAGAGTGCTCGTCGCCGCTGCCGCCCTACAGCCCGTAAAAAGCGAGGCATAGCGGCCATATTGTTTCGAAAAAAAGTGTCTGTTTTTCTTTAGTTTTTTACCATTTGGCAACGGAACCCTACTAAAAAGGGTATGAAACCTAATAACTTCACTCTAGGGCAGGCGTAGGCTTGGCTATGTTTTGTTTAAGGGAATCATCATAACAGCACATTAATGTCCCACTGCAGGGTCGGTCCTCCTCCAGTGACAGAGGGATACTTGGCCTATTAATACCACGCTGGCCAGACGGATTGATATTAGGGTTTAATTTCAAACTTTACTTCGTAAAGATAATATTCACGGATAGTCCCTTAGTGGGATTTTCCGACACCCATGGGATGAGATGGGGTGGTGACATATTGTATTCTTTCTCCGTCACCACACGGATAATCCCGTTTAAGGGAATATTTTGTTTTATTTGGGTACATACTGTGGGACATAGGTACGTCTGTTTTGAATTTTCCAAAGTAAATTTTCATTCGAACAAATAATAATTTTCAACAAGTAAAATCATAAATTGTAATTGATTGATGTGTTTGCACATCCCATGTTTATAAATACGTTCATGTGTTACTAGCTATATGACATAAATAGATGTTATTTTTGGACGGCAACACCGTTTGATTGTGCCACAGAGTAGAAATTTATAGCAGTTATACAGTCAACTATAATGCTAATAATTATAGCTAATGATTGCCAGCGAAAACGCAGTCAGTGTCGTAGAGTTTTGTGCTACATCAATTTAGTTCACAATAGCGTTTTGCCATCCATACGACATCTGGCCAACCAATTTCAGGCGTTTTGCCAGACAGGGGTTTTAAACTGACCAATGTTTGAAAAAGCAGATTTTCTTTAAATCTAATTGGAATTTAGTATAAGTCCAATAAGATTCTTATAAGCCGATTATCTCCCATTCTAAATGGAATTTTGTATAATTCTAATAAGATTCTTGATAATAAATAAAAAAATATGAACTTTACCTTGCAAAAATCATACCTTGCAAAAAAATAGCTCTTCCGAGTTATGAAAAATAAACCACTTACGAATGTTTTATTACATTGTTGTAACACAATAACAATGAACACTTATTAGACTTCACATAACACCACTCACAATCACAAACAAAACACAAATACAATTTAAACTTCAATGTTTATATAACGCGTAACACGACTCGCTTAATGTAAACAAATGACTGACAGATTCAAAAATAAATCTGTCATAGCTTTTGTTCCATAGATTAAATGATTTTTATATGAGAGGACTAGAAATATCATGCATAGACGATTTGTAATGCGTAAGGACTAGAACAAATAAGAAATATTTTCTAAATGGCAAGAAAGTAATACGATGTTTTGACCTTGTCAAAACGCCGTTTTCCGGCGCTTGGCCAGATGGACGTTTTTTTTTGGCGCCGTTTTCAGGCGCCTTGCCAGACGAGTGGTTATGAGTAAGGGGATAACACATCTATGGGTGACAGTTACCGCTTAACGTCAGAAAAGCAACGTGCCACTTTCAAGAAATAAAAACAGAGAGGGCAAACATCTGTTGAGCAAATCACAAAAAGGACCCGCTGCAGTAACAATAATAAAACTCCGATGGCGAGCGGAAAGCACTTTTATTTAATTTATAAGACATGGTTGTACTTCAAGGTAAACTAAATAATTTCTTGAGTATAAATTATGTAATGCTATCTGTCGGTGGCTAAATTAAACTAAGTGTCTATTAACAACAAATATAACGTAAAACAACAGTAATAGCATCGTGGTATAAGTAGATTTATGTAGCGTTTAAATTTAAATATTTAAATAAATGACGATCAAAATTAATTTAAAATAAATGAATTTTGAGGTAACAAAAGAAATAATGAAATAATTGAACACAGCGCCATCTAGTCCCAAACTAAGCAGAGCTTGTCCTATGGGAACAAATAACTGATAAATATACATACATTTTTTTATGTAAATAGGTAGGTACCTACATATTAAATAAGAACCAGAATAACCTACATAGAATACATTCCGACTAATGCAAATAATCATGTTCATACAACACGAAGATTTGCACTGAGTATTTACTTTTGTGCCGACTTTCCCGTTTTGTCGTCTTTACGAAAAATTTGGTACATTGATTACCCTTATGCCGAATTTTCAACCGACTTCAAAAAAGAGGAGGTTCTCAATTCGGTTGTATTTTTTTTTTTTTTTTTATTTTTTTTTTTTTTATTTTTTGTGTTTGTTACCTGATTTCTCGAAAACGGCTGAACCGATTTGAAAAATTTTTTTTTTGTTCGATTGGGTATACTTCCCATTTGGTCCCATTGTCACCAGATCTGGATCTAGATGACGGGATCCTAGAGAAATCGAGGGCATCTCTTGAAAATTGTAGGGACGCATTATGTAAAATGTTGTCATATACGTGCATCTCTGACGTCACTACCAAATAATCAAGAGTCAGAACTGGTCTGATGCTGGAGACCACAGAGAGTCGAGGGAACAACTCAACGGCATATAGCAGCTACCTTGTGTTTGGGCTTATTTTAATTGTATTGATGAAAACTTTACGAAACTTGACACAAACATGATCTGATGATGCAGAAGACTGAGGGTCGAGGGAACTCCTCAACGGTATGTAGCAGCTACCTAGTGTTTAGGCTTATTTTATTCGTATTAATGAAAACTTTACACAAACATGATCTTATGATGAAGACGACTGCAGAAATTTATTTAATACGAATCTTAGAAATTGTTATCAACATGGTTTTTAACCGACTCCTGTTGAAGTCGGTTTTTTAATTAGAAAATTATTAAATTTCAATGATTTTAGTCCTTTTATACTGGCTTTCCCTTAATGCCGTCTTTTATAATTATTCCATTATTAGGGTTATAATGGAATGGAATCCGAAACCTTTACGACCGGAAGTTTCTGGCTAAAAATAAAAGCTTAGAAACATCGCACTACTGTACTTATTTTATGCTGTGACATTTTTGTGTGTCATCAGAGCTTATTGTGAAACAGTGTATTTATCTGTTCTACTATTATTATAAAGCTTACTTGTTTGTGAGCTTGGAGCGTGAAACTAGGATCATTTGGATGATTTGAGGTCAATCATCATCATCATCACTGCGTATGGCTTCTATTCTGAACCCTATACATCTATATCCAGCTGGAGGAGCCAATCTTTTGCGGCCGAAGTAAGGTTGTGGAGCTCCAAAACAAACGATGATGCACATCGTCGAGGAATGTCCTCGACGTCGTCGTTTAGGTCAATGGATGTATTTTTTACTCAATGCCATATAGGTAGTCGCAATCTTAGCAGATTTTGTACTATGAGTCATAGCAGCCCATTAATGTCTCACTGCAGGGACGGGCCTCCTTCCGTGACGGAGGGATTCTTAGACTGCTAATACCACGCTGGCCAGACGGATTTGTAAAGGGTTTAATTTCAAGTTTTCCTTCTTTTTATTTTGTTAAGATAATATTCACTGATAGTCCCTTAGTCGTTTTTTACGACACCCATGGGATGAGATGTGGTGGTGACATATTGTATTCTTACTCCGTCACTACACGGAGATTTTTTAGATTTAATGTTGTATTTTCATAAGTAGGTATACCTATAGATTTATTTTTTTCAGTTCCTTACCTCTATTCTCCATATTTCCAATCCTGCCTTTTTGCCGGAGTTTGCGAATGCTGGATGTGCTTCAGGCATAATCTGAGAAAGAAAGAATGATAAAGTCATTACATAACATAAATGCTTAATTCGCACGAGCCCTTTTTTACCGCGCGTTAAAAAAAAAAATACAACCGAATTGAGAACCTCCTCTTTTTTTTGAAGTCGGTTAAAAAGCGTCGAAATAGAACCAATGCATTCCTTTCCTGTGTACACACAGCTACACATCAAGTTAAACATTATTATTTAAAATTGTGTCTTATTTCAAGGCATTAAGGTACATGAGTGTCTAGCTTGATTAGTTACTATGTGTACATGTTCATACGCTAGCGATTTTAAAACGCGACGCTTTTTTATCGCTCCGTGTTCTATTTTCAATGTTAAAAGGAATAGAACATACGCAAGAAAGCGATCTTGTTGTATCTCGAAAAATGCAATTTTGCACCAGAGCTAAAAAACTATTTAGAAAATTCATAATATGAAAACTAGTAGACTTAAAACTATCATATTTTCAATGATGAAATTTTAAAATAAAACCTTCCATTTGCAATTTAACCGGTCATTCTAAGATTATTGTATTTGGATTTAATACTAGATACATCATTTGATTATTAAAATATAAACTTTGATTATGCTGTATCTTAAAAGCAAATGTTTAGACCATCAGTAACTTCTTCTAATTGACTGTTATCAAACTTGCTGTATCTATTTAAAAGTTTTAAATGATAAATGTTAGTTTGTTTTATATGAATATATTTATTTATCATGGTTTTGTTTTTTGTTATAGTAGTATATGATAGTATTACTGTACTAGTATGATATAGTAGTATTACTTAATTTGCGGAACACAAACAAAATGCGGTATGTTAAGCAACGAATTTATTTATTGTAATTAAAAATGTAAAAACAGAGTTTCAGGCCTATAAGCAAAACAAAATAAAAACAAACAATAAAAAAAAGCTTCATTGGATTAATACTTCTTAAAACCACTTTAGCTAAAGTAAATGGAACGTGACAAATCATACTAAAAATTAGGGCAATTCTAAGAAATGGTCGTAAATTAGAAGAAACAGATGATCTGAATTACTGTTTATCTTCATCGTCTGTTTCTTCCAGAATATCTTCAACTTTTTTATCATATTTTGGTTTTAATTATTCTTTAGCGTATGCCTTCTCTCTCCGTGTGACGGTGACGGAGTAAGAATAAGTACAATATGTCATCACCCCATCTCATTCCATGGGTGTCGTAAAAACCGACTAAGGGACTATTTCTGAATATTATCCTAGAGAAATAAAAAGAAGGAAAACTTGAATTTAAACCCTATACCAATCCGTCTGGCCAGCGTGGTATTAGTAGGCCAAGTATCCCTCCGTCACGGTAGGACGCCCGTCCCTGCAGTGGTGTATTAATGGGCTGTTATGATGTTCAAATATCACATTAAACACGAACATAAGGAGTCGTCTTTCCACTACGTAATCGCATTCACACTTGGGCGGTCGAGCGCCGAATGGCAAATAAGCCGTACGCGCTGCATCTGCGAATGGTCGCGGGGGACAGGGAAACGAATGCCACGTATATTCTAGTAGCCAAAATATTAATTCCTTTAAAATGGGTTAAGTACATTTTTTTAATAGAAAAATACACTGTAAAGTGCTGTAATTGTAGAAATAACGTAAATTGCTGAATGAGCACTTGGTAATATCTCAAGTTGGCATGTAAATCCCGAGCGGCAATTTTGCTGTAACTAAATAAAATTTATATTGTAATGCGCTGTGAAGGGTGTAACTGCTTGCAAGTAATGCATTTCGGCCGAGGTATATGTCGTAATCTGTGAAGTATACGCAGCAATTATGTTGTATGTATCCTAACATAATAAAACGCGAATTTTGGGTTAGTTACAACATTATTTTCGTTTTGATTCAGAAAAATTGAGGTAAATCTCAATGTCGTATCTAAATAAAAAATAGTCGTAGAAAAATGAAAATGAGATCATTCGATGTGGTATTTTTTTCTGAATCGAATGGTGTATAAAACTCAATTTCGCAATTTTTCGAGATACGACAAAATCGCTTTCTTGCGTCGATATGTTATTATACACACAAGCGTTAAAAAAACGCCGGCGCTGCGTTCAATTCGCCAAGTGCTACGTGCGCGGTCATGCACACAAATATTTGCATTGAGCAGGAATCGAACCCGAGACCTATGCGTAGCAGTCATGTTGTATAACCACTATGCCACAGAGGACGTCAAATTTACATAAGATTAGATACCTACTAGATAATGGTCAAAACAAGTAAAAAACTGTAACACTTTTTTAGTTCTAATTTACGATGACTCGACTTCGCTTTCAAGGTCGGCCAGTCATCAGTTACACTTCGTCTCGTTCTAACCTACATGTAGTACGTATATTTCTGCCTCTTTCTAACGTAATAGAGTAGAAAATTAACTCAAAAAGAGGATTAGGTTTTCCCATTTTTATGTTTAGTCAGTTGACCGAGTTTTTAACATAGGTACTTTTAGTAGAACAACAGATATGCTATGCATTTCCTTATCGTATACTAGCTGACCCGTGCCCACTTCGTTAGGCGGCAAAAAAAGGCGTCACTTTTTTTAACATAATTCATTACTGCTCCATTCCTATTCGTCATAGCGTGATACTATATAGCCTATGACACTCCCCGATAAATGAACTATTCAACACAGAAAGAATTTTAAAAATCGGTTCTGTAGATCCAGAGATTACCCCCTACAACGTCACTAACACACAAACTTTACCTCTTTATAATATTAGTATAGATTTAGAACTAGCTGTTTCCCGCGGCTCTACCCGCGTTATATAAGTAGCTTAAATGTTATTCTACACCTTAAACTACCTATATTCCAAATTTCATCGAAATCCATTCAGTAATTTATTGTGTAAAAGAGTAACAAATCCATCCACCCATCCTCACAAACTTATGCATTTATTGAGAACTTAATATGCATTGACAAATTAATATGGCGCATTTATAGAGAGATAGATATAGAGAAATGATATGGTGAGGGCTATATTATCATTTCTCTATATCCATCTCGCTTGCACTTACTGGTCTTCTATTCTTATATTATATCTTCTATCTCTTTTTGGAGTACTCAGATGTTAACGTGCGTACATTAAGACAATAAATAAAAAAAGAATAACAAATGATAAATGACACCTAACTGGCAACTATTTCAGCCAGACACTTCATAGAATTCGAGATTTTCGTTAAGACACGTTCATATTTCAAAGGAAAATCATTTATAATGATCATTGTGACAAATAAAGCGCCGATTACACTAGACAGCATGTAGTCTCCTTCATCATATAGGAGACTACATGATGAAGGACGGTCGGGACTCGCCAATCTCCGATATGTAGTGTCCTAACAGCCTAAATGTGATTACACTAGATCACTAGACTAAAGCCCGATTTACACATCGACAAGTACAGTAGCGAGTTAAGTAGTAAGTTGCTGATTAAGTTGATTTAAATAGATCTCCATCCTATTTTTTGGCAAGTTAAGTTGGCGAGACGCGAGAGAGGGAGCTACTTCGTACTTAACTCGCCAAAAAATAGGATGGAGATCTATTTAAATCAACTCAATCTTAAAATACTACTTAACTCGCCACTGTACTTGTCGATGTGTAAATCGGGCATAAGTAATGTTGCTGTGGTAGAAATACAGCTGTACCTACCAAATGGTGTGTTATGTTTTGTGAATTTTTAATTTGTATAATTTAAATGTAATTCTATTTCTTTTTCTAATTGCTAATTTAAGTGTTTAATTAATTATTGTATTAAGTTGTTAAGTATTAATTAAGATAATTTCATTAACTTAATTTTTATCAAGATTTTCGCGTCCTTTTTTCAAACATATTTCATTACTGCTCCACTCCTATTAGTCATAGCATGATACTATACTTATAGCCTATGGCACTTCCCGATAAATAGACTATTCAACACTGAAAGAATTTTTAAAAATTGGTTCAGTAGATCCAGAGATTACCCCCTACAACGTCACAAACACACGAACTTTACCTCCTTATAATATTAGTATAGCAGTATAGATGTAGTGATGTAATATTTTGATTGCATGCTGTGGTCTTCTCTAATTACAGGAGTAAATACACATTAATGTCATCATCATAAAAGACCATTAATGTCCCACTGCAGGGACGGGCCTCCTCCAGTGACGGAGGGATACTTGGCCTACTAATACCACGCTGGCCAGACGGATTGGTATAGGGTTCAATTTCAAGTTTTCCTTCTTTTTATTTCGTATAGATAATATTCACGGATAGTCCCTTAGTCGGTTTTACGACACCCATGGGATGAGATGTTGTGGTGACATATTGTATTCGTACTGCGTCACCACATGGAGACACATTAATGTAGGTATGCAATAATATGGATTGTTTTTAGTTAATATTACTTATGTAAATATTGTCTATCAATATCCTTTGTTGGAGATAATAATAAATAAATAAAAATATAATCAACAATAGACATAATTTCTATATTTTTTTCCATTGTCTTTCTTCTTTTCGGATAATTTCTATAGACAACAGAAAGTGTCATTATTTTTCTTTTTATCTATTGTCACATTAGTTAACAATAATAATGTGTACACTGCCTATTTTTAAAAGATTACGTTTATCGATTTATACATTTTACTATGCGGGTTGTAGGGAAATTAACCGCCATTATTGCCAATACTCGGTCACTTTATTGCGAATGAAACTACATTATTTCATAACAGCCCATTAATATCCCACTGCAGGGACGGGCCTCCTCCCGTGACGGAGGGATACTTGGCCTACTAATACCACGCTGGCCAGACGGATTGGTATAGGGTTTAATTTCAAGTTTTCCTTCTTTTTATTTCGTAAAGATAATATTCACTCTAGGGCAGGCGTAGGCTTGGCTATGTTTTGTTTAAGGGAATCATCATAACAGCACATTAATGTCCCACTGCAGGGTCGGTCCTCCTCCAGTGACAGAGGGATACTTGGCCTATTAATACCACGCTGGCCAGACGGATTGATATTAGGGTTTAATTTCAAACTTTACTTCGTAAAGATAATATTCACGGATAGTCCCTTAGTGGGATTTTCCGACACCCATGGGATGAGATGGTGTGGTGACATATTGTATTCTCTCCGTCACCACACGGAACATGTAAGTAACGGAATGTAAGTAACTAATTGTCTATCAATATCCTTTGTTGGAGATAATAAATAAATAAAAATAGAATCAACAATAGACAACATTTCTATAGACAATAGAAAGTATTTTCTTATATCTATTGTCACATTAGTTAACAATAATAATGTGTACACTGCCTATTTGTTAATTAAAAGATTACGTTTATCGATTCATACATTTTACTATGCGGGTTGAAGGGAAATTAATCGGCATTATTGCTAATACTCGGTCACTTTATTGCGAATGAAACTACATTATTTAAGTATGTCGCTTTAAACCTCCTATAACTTTCTAAATGTCTAATGTTTCTTTATGTTAATTAATTATAAATAATAACTTAAGCTAACACCAATTTTTATGCTGCTTGAAATTCTTGATTATTTTTAAAAAGGTGTCTGGTACCCTTAGTACGAATTAAGCGCCGATTACACTAGACTACATGTAGTCAACTACATCATGTAGGAGACTACATGTAGTCTAGTGTAATCACATGTAGGACAGTGCAAACAAAACGTCCTAACACTAAAAAGTTAGGACGTCCATAAGTAGGAGACTACTGTAGTCTAGTGTAATCGACGCTTTAGTCAATAAGAAAAAAATAGACTCAACAATGAACAACATAGTCACCTTTGAAACTTTCGCGTTTCATTTTATTATTATAATAATATTTTCGGCCTGGTTACACCAGCCTTGGTCACGAGTAGACTCTTTACTCTACCGACAATCTACTCGTGCGTGACTATGGCTGGTGTAACCTGACCGAAACGTCGAGCGGCTCAAGGTAAATAATTAAAGTATTTAACTAAAATATATACGCGTTAATACCCGAGAATATTATTTTATTAAACATAGTCACCATCATCTTATCAGCGAATTGACATCTCTTGCTGGACATAGGCCTCATCCAAATATTGCGTGGTCCTGTTCCTCTCTTATCGATCGGTGCCCCGCGCCGTCACTAACTTCAATACAGTATTTAGAAAACTATTTTCGAATTTACAAACTAGAAACTTTTAGTGACGAAGCCGCGAACCACAGCTAGTCTTTTTTTATATAATGGGCGGCAAACGAGCCAGCAGGTCACCTGATGGTCAGTGATCACCGCCGCCCATGGACACCCGCAACACCAGAGGAATCATAGATGCGTTGCCGACCTTTAAAAAGGGAGTACTCTCGTTCAAGCTCTATCAAGAACGCGTTGTTAACAACGCTAACATAGATCGTCGATTATTTTCTTCAAGGTGACGTCTATATTGGTATTACATCTTTGTTTGAGCGTTGCTTAGCAACCGTGACAAACACTTTTCACGCTCTGAATATTTGAACAGTCAGGTTGATATTTAACGACTACTACTGTTTAGTTTTAGTTTAAAACTGCTGCACAAAGATCTCGGGTTTGAATTCCACTCTATGCAAAATATCTTTATCGACTCATCCGTAGAACAAAGTTCGATCTGCAGATAGCTAGTTTTCATTAGAAGCTAGAGAAGTTGTTACTTGTGTTATTCTAGAAATATGAGACCTAACATTTAGATTTTTTGGTACATACCTATGTGGTTATGACATACCGTGTTAAAAAATCAAAATTTTAGGTCTCATAGTTCTAGAATCTAGCTTCTAATGAAAACTAGCCATCTCCAGATCGAACTTTGTTCTACTGATGAGTCGTTATGTGCATGTAGATGTTTGCATAGGTCCGGCTGTTCTAAGTATAATGTGTATGTATTTACAAAAGAAAAGTAGGTATATAAAGTAGCGTTATTAATCCTTTGTCTAGTACTAAAAGTGCAAGTTCTGCTTAATTTGAGACTAGATGGCGTTGTTTGAATGCGGGAGGATTATTTATTTATTTATTTATTTATGTCTAATTATTAGCAAGTACTAGATCAATTATGTGAACTCCGAAAGTATTAGGGATAGGTCATGCTCTTCTGTATTATTAATGCAGATATTTGATACTAACAAATCTAACTGACATTATATACCTACTATCACTAACACTATACTGACATAATATCTTAAATTGTTTAATTGTTATATTGTGTACAGTACATATTAATTTCCTGTATTTTATATACATTTAATTCTTTGAAATGTGTGAAGCGCCTCCTTCTTCTTCTTGGCGTATCGATGGCAAAACGATACTAGACTAAATTGATGTAGCCCAAAACTCTGCGACACTGACTGCGTTGTCGCTGGCAATCATTAGCTCTTCCTGAGTGCAGGTGTAAGGGCATCCAGGACATGATGAGAGGTGAGCCATAGTTTATAGCGCCTTCTGGGGTCCCACGGCTTCAGCTGAAAATAAGCGCTGCGAAAACCAATTGCAGCATTATGCTGAGCTGTTGCCTTTTTGCTGCACAATACCCGGTCGAGCCTATCAAATCACAAATTGTTTCCTAATTCTTTTATTTAAAGAAAAAATGTCTAATTTAAGTTTAGTTTTAATTAAGTACAATTTGTGTGGAATGTGTGTATGTTGTGTGAAAATAAATAATTTTCTTTATTTTTTTTGTAGTGAAGAGTGCAACGAACATAGGTATACGACATTTTCTTCAAACTACAAACACTTATGTCAATGAACTAGAAGGTTCACAGCCCGCATGCTATTCAATTCAAGGAGGCTAGAGGTCGAGGTTTCTTGGCGCCTTCTTACGTCACCGGAGGGTGAGGGGTGGAACGTAGCATTCCCCTTCATACAGAAAAAGCTTGTGCGCAAATTGTATAAAGCATTTTTCTGTTGGTATATTATAACCATCGGTGTAGGGGGTAATCTTTAGATGTAATGAACCAATTTTAAAAATTCTTTCTGTGTTGAATAGTCCATTTAACGGGAAGTGTCATAGGCTATATAGTATCACTCTATGACAGGAGTAAAGCAGTAATAAAATATGTTTAAAAAATAAACGCGTTATTTTTACCGCACTACAAAGTCGGCACGGGTCACCTAGTTTTCAATAATTTTAGAGTTAAGTAATTGAGTAAATACCAAATATACCTAGACTTTGTTGAAGTATGTACGTACAAGAAAGCACCCAGACAAAACATTGAAAAAAAAAAAACTAAATTCAAATCTTTGTAAAAAAAAAAAGAAAGCACCTACCTAACCTTGGTATCTATTTATAAAAGCCGGTATCTGGTAGATGACATAAGAATTACGTTATAAATACTAGGAGAGACGTGTAAAAAAATATTGTCCTATTCATTGCTTGGCATACAGCCAACGTTTTCTTAGTAAAACGCTACGGATTAACACACCCCTAGACCATAGTACAAATATATACAGTATTTCGACTTCATAGAAACGGACGAACCGCGAGTTATACGATCTCTAGAATTCAAAAATAAACGATTGGTCACCACCCCATCTCACCCCATGGGTGTCGTACCCGTAAAAACCGACTAAGAGATTATCCGTCAATAATCTTTACGAAATAAAAAGAAGGAAATCTTGAAATTAAACCCTATATCAATCCGTCTGGCCAGCGTGGTGTTAGTAGACCAAGTATCCTTCCGTCACGGAAGGAGGCCCGTCCCTGTAGTGGGGTTCTTATGGGCTCTTATGATGAAGTGATTGCTGGTGGCTCTAAGCTACACTGTTCCTGTCTCCATTATATACGTGCCCGTCTAGGGATACCTATAACTATAGCTTATATAAACTCCTAGAAACACCCCCTAGAAAGAACATGGGCGGTGGCCGTTAATGTAATGACACACTGTCCTTGGTTCAACAGCTATCGTGTTTTTACATCGTAAAGTTTATAGTGCAGTCATTCAGTTTATTATTATTATTTCTTTATTTACATTACTATCCTACTAATATTATATCTCCGTGTGGTGACGGAGTAAGAATACAATATGTCACCACCCTATCGCATCCCATGGGTGTCGTAAAAACCGACTAAGGGACGATCCGTGAATATTATCTTTACGTAATAAAAAGAAGGAAAACTTTTGAAATTTAATTTAATTTTGGCCAGCGTGGTATTAGTAGGCCAAGTATCCCTCCGTCAGTAAAGGAGGTTCGTCCCTGCAGTAAGACAATAATGAACTGTTATGATGATGGTATGATAATACGAAAGATTAATTAGTAAACTTTCCACTTAATTATCATTTATTTTGTTGATATGCAGTATAATTAATTAAATCGCCCTTTAGAGGAGATTCTGGATAGGTGTCACAGACAATCAATAATTCAAATCATAATACTTATTATTATTTTTAATAGGTACCATTTGAATTATTCGGAATTAAAAGAAAACAATATGTACGGCATTTATTTTTCTTTGATTGACAATAAATGGTCCGCGTAAATAATAATATTATTATTGAATAATTCATTGTATTAAAGCCCGATCCGAATCAAAATTACAAGTAGGTACGAAGTAGCCCTGCCTCGCCAACTTAACTCGCCAAAAAATAGGATGGAGATATATTTAAATCAACTAAAGCGCCGATTACACTACCCTACTTAAAGGGTCCTACATCTTGTAGGGCACTACATGTAGGGTAGTGTAATCGGCACTTTACTACTTAACTCGCTACTGTACTTGTCGATGAGTAAATCGGGCTTAAGATTTTATCTGTTCATTTTATTAAAATAAATGTTTTTAAAATATATGTTTTTGCTTAAAAATAAGTTACATTATTTTGATACTATAAACCAAAATAATATAGTAGGTAAAGATGTAAGTACCTATACAGAAACGCATAAAAAAACAAATTAAGTAACTTAAATTTCCCACGCTAAAGTAATATTATTACACCGTGTCTTAAAATGACCTTGTAGTACTATGGGTACTACATATCATATAACTTTTAAAAACGTTTTTTTGTAAATATAATAGAAAACAGCCAGACCTAAAGGCTAAGTTTAATGTTTATATACACAATGAGTTGAACCACGAATCGAACCCATGACCTCTACGTAACAGCCATAAATTATAACCGCAGCTAGAGAGGTACCTAATTAACAGTTGTTTTTTTGCAAAATTCTGACTACACAATCTTTAACAAAGCAACAAAACGAATACTGTGATCCTAACAATCAAATAAATGGTTATTCATCTAACAATATTAGGTACTTAATATTAGTTAAAACACGATTTAAAACTACTTATTTCATTATTACAAACAAATAAAAACTTAATTCAATAAATATGGAACTAACATAATAATAAATTTATTCGCGCCATTACTTTTCAATCAAACGAAAAAAAGCCGCCTTGTTTTTTATAATTCCGTTCAAAACTGTCATTCGAATTATTGATGTCTACAAAAAAATTGTATTAATAATTAAATTCGTGTGTATAATTTAATTTTTTTACATAGTATTATAATTAAATTTAGTATTTAGGCTATTTTCTGTAAATAAATAAAGAAATAAACTTACGATTTTATAAAATGGCTGCGCGTTCACTCACTATAGGCACAGTCAACCAACTGATTCGGTCAGACTGAATAAAATTGTTTGCGAACTAAATAATGTCTGATGCTGTGTGACGGCTATAGATAAGAACGTAGTAAATGAAAATGATTGAAATATTTTCTTGTTTACACAATGATTATGTTATGTGATTCATTTTAAAATTACATTTACCTGTTTAAGCGGGAAATGCTTGTTGTATTATGTAATAATTATAGCATAGAATGTTGGTATGCATATCTATGTATGTACACATATAAACACACCTAGCTTTACGTCTTACTCGACTGCGTCAGGAAAAGAGTAATGTTTTTCGAACGATGTATATTTCTTCGTATCGAGGTTACTTTTTCATTCTTCTTTCATGACGTTTTACTCTTAGATATATTACCACTAAGCGGTTACCCATCTATACAATGACCTAACCGATATTTCTTTACTTTTATGAAAAGTGATTGCTACTGACCGCCTACTATTTAGGGTTACTTATATGCGAGGGTGCAGTGGAAATTAGCCAAAGGTGTATTATTCCTTCATGTTCAAGAAGGCTAACGAGCAAACGTTCCTTTATTGTTTAGTAACCACCGTCATCGCTCAGGGACTTAAGCCATGACAGAACAAAGACTAGCCGCCTACTCGAGTCATAAGTTATTTATTATGCATTAATTCCTGTAATTTTACTATCTACCTATTGTAACTTTTCATTATGTCTTATTATATTCTATGCGAGTCTTACTCGCGGTATATAAGTACTACTTAGCTTAGATACTATTACATATAGGTAAGATAAATACCTAGGTTTTTTCTCTGACGTTTCGGCCGATTTGCAAGGGCCCGTGGTCGCGGAGGGACTGACCAGAAGACCCGAATAGAATATTATGTTGTGTATTGTTTCTAGCGTATATTAAAATATCCTCCATGTATAGTAAATGTGATACTGTGTAGCATGAAGTGTTGTGTTTTAGTTTGAAGCCTACGTCGGAGCTATTTAATCATTCTGAAAGCGGGTTTAACCTCCTGGGGCCCTGAATTTTTTTTTTTTAATTATGAAAAATATATTTTTTTAAATTAATTATTTATTCAATAAAAATAAAAAAATTAGATTATTTAAATTACTAAGCGTTACTGTTTATATATTAAAAGTTTACAAGAAATTCATTAAATGGCACTGTATTTTATATTTTCTGGTATGTATTATAGATATGACGCCAGGCTCCAGGAGGTTAACGCAAAACAAAACCTTAACCTTACCTAACCTAACCTTAACGGGCTAAGCGAGTCTCCTTAGAAGATACTTACCCCGTTGAATTTTAATCGGATAAGTAGTTAGGGTGGAATTATTTTGATTCAGTTTTAGACTTGTTTGCCAATGAAGCATAGTAGAACTTATATGCTATTATTGACAAATCGCGATAGTTTAAAATCTTTCATTATCTATTCATATTAGCTACCTTATCCTTTCATATAGGCATAGGACACTACTGCTTGGAAGTTTATTAAGTGAATACTGACCTAGACAATCTTTAGCTAAGTATATACATTTTAAAAATGGCTTCTAGTGGTATTTTCTTTTTCCACATTACCATTTTGAAAAAGTGGATCCTTATGCTCACTAGGCAGTTATTTACGGATTTTACTAATTAAGTATCTTGCGTAAAATTCGAACCCGTGGCTTCATATTCTATATCAACCTGCTAGTTATGAAGTTTTTTTTTTTATTTACAAATTTATGTCAGTTACCACATTTTGTACGGTAAGCGTCTACCGGCAGAATCGTAATCTAGTTGTCAATGATCAAAGAAAGTTATAAAAAAAACAATGGCCTGTTAAAAAGGTGTTACACTGTTTTTGATACAATTAAAATATTGATAAACAAGTGTGTGGTGGTGTGGTGACGAATTAAATGGTATCACCATCCCATCTTATATTGTGGTGTTGTAAAAGATAATTGTTATGACCTAAGATAAAATTAGAAAAAAAATACATAGGTATAGTGTGACCACAGGAGCTGTGCACCTCCTGAGGTATGCGCGCGGCGAGAGGGGGGTGGACATATCGTACCCTCAGTGGAAAAGAAGCATAAGTGATGTTACGTTGAATCATCGATTTTATCATATTCGGAAAGTACGTCTAAAGATACGTATGCTAGATTTTTTTCATATTTTTCTTGTTAAATTTGAGGAATTTATACAAGAAATTAGTTTTGAGAATTTTTATTCCATCACATTTTCTCTAAGGGATTAGTAGATTAAGTGATATTACGCAAAGAAAAAATTGAGAAATATGGCATATTACTTAATATTACATTTATCCCTTTATTTAAATGTAGAAAATAAATAGTAACAAATATTATGATTTAAATGCGTTTGGTTTTTTTACATCGTTAGTTTTGTATACACGATTACTGCTTTCTTCCACTAAAAACTTTTCTTTACGCAAAAACATAAGACTAACATACTGCAGCGAGGCTGTAAAATAAGAATGATTACTTTTTTCTTCCACTAGAATATTTTCATTGCACCGAGACGTAAGTTTTGATACAGCGGCGCGTGAGTAAGCAGAGGGGACATAAGTGTGAATAATATGTCGATGCGATAATTTATTAGTATTTTTTTTTCGTTGATTATTTTAAAACAAAACGTACTGGCAATAAGTAATCAATCAATTAGCCCCTATCGCAGTTCAGTGATGAACATAGGCCTCTCCCAACCCGCGCCACAGAACACTGTCCTGCATCTTTCGCATCCATTCTGACCCAGAGACCTATCTTAGGTCGTCGGTCCGCCTAGCTGGGGGGAGTCCTACACTACGTTTTCTAAATCGCGGTCTCCACTCTAGGATACCTTTGTTCTGACGACCATCGGTTCTTCGACAGATACGATCAGCCTATTGCCACTTCAGGTTGCTAATTCTACGAGTTATAACTTTGGTTCTTTGTCGGATAACCTCGTTCCAAACTTTATCCTTTAAGGAGACGCCGAGCATAGCCCTCTCCATAGCTCGCTGCGCGATTTTAAGCTTATGGACTAGGCCTACTCGCAAGTGTCCAGGTCTCGGCACCATACTTCATTACTGGTAGGACGCATTGGTCTTCAGGCATTGCGGTAAAGGCCTGACGTAGCTTGCTGAATCCTGTCCAACTGGATCCTGCGATCGATTTATTTCTTGAAGTTGTTTCTACCAAGTTGAACAACTTGTAAACATACTGTTGAACAACTTCGAGCATCAATCGTTCGACATTAGATCGACCTCGGTGTGACATGATTGTGTAACATGATCTTTGTTTTGTTTAGATTTATACCGGGTTCAACCTATCAACAGGCTCCAAATTTAGGCTTTGTGGCTTTCCGTCAAGCTGTTCCAGTGACTCTGCCACGATGACGATGTCGTCAGTAAACCGAAGGTGTGAGATGTACTCGTACTTGCCGTTAATGTTGATGTCCCGTCTAGTCTACTACAACATCTTAAAGACGTCTTCGAGCGCGTTGGTGAAGAGTTTTAGAGAAATTACATCCCCTTGCCTGAACCCGTGACGTGACGCTACTCACTAAGTGGGGTAGTTTTGTCCTGGAGCTGGACAGGCAGTTTCATATAAAGATCTACACACATTGATGTATGCCAATCGATGCCACATCATTGCAGAGCATCCAGATCCACCCAGGTTTCAATTGAGTCGAAGGTTTTTACGTAATCCACGAATGCTATGCACAGCGGCTGATTGTACTCTTCAGTATTCTGTACAATCTACCGAACAAGATAGACTTTTTTGAAGAACAGGGCAACGACACTCCCGCCTGAGGCGTTAGGGCCTGGTGGATGACGGAGCTTAAAACACCTTACAAGTTTTTAGCTCTTTTTGATTATGTGTTCCGCCAGTTTTAATAGCTCTGTGGTGATTCCGTCATGCCCTGGACACTTATTGTTCTTTAGTTGCTCTCTCGAGCAACTAAAGAACAATCTGGATGTTGGCATCGGGGATGTCCTCCGTGTAATGGGGCGTGAGTAGGGCTATGTGGTCATCTTTCTTAGGTCCTATGTCATTCGTGATGCGTGCAAGTATTTCTAGAAACTCTCTATTTCCTCGAGTATCTCGAGCTCGGAGGTCACAGTTCTGCGGTCCGCAGTATTGAGTTTCGTTAGATGGGTTCTACCAAGCTTGCGCGCGAATACTTTGGTGCCTCTATTCTGTTCGATCGCAGTCGCAACGGTGGGGGTGTTGGAATATCTGAGGTCACGTCGCACCAGTTTCTGGATCTTCCGGTTAAGGTATCTCCCATTCGTCTAAGAGTAGATTAGTCTGCTTCGAACAAGTCGTTGATCACTCCTAGTATTAAACGTCTTAATTTATTTAGTTATTTGTTATTTATGCACACAAATAAACTGATCTACAATGGTAAGCTTAATGCCTTAAGGCATTATCTTCCAGCTAACCTTTGAGTGAAGCAGAGAAAAGTAAGTTGGTAGGTGCACTATAGACAATTATCACAGAGACATCTCTGAACACGTATCTTCTATCGGTCATGATAAAGTCTATCTCGTTCCTCGTCACAGTATTGGGGCTTTGCCATGTCCCCTTTCTATGTGGCTTCTTCTTAAAGAAGGAGTTCATTAAGAAGAGCCCCTGCGTCTCCAGTAAGTTGACCAGCATCTGCCCCCTGTGGTTTCGGCGCCCCACACCGTAGTATTCAATTTTCTTTTTGCCGTTTTCTTGTACTTCCACTTTGGTATTGCAGTCTCCCATAACAATGTTGTAGTAAGCCTCGGTAGTGCCATGTAGTGCCTTAGCGATGTCTTCATACATGGCATCGGCTATTTTATCGCTGTATGTCGAGGTCGGAGTCTCTTGTATCACCGGCAATATGTAAAGTGCCTTTAATTTTAATCTGTTAATTGTAATTTTTGTTTGTTACTTTAGATTTTTATTGAGAGAACGTAATGTTTTGTTGTATGGAGCCGAGAAAAACCTAATTCTGTTAATTGTTACAAGCCTTTACAAATTATCTACTGATTGTTAAAAAAAAAAAGAAAAAAAAATTAGTGGTAGTAATCTTTACCGAAATTCCACATTTCTGAATTTTTATTGTGCAATTTCATTGTTACTAGTACGAACTTTAATTGTATCCAAAAATCTAATTAGTATTTCGTCTAAATTAATAAATATTAAATACAAAAAATGCATTTGCTTTTTTCCCTATAGACATAAGCAATAACTTAAAGTAATATGTGTTAATATGCAGCAAACATTTCTATAACATATAATGGAATAAGTAATTACTATTGTTTACTTCTGGTTTCTAATCAAGTCCCTAAATTGAAAAAAGGCGTAAGTACAGCTTATACATTTCAATTATAATTTTAATAAAGGAAATAATGCGGTAATCTTACTTATACAACCATAAATGTTCATACTTACAAGTTCATAACTGCTTTAATACAACATACTTTTTAAATAGGTACATTTTACTTTTCTGACAAAGCCTGTCATAAGTTTTGATACTCAAAATGCATTATTTTTTTACATTCTGAAAAATAGCATAATAATTTATTTTTACAATTCCTAATAAACTATAAACATTAGCACTAACGTAAATACAACACGCAGTACACGATTTTTTTTCCTTTTTTTTGATATAACAATAATTGTTCCACGTTTGAAAATAAAGTAAATAAACCCATAAATTCAGTTTTTTCGCCCTACTGAAAAATCAGCATTTTCGTCTTATGCCTTTTTTCCACTGAGGGTGCGATATAAAGTACATGATAAATACTGGTATAGAATAAACAGTCTATGATGTAGCTACTAGCGACATCTGACGCAATATACTTAAATTATTTGGCTGGTACTGGTCGCTGCACGAGCGGCTGTAGCAGTTTTCTATTAAAGGACATTTTTTTTTTTAAATCCAAGAAATTATTTACATTGTTGTATAGTTTTAAGCGTAAATAGGAACATTATTTGTGTTTTTATAATGTAACTTTGAGAAAAATGACATCTAGCGGAATGTGTCAAATACTCTAAGAACATGAAATTCTTAAAGAAAAATATAATGTTCGAATTGTTATGACACTGCCGTCAAAACTCGTGACAGCACGTAGGTGTCCGTTATGGTAGCATACACAAGAGCTATATCGAGTTGGTTACTATGCCAAAAAACTCTGCATAAATAAAAATAAAAAAAATCCAATTGTTAAGATTAATGATGAGGAATTAAAAATCGTGAACACTACAGTATTCCTAGGAATTACTTTATACAGATTACCCCCTTACTCATAAACGCCTCTTAAATTTAAGTTAATTGATTACCTTAAATTCTTACGGTTTTGTTTAGTATAAGTTTGATTTTACAGATAATAATCTCGCTACACAGTGATTAAATTTAAGAGGCGTTTATGAGTAAGGGGTGTGTTCTTATTTATCACCTGCATATTTTTAATAAAATATGAGTATATTTGGGTTACATTGTGATCAACTAAGTAAGTGTAATATATTACAGATATGTCTATAAAGGCGTCAAATTTGTGATTTTTATTAGTTCATTAATCTACAATAAGCTAATACTGATTTACGAAGAACAATGTAAACAATGAGTAGAGTAAATCAAAGTGGCACGCGGGAAGTGATTTTTAAAGTTATAAGGCGATGTTTAGCGGAGCACGATTCTGGTCAACTATTATGCGATTTGGATGATGTTTATGGGCGAACTGCAACTTTGATGGGTATGTAATCATGTTACTGTTTTTTGTAATCTGTCTCAAGTAATAAATTCACTCCATTTGAGATCTAGAGACCAAAAACAGGCATTGTGTACATAGCACATTTTTAGGTTAGATATTCATTGTATCTCGAAAACGATTTCATAAAAAAGTGTGCCTTTTTCAGACATTGTATATTAGGTTATCATCTTTGACAAAAACATGTTTTATAAGCCAAAATGTGAAAAAAAAATTTGCCCATATGAATCAGACAAAGAATCGAATTTCGAAGAAACACCCATTAACAGAATTACTGTACCTATGTTTTGTAGTTCTCGAGATATTCAAATAACTTGTGAGCATATTATCTGTACCAGTACTATGAACATAAATTAACATGGATTTTTGTGAATTCGCATAAAGCATTTACCTACACTAATTGAGTCAGAATTTCACGCATTATTTTTACATATAGAATTTTTCAAAAGAAAAGTTCCCTTTCTGTCAGAACTATCACGTGTACGCTACCATAACGGACACCTATTTTTTCTTCGTCCCCCACCTCGCCGCGCATACCTCAGGAGGTGCACAGCTCCTGTGGTCACACTATAGGTAATTAGGTATTGGTGTTATTTTTGGTATTAATTTTTTGTGAGAAGCTAAGTACATTTTAATTGTGTAAAAGATTTTCTTAAATGTTTTTTTAATATCGCTTCTAGAAAAGTTCAAGACTCACTACTTTAGCAGTACACACAGCAACACATCAAGTTAAACAATTTCATTTGAAATTGTGTCTTATTTCAAGGTATTAAGGTACATGAGTGTCTAGCTTGATTAGTTGCTGTGTGTACAAGATCATTATTGTAAGAACGAGTTTTTTTTATTTATTTTGCGGGTAATTAATTAGTTCTAAGTAGATCTTTAATATCGCATTATCATCTGAGTCTTAACATTTCTTTATATCTATCTATCTCTTCTATTCTCATATAATATCTTCTATCTCTTTTTAGAGTACTCAGATGATAACGTGTTTTCTACAGTGCCTTTGGACTCGTTATAAAATAATTATTGTTAAAATGATCAATGAACGATGGAAGTTACTTTTGAATGCCGCCCTCATTTTGGTAAGAGTATTGCTTTGTTTTATTGATTTCATTCAATAAACATTGATAAATTTCATTGCATTTTCCATCAACTGTATTCGTAAGAACTACTTATTACAAATAGCTCTTATTTTAATATTTCTTTGAAGATACTCATAAACGCCTCTTAAATTTCAGTCAATTAATTAGCTTTACTTCTTACGGTTTTGTTTGGTATAAGGTTGATTTTACTAATAAAAATGTCGCTAAACTGTTATTAAATTTAAGAGGCGTTTATGAGTAATGGGGATAATTTTCTTTTCATTGGTTGATTTTAAATACCTGTTTTCAAATAATGTTTTAAATCTGAAATAAACGCAGAGCGGGGCGACTTTTTACAGGATGGAAAGTGTGTGAAGTGGCAGACCCTGGTTAGGATGGCGAGGAACCGACAATGGACGGGGGAGCCAAAAAGAAGTGGAAATATTTAGAAGACAGGTAATCTAAATTATATAAGTATTTTATTCGGAATCAAAGCTCTCAACATTATACCTTTTGGATAGCCAAAGAACTGTAGATATCTTTAAGAACATAACTGTGTAGGTACATATTTTTTAAATAATCTTCTTTGAAATATTTTTTTATTACGAATTCTTGCTTTTTTTTATCTTTTACTAATCTTTAAATCGTCTACTACGACTCAGTTCGTTCAGTTAACTACAATTCTAGTGTTAAAAATATTAATGCATCTTATAATGTACAACACAAAAATTAACTAAAAGGCATTTAACGAAAAACAATTAGGACAATAGACAAATAAATCGGCAATTTCAATATAAAATACTAGCTGACCCGTGCCCACTTCGTTAGGCGGCGAAAAAAACGCCCTATGTCCACTAAAATCCATTAAAAAGATCCATGGATCTTTTTACACTTAAATCACACACTTATGTCCACTTTAATCCATGATCCGAAAACATTTTAAAAATGGAACGAACTAACGTCTTTAATAAAATCCATTATAAAGCTGCATCTACAGTAGCCATTACCAATAGGTAAATAAAAGTCTAGAAAACCAATCAAAATTTTAATAGTAACGTAAGTATTAATGTAACCTAATGTTATTTAATTTATTTTATTTAAATTTATTTGAGATGGGGTGGTGAATGGTGATTGATTGATTGGTGTGAGCAATATTTGGTCCCTATTTGGTGAACGCCACCGGACAAACAATTTTGTTAGGAAGAGTGGCATACAAGACTTAATAAAAAATTAGGCAAGAGGAAAGGAAATATTCGGGTTATTTTAGAAACTATAAAGCAAGATGCAAAATCCAAAATCGACATCTCCATAGCACTGAATCCTGCTCGTACGGCGTCTTCTTGTGGTATTTGAAGCCGTCCCATAATACCCCTTTTAATTTTGTAAACAGTAAACAGCGTGACTGTACCACAAAAAAATTGAGTCACTCAATTTGCGGAGTGTCGGGCATGTACAGTCAGCTCCAAAAGCCGCTGAACTCATTTTAAGTTCCAAAACAGATGAACACTAAAAATGTTATAAGTCAGTGTCGCAACAAGAGTACAAAATAAACATTACATACAAAACGACCATAAAACGCTGAACTCGAGTATACCTAAAGTAGCTGAACACTAGTATTTCAAATGTAGCTCTAAGACTTTTGAGGCTGACTGTAGGTTTAATCTGTCAAGAATTCGGTAATGAGAAATTTTACGCACCATTATACAATTTGCTAAAAGAAATTGGTTAGCCGCCAATTTTATACAATTTCTCAGTAAAATAGTATTATTCATTTTGACAATTTTGTACTTAGAATAAAGTTGTTTTTTTTTACATTTATACAATGCCAAGGTACACACATGTAGAATAACAGAAATAAAACTGATTATAAATGTGTTTTTCTCGTGAAAGAGCAAATTGACTCGACATTTTCTTCTAGGAATTATCATACATACAAATACATACAAAGCTCACGCTTGATTTTAATGAAGTTGGGCGTATATAGAAGGGAATCGAACCCGCATCCTCGAGCATGGCATCTGCTTCCGCGACCGTCCCGTCGCGTCACTGAAGCAAAGGAGAGATTTTTGTTCGCCGGGCTACTTGGCCTACTAATACCACGCTGGCCAGACGGATTGGTATAGGGTTTAATTTCAAGTTTTCCTTCTTTTTTATTCCGTAAAGATTATATTCACGGATAGTCTCTTAAAGTTCAACAAATCTAAAAGATACAGTTTGACAGTTCTGTCAAATTGACTAATAGGGTTGGGGAAAAAAATCGTTTACTATAATATCTGAACTTTAAGAGATCGATTACGATAATAACCGAATTTTATGAAACTTTAAATTGATCTCTTACTAGTAGTATTAGATCTAGTACTACTAGTGAATAATAAAATATTCTAAAAATTTATTTTTAGAATTTAGAATATTAATATTTATATACCTAATTTTTTTTTTTAACAAAAATATAGAGGTATAATAATATAATAAGATGATGATAAGATGATAAATGTGTACCTGGTTAAAATAAAGGATTATTTTTAATTTTTTAGTTGTTTTTTTTTTCTAAAAATTAAAAAAATATTAAATTAATTTATTTTAGGGTACCTATGTAATAAGTGATTTATGCGATCGCGCAGTAACGTGTCGATAATTGACAATTTGAAAGTGATACATTCGATTTTTCGTTATGTAAACGATTTTTTTGCATACAAATGTATCAGAAGAGTCGCAACACTACGAGCAGTGACCTAACTACGTGACTTTGCAATGAGGTCGAGAAATAGTACTATTAGAGATTATTTACTATGTAAATATGTGTTATTTTGCTTTGTTTGAAAATTTTCAATCAAATTTATATATTAAGAATTGTACATTTTTAGATACAATAATAAAATCTTTCTAAATTTATGGTTTTACGAAAAAAGTTTTCGAAACTGAATAATGTACGCATGAACAAAGTTGTTTCAGTTTGAAAAATATGAAACGTCATACTGTATCTTTTAGATTTGTTGAGGTGTAGTCGGTTTACGGTACGACACCCATGGGATGACAAGGGTGGTGACATATTGTATTCTTACTCCGTCATCGCATTACGCACTTGCTATTTCTTTTTTTCACTTGTCATTAGTTACTGTATAATCCTTTATAAGTACTTTTATTTGTAAATAGGTACATACATAATTAATTATTTAAATAAAAATATGTATGTAGGTACATACTTAAATAAACTTTTACGTATTGAAGTCGCGGGTAATAGCTTGGTAATAGATTGAGGACCCGGCATCGGCACGGAGAATCCATTAAATGCTAAGATTAGGTCTTATAGTCTTCACTTTTTAATGTATTACATTTCAATAACCGCAACTTTTTAAAATTACTTTTTTGTGGTATTGAGTTAAGGTTGCAATAAAACTATGTGGTTGATTTTATTCCTCTTACTATAAACTAATAAAAACTATTTTAAGTTTTATTTTTCAATTGCTGCGCGTTTAAAGTTATAAGCAGGTCTTCCTGGGGCCCATGAACGGAGGAACAAAAATCTTTTTGTGCATGAACATGATTTAATATTTGGAATATAGGTAGCTTATGGTGTAGAATAACATTTAAGCTACCTATACCACACGGGTAAAGCCGCGGGCATCAGCTAGCAAAATAAATAAATAAATAAAAGCCGCCATGTTTGTCACCATAGCTAATATGAAATTTAAATGTTTTATAAATAAATCAAGGGCAACATTACCTACCATCTTGTTTTGCAAAATATGTTTATGATAATCTGAACGTCTGTCTTTTTAAAAATGTGCATCTGTATCACTAACCTACCACAACTTTGTTTAAAAAAATAAAAGGACAGGAAATCGTTTTGTTTTATTCATTTTTAAAGGACTCCTGACGGCAGACATTTTTTTAAAAGAATAATACATTTTAAATTTGTTTTAATGATGTCCTGTTTGTTACTTTAGTGTTTTTAGGTGATTTAAAGAATATTTTTGAAAAAAATTAGAAGAAATATTTGAGAGTTTTTACTGACTATTTATGGTTGGTGTATCGACTATTGTGTTTGATGCCATCTAGCGGTAGTTTTCAAAACTTAACGATTTTTAGTTTTGCTATTCGATAAAAGATGTCGCAGTGTTTTGTAATATTTTTAAAGTAGGTAAATAAAGGCTTGTTTGTAAGTTTTCTCTGATTTATAAAATTACTGGCGACCTGCTCCGGCTCCGCACGGGCACCTACTACAGAATGTTCTTAAACAACGTTTAAATACAGCTTCATTAGTAATCTCTAAATTTATATAGGTTCCTATACTATATTATGCATGTGTTATACCTACCTCTTGAATCACTATATCTACTTAAAAAACCGCATCAAAATCTAAAATTTAAAGATTTAAGCATACAAAGGGACATAGGGATAGAAAAGCTGTCTACAAAGCTGTCTGTGCGTATAGCTAGAGTGCGATTATGGTAGTCCCTTTCTTCTCCGAACATCGATCGTCCGAAAATCATTATCCCAAACAAGTTTACTTTAATCATCACTTGTCATAATGTTTGAGTGTACGAAATCGTATATTACCTAACCGTCTTCCCCTATAATAATTGTGTGTCATAAAATGGGGTACTATAATTATTAGGTATCCTAATTTTTCTTCCTATAAAGTCACATGTCCTAAGTATTATATTGTATAATGTATGTTAAACCGAATGGACTTTTATAATAATATTGTTAGTCCTAAAACACATTAAGTATGTTTAAAAGTAGCTGTATATCTTGATTCTGATTACAATGATATTGTGGTATTGTTGTATAAGTTATTATTAGACTGAAATAAAAAATTAGCAGAGTTAGTTTAAAACTAAAATGTTAACCTTAACAATCGTAGCGTTTTAAAATTTAGTGACAGAAATACATTATTGTAAAACCGACACCACGTAGTCTTATCTGCCCTACCCCTCGAGTGTAATTTAAGCCCGCGAAGGCGCGGAGGGGCGGGGCGGCCCGCGAGCTGAGGAGCAGGTGGTTCTGACGACTAATAGCCGGCCAGCCTCAGCCGCGGTAGTGGTCGTTAAAACCATCTGCGACGATAAGGTCGCGTGGGACTGCCGGAGCCATGCAGCGCCGGAGCAGTGACAGAAGTCATGCATGCAGCATGCTTGCTTGCTTGCATGCTCCATGCATGCCGCATGCATGCTTGTTTGCTTGCTGTTTGCATGCTGCATGCTTGTTTGCTTGCATGCTACATGCTTGTTAGCTTGCTGCTTGCATGCTTGCAGCTTGCATGCTGCATGCATGTATGCTTGCTGCTTGCATGCTTGCTGCTTGTATGCTGCATGCTTGTTTGCTTGCTGCTTGCATCCTAATCTAAGTTAATCGGCAATTTCGATTTTAGTGTACGTTTTGTTATAGAATATTACATTAGGAATTACAATGATTATAGAAAAGCTTTTTATGTTTTATTAATATTATAGATTGTGATGTTTATAGCAGAAAAAAAAATAGGTCATGTTATATTTAGAGATTAATGTTTTCGGCCAAGTTATATTATGAGACATGAATTTAGGGCTAGTTACCATTCGGACACATGATGATTCGGACACAAAATGTTATGACACCTTAGATTATGGACAAAATAGAGAACCCATCTTAACACAAGATTTCTCTTATGCCTAGAGGTAAAAGAAAATTTAAATATGTTAGGGACAAGATTTTAACATCATCATCATCATAACAGCCCATTAATGTCCCACTGCAGGCACGGGCCTCCTCCCGTGACGGAGGGATACCTGGCCTACTAATACCACACTGGCCAGACAGATTGGTATAGGGTTAAATTTCAAGTTTTCCTTCTTTTTATTTCGTAATTTACGAATAGTCCCTTAGTCGGATTTTACGACACCTATGAGATGGAGTGGAGTTGTGACATATTGTATTCTTACTCCGTCGCCACACGGAGAAAAAGGAAAATGGTTTAATGGAAAATAAAAGATTACAATTTTAATGCAAATGCTTCATTATATTGATATTTTCAATTTAACTAAAAAAATCACATTTTACTAATAATACTACATCGTTTAAAAACCTATTAGTCTGCCATTTTTGTTTGTCTTTCTAAAAATATATATATTTATTGTCGTTCCAATCATAATCAAAATTTTAATACTAGAATTTAAATAAACGAAGAAATTTATGAAAAAACAATTTTATTTATTACCAATATTATATTTTTAGTAATTTGAATTATCTTTGGATAGACGCCATAGGAAATAAAATCTACGAGAAAAAAATAATTTGCAATTTCAAAATACTACTAATTTATATAATGTTTTATAATTATTAAGATTATAATTTCTACCAAACTACTAAGAGTTTTATACATTATTCCCCTATTACTACTAATTATTTACTACAACTAGTGGCACCAGTAAATTATTATATTCATACACACATGTTTACTAAACTAAACAAAAAAAAACATCTAATTTAGTTCTGCTACTACATACTAGATGGCGTTACTAATCTTCACTAAGTTTTCTTCTACATAAAAAATTAGATAAGTACGATTTTTTTCTAACTAATAAAACAGCCAATATTGACGAGTTTTTTTTTAATTAATATATAATTAATTAATTTTAGGAACTTTTTAAATGCTCTCGTTATCTAATTTCTAAGAAAAAACTAACTAATTGTGAAAAAAAAACTATTAAAATCACAATATTTTTGTGCTAAGAAAACGGTTCGTCCATTTAACGTAATACGGTCGTTTCAGTACAATCAATCGATGACATTGGCAGCCTTTAAAAAAACATTATAATCAATTTTCGATAAAAAAAAAACAAAAATAAGTTAGTATTATTGAGAGAAATAAATTATTTTGAGCGAGTCTTTTCTTGACTGTGGTATGTTTCCAAAAAAAACAAATAATTGTTATTTAAAAAAATATTAAAGAAATCTACTTAATCCTAATCTAGACCAAAATTTTAATAAAATAAAAAGAATCTAGTAAAATTTCGTAGCTTTAATTTGTGTAAAATAAGTATTTGTAATTTAATTGTTTTAATTCTAACTGAAATGAAATTCTTTATTAAAGCAAAATTCCGCAAAATAAATCGATAACCCAAAAAAACTATGTAAATTAATGAAAAAAAATAACAATACCTAGAGAGATTCAACTAAGAAAGTAGCAAAATTCTCGACCAAAAATTCTAAGCGTTGTCCTAAAAAATGTTTGTAACAAATGTTTTTAATTATGTTTATACTAAAACGATTATAATAATGAAAATTTTAGCTCAGAAAAAAGAAAGACATTTAATTTTAGTACTACTACTCAACACTAGATGGGCACCATAAAACTTTACTGACTCAAATAAAATAAACCGATTCTTTAATACGAAAACAAACCACAGTCAATACATAAAAAGAAATAAAGATTAAAATTCAATGTTTCCTCGGCAACAAATACAGATTATATGTATCTTTAGGCAATGCCACGCATGCTGGTTTCTGTCTCAAATCCTCTATATTCTCAGCCGCAACATCAAACTCCTGCATAATACTAGCAAACATAACAAAACTCATAGTAGTAACTAAAGTCTGGCCAATACAAGTCCTCTTACCGATGCTGAACGGTAAAAAGTGAGGAATATTCCTCATAACACTCCATACTTCCTTTTCCCCTTCATTCTTCACCGGCCTTTCACCATCAGACTCCATTCCGGAATCGCACAACGAATTCCTTCGCACCCTAACTTTACTCTTTTCCAAAAATCTTGAAGGATCAAATCTTTCCGGCTGTTTCCAATACTCTTCTGACATGTTGAGCTCGTAGTTATTAATAAATACTATGGTTCCTTTTTCGACACCGTATCCAGAAACTGCTGCGTTTTCCGTTGCAACGTGAGGGACAATGGGAGAAGAAGCGTACCTTAAGCATTCCAAAACTGTGGCTTCGGTATAAGGAAGCTGTGGCCTGTCTTTAAGCGTGACCGCTCGCTTGCCTTTTGTTAACGCGTCCAATTCTGCTTTAACCATTCTTCCAACTTCGGCATCCCTTGCTACAGCAGTTAGGCATAACATAACCAAATTGCCAACGGAAGAATGCCCTCCAAGAAAATCTTCAAGCATAAATATGATCGTATTTCTGTCAACGGTTGGATCTTCATGTAGCACTCTCAGAAGACCGTCCAAAAAGTCTTTTTCGGGTCCTTCTGTCGTCAAATTTAACTCCCTCTGCTCGATAATTCTTGATAGGATAAATGAACGAATATCTTGCGACCAAGAAGAGAGTTTGTCCAAATGTTTTTTGTAGAACGGCGATAACCAAGGCAGGAAGTCCACAGCATATCCTTGATTTATCTCCCAGAAAATTTCGTCGAAATGGTCGACAACTTTTCGGAATTCGGTGTCCTGGTCGTCGAATCTTACGTTACACATGTAGTGGCTAAACATATTCATAGCTGACGACATGAGAATGGGTTTTAAGTTGAAAGCTTGGTCACTGTTTCTGGTGATTCCCTTTAAAGTTTGTATTAGTTCAATAGATTCGAAAGTTGCTACGTCACCAATCCTGGAAAAGTTGTCAGTGTGCTGTTTTGGACCGCAATGTCTTCTCGCTAGGTTTCTTCGCTTCAGTTGAAGGTTTGACCAGTCGCAAAGGGCCAGAGCTGTAACAATTGAAAAATGATTGTCAATTAAGTGGTAAGAAATTTTTTAAAACATCTGTAACGCTAGTTGTTGTGAAATTATAATAACTGGGCTGGCTTGCACGAGGCCGTGCATTAAATCGATCTACAAATTATTGTCCTGAGTCTCACATATTCCTCACACTTTCACACAACGCCATCTAGTCCCAAACTAAGCTTGTACTATGGATACTAGACAACGGATATACATAGTAAATACTTTTTTTTGTAAATACATACTTAATATACATAGAAAACACCCAGACCAATGCAAACAATCATGTTCATGCACACAAAGATTTGCATTGAGCGGGAATCGAACCCGAGACCTCTGCGTAGCAGTCATGTTATATAACCACTACGCTACAGAGGTCGTCATGTTGAAAATGTTAAAAAAATATTCTTATAAATTATATAATTACTAATTCTCTATGCATCTCATTTGATAAAACACTACGATAATGGAGTATTAAAAAATGTATTTTTACCGACTCCAAAAAAGAAGAAAGTTCTTTATTCGTCTGTATTTTCTTTTTTTATTTAAAATGTTTTTTTTAGTTCATAAGTTCGTCAATTACATAATTATATAAACTTATTTGAAACCCACCTATTTGGAAGTTTACATCGAGATTAGCTTCATAGAAATTTAATCAAAGTATTTTTAGTAAGTAATTTAGTTTTTGTGAAAAAAAAAATTATTTATTTTTCGTATGTAATTGCGTATTATTTTTGAGTTTCTAGTTGGTTTCTAGATAAAAAAAATATTAGAAAAAAAAAAACAAAATTTTGTATCTATTGTAATTGATATCAATTACACAAGCAAAGAAAACAATGAAGAAATACCAACGAAAAATAATCTATACTAATATTATAAAGAGGTAAAAAGAGAGTAGGTATAGTTTGTGACGTTGTAGAGGGTAATCTCTGGATCTACTGAACCGATTTTAAAAATTCCTTTTGTGTCGAATAGTCTATTTATCGGGGAGTGTCACGGTATGACTAATAGGAGTGAAGCAGTAATGAAATATGTTTAAAAAAGGGCCGCGTTTTTTTCGCCGCCCAACGAAGTGGGCACGGGTCAGCTAGTAGGTATTAAATAAAAATATGATACATATTTAGACCACCTATCAACGTTTCTGCATGGCAAGCTAAAGTTGCGGGTTAAAGCTAACTATTGTATTTAAAACAAAGAAAAAAAAAGTAGTTATCAGGGAAGAAGTTACAATTAAACAAATGGAAAAATCCGCTGTTTTAAGTTGGACCCATGTTCACATATTAATAATACAAAAAATAATTATTTTTATTTATTATCTTATGTTAGATGTTGGTAATATCCTATATTTCCTAAATAACAAAAAATATTTAAACAATATAATATGTTTTAAAAGAAAATAGAGTCTAAAGACTGCGCAGAAATAAAACTGCAATTTCATAGGTAAAGACCTATTGTTATACCCATATTAACTTTAAAACTTTCGTGTTTCATTTTATATAATTATTATTAACACGGGTATTAACACGATATTATTATTATTTGGTAAATATTAAGTAATAATTTACCTTTGAGTCTACTCGTGACCATGGCTGGTGTAACCTGGCCGAAACGTCGAGAGGCTCAAAAGTAAATTATTACTTAATATTTACCAAATAATAATAATATCGTGTTAATAATAATTATATTATAATTCTTCACACATTCACACAACGTCATTTAGTCCCAAACTAAGCGAATCTTAGTATTACGTAACTTAAAACATACATGTAGTATATACTTTTTTTACTTAAATACATACATAATATCATACAAGAAAACATCCAGCCAAAACATTGATGTTCATACAAGCAAATGCATTGAGCGAGACGGCTGGAGGCCTTCTCTTGTGACAGAGGGATACTTGTACTACTAATACCACGCTGGCCAGACGTTTTGTTATAAGGTTTAATTTCAAGTTATCCTTCTTTTTATTTCGTAAAGATAATATTCACGGATCGTCCCTTAGTCGGTTTTTACGACACCCATGGGATGAGATGGGGTGGTGACATATTGTATTCTTACTCCGTCACCACACGGAGACTATAACTAAATATTTTCGAATAAAATATTTTAATAGCCTTGGGAAGAAGTATCGTTTTTCATTTAAAAACCTTCCTGTCCTAATGGCCGCCATTTAAATAGATAATTTCATATTAATAAATAAATTACGCACTTTTTTCTGTTAACGAATGACTTTTTAATAATAAGTGTGTCATTTTAAAATTAATTCCGCGCCTAATTGTAACAAAGTTTCAAATTTCGAACGTTATGCAGAATAGAGTAGGAAGTTAAACATAAATAATGTAGAGGATAGAATTACAACCTTTTTTTGGCTATGACAACTATTAACTTAAAAAGTATTTCGATTATTTAATTTGTTACATGTTACATTTAATATTACAGATATTAAATCACCTGGTAGGCTTAATATTAAAGAAAGATATCGACGGTGGAAAGGCAAAACGAATGATACGCCATTTGGCTAATTGTTCAGGAGAGCTGTTTAAAGTTTAAATTTTAACAAAAATGATCATAACTTCTTTGTTTATTAACCAATTTTTTTGAAATTTTATAAGTAAATCAAGTTTTATGTGCTCTTTGTTTTGTATTCAATATAAATTAATTAAAGTCAATAAGGCAAGAAAAAAGTGGCGTATCATGTTTCTGACATTTTGAGTAAGTTGGGAAAAACACTTCATAAACCATCAATAAAAAAAAGTTGGTAGGACAAATTAATTCATTCACAAAACCTCCACAAAAACAGGAGGGCGAAATTAGTTTAAATGCCAAATGAAAAAAAAGGCGTAGAAGGAAAAATGCTTCATTTCCCTTTGATGAAACAGAAATAAAATGGAAGAATGTTTTATGAGTGATGTCTCTTATATTTTTAGGTCGTTAAAATGAATTAATGACCATACGCGGTTATGTAGTTTACATGATGTGCATTTCTCGGATATGGGCTTAAGTTGATCTCGTGGTAAAGGAATAGACAATTTAATTTATTATAAACTTTTTATTTAGTATCTTAATTAAAAAGTACGATAGGAATAACAACTGAAACGCCGTAGCTGTTACTTTACTCTCGAGGAAGAAAACGTGTTACGACATGTCAAAATATAACTTAGCGGGGAAAAAGTATTGAAAGACCAAATTAAAAAATTATTTGGAAGAGCAAATTGCATGATGTGGCATCTTCGTAAAAAAATAAGTTTGGTCAGTAATTTAAAAGGCACCTTCAATATTTTCATATCAATTTATTGACATTGTTAAAAAAAGGTATCGAAAATCGGTCGTTTAAGGGGAGGGTATTTTTGAAATACCCCCTTTTATACCTTAAATGAAACGCCAAAAAATGCGTCAGAATGACTTCTAACCTAGACAGATCGATAGAGAATCCAAAACTCTATCGAACAGCATATAAAACTCATTTTCGACCAAAGTGGCGTTTCATTCGTTTTGCCTTTCCACCGTCGATATTATACAGGACTAGCTGACTCGTGCCCACTTCGATGTGTGGGGAAAAAAACGCGTCCCTTTTTTAAACATATTTCATTACTGCTCCTCTCCTATTAGTCATAGCGTGATACTAGTATAACCGACTCTCCCCGATAAATGGACTATTCAACACAAAAAGATTTTTTAAAATCGGTTCATTAGATCCAGAGATTACCCCCTACAACGTCACAAACACACAAACTTTACCTCTTTATAATATTAGTATAGAAGTATAGATTATAACGAGACATTATTTTATTGAGACTAAATCCAGTTTATATATTTGATTTGACATCTATAAATAGTATAAAATGAAGTCGCTTTTTCTGTCCCTATGTCCCTTTGTATGCTTAAATCTTTAAAACTACACAACGGATTGTGATGCGGTTTTTTTAAATAGATAAGTAGAGTGATCTAAGAGGAAGGTTTATATGTATGACACATGCATAATATAGTATAGAAACCTACTTATTTACATTTAGAGATTTCTAATAAAGCTGTATTTAAACGTTGTTTAAGGACTTCCTGTAGTAAGTGCCCTTGCGGAGCCGGGGCTGGTCACTAGTAAATAATAATCTTGCTTGAGATTTGAACCAGTGTCCTACAGAGCCAGTTAATGTAAGTATAAGGTCATGTCGTATCATTTAACAAGCGCCGGTTTCAAATGGCTTGAAACATGATTTTTATATCTATAATCTTAAGATAGTGATGAACATGTGCACATAAAAAAATATATACAGAAGTTAAAATAAATATAATATATAGCGCTCACAGATAGTTGTCTATACTATATATTATTATCTATACCAATATTATAAGGAGGTAAAGTTTGTGTGTTTGTGACGTTGTAGGTAATCTCTGGATATACTGAACCGATTTTGAAAATTCATTCTGTATTGAATAGTCCATTTATCGGGGAGTGTCATAGGCTATATAGTATCACGCTATGACTAATAGAAGTGGAGCAGTAATGAAATATGTTTAAAAAAGGGACACGTTTTTTTCGCCGCCCAACGAAGTGGGCACGGGTCAGCTAGTTTTTTGATATAGACAAGAATTATTCATACGTGTTACTAAACAGACTTCTGAATATAGCTTGTATATGGTTTATGCAGTGTTATGTTGCATTTAATAAGAGGAGTAATAGTTAAATGCGACCTAATTATCTAATTTAAAATAAATAAGATAAAGTTAAGGTAGATTTGTCCGTGTGGTGACGGAGTAAGAATACAATATGTCACCACCCCATCTCATCCCATGGGGGTGTTGAAAAAACCGACTAAGGGACTGTTTGTGAATATTATTTAACGAAATAAAAAGAAGGAAACTTGAAATTAAACCTTATAAGTACCAATTCGTCTGGCCAGCGTGGTGTTAGTAGGCCAATTATCCCTCTGTCACGGGAGGAGGCCCGTCCCTGCAGTGGGACATTAATGGGCTGTTAAAAATATTTGAAGGAGACCTATATCTACCAGTGAACGTTCATTGGCTAATGATGTTTTTTTTTCTTGAATGAAATTTTGCGGCATTTTACCGCCATTTCAATTGTTTTTTTTTCTAATGGCGTGTGTAGCTCTGACCTCAATGTAAATAATGATTCAGCTTGTAATAATAATGTTTACAAATAAATATTTTATTCATTCATAAAAAAATGTAACTTAGCTTAGATTTTGCAATTTTGTAGAGTAAATTATTGTTTAATTATGACGACCTCTGTGGCGTAGTGGTTATATAACATGACAGGGTTCATGTCGGGTTCGATTCCCGCTCAATAGAAATGTTTGTGTGCACGAACATGATTGTTTGCATTGGTCTGGGTGTTTTCTATGTATATATTTATGTATTTACAAAAAAAAAGTATTTAAGTATGTTATCCGTTGTCTAGTATCCATAGTACAAGCTTTGCTTAGTTTGGGACTAGATGGCGTTATGTGAATGTGTGAGGAATATTTATACAGAAAATGCGAGTAGGTAATATGGGGCTACTGCGCTGTCTTATTTTATGGATGTCTACTATTTCAGAAAAACTACTTTCCGGACTGGAAATTTTGACATTAAAATTTTGCAGACAGCATTGTACTAAAAGGCCAATATCTTACACACACTACGCACACACTCAAGGAACTTACACTCTAACTGGAATGCTTACGAAGCAAATTTAGACAAATTAAATCGTACATTACTACTGACAACATAAGGTTTATATTTGTTTATATAACATGAAAGGAAAAAATACTCCAACAAGTACAACGACAAAGGGGGATTGCATCTCTCCCTTGCAACTGTAAGTTAAATGTTGGTTTCTCGTTTAGAGAGTGACACACTCCACTCATACAGCTGTAAATTAGGAACGGATTTTTTCTGACCGTAAGCATTCCAGTTAAGCCCGATTTACACATCGACAAGTACAGTAGCGAGTTAAGTAGTAAGTTGTTGAATATGTTGATTTAAATAAATCTCCATCCTATTTTTTGGCGAGTTAAGTACGAAGTAGCCCCCTCTCTCGCGTCTCACCAACTTAACTCGCCAAAAAATAGGATGGAAATCAATTTAAATCAACTTAATCAACAACTTACTACTTAACTCGCTACTGTACTTGTCGATGTGTAAATCGGGCTTTAGAGTGTAAGTTCCTTAGCACACACTACACGGTAAACGTCAATTCTAAAATGGGCTAAGAATAAATACCTCGTATGTATTTAGAAAATCTATACCTAAATTAAAAAATAAATATTCCTATACGTAAAAAATCTATTAATAGATGAGAAATTAGTAAATCTAAGATTAAAGTAGGTATTTATTTATGAACTTTTTCGTTTATAATTAAATTAAATTGCAAAATAGTAGGTAGATACAAGTAATATTATAAGAAACGCGAAACAAATTATATTAGTCGCGGCCATTTTGAAACTTGTCACAGTGTTATTCTACAAAGCCAAGCCCTTAACAAAGAATAAGTTATTTGTATAAAATATTTTATTATGTACAAGCGGCTATCTATATTATAGCGGGATAGGTCTTCAAAAATGATGTCGAGGTTTCTAAAATATTTTTTTTCTAAACCGAACAAGTAGTTTGAAACTGTAACTTCTAAAATAAGAAAATGAAAAAAAGTCTAAAAAAAACATATGAGTTACATTACTATAAGAAGTACCAAAAGAGATCTAGTAAGTTGTTTGTATAAGTATAATATAAATCGTAGATCTTTTGTTTATCTTCTTGTATTATTTGAGTTGATTTAATAAACGGTATTGAATCAACTCAAATATACAAAAAAATAAACAAAATTCCTTTAATTTCATAAAACAATGGTACGGAACCCTTTGTGCGTGAATCCGACAAGCACTTGGCTGGTTTTTATTAATATAGAATAATCCCGAATAATTTTTAAACCTTTCAAATACAATAAAATTGGTGTAACAATCCGGAATTTTAAGTCGTTTTTAATAAATTATTATATTGATAGTGTTGACAATGTGTTATACAAATATTTTATTGCCTTTTCTCAATACTTTATTATCAACATTTTACATTATTTATCCTATTTGTGAATTATGATTTTTTTTCTATTGGAGGCGCTAGTGAGCCATGTAAAGGCCCACTTTTTTACATGGAAATACTAAACTATATAAAATACTTCACACATCATAGATTTCCCCGCTTAAATACCTTATTCTAGTCATTAAAACTCTTTACGTATGAAACCATTAAAAACTCTCCGTGTGGTGCCGGGGTAAGAATACACTATGTCACCACCCCATCTCATCCCATCCCATAATAACAATTATTTTTATTTAGTCTTTTGTTAGATGTTGGTATAATATATAACATAAATAACATAAAATATTTCATAAATAACATAAAATATTTTAACAATAATGTTTTAAAAGAATATAGAGTCAAAAGTCTGCGTTAAAGTATTTATTGTGGGCATAATAATATTTATGTCTTTTGCAATGTTTCAAAAATACTGTCAAATTATTAATAGACAATTTTCGAAAGATAAATACAGTTCTGTACCTTAGTCGTTTTCAAAAGTTAAAAATACAAAGAACGCGCGCGATTTTTCAACTATATTTTATGTCCTGAAGTTTGTCGTTGACCACTTTTTTTTTATTTCTAGTTAGATGTAAGTAAATCGTTCCAAAATTATTGCGTAAACTTAACTAAAAGTACTTAATCAATAATTTTCAATAAAAAATACGAACTCTAACTAAAAACTAGTAATTTACCTACAGTACAATCTAGAAACTTGTAATTTACAGTACAATACTTAAGCAATTTCGTATAGATTGATTTTTTACAGATTTATAATTTTTTTTTAGTTTTCAAACAATAAATTACTAAACTTATTTTAATAAAATGTCTTTAAAAACAATCTGTTTAATACCTACTAACTCAAATAAAAAAAAGTTTTTACAAATCGGTTTATAATTGACAAAGTTTTAAAATTAAAGTTATGAAGTTACCTACAATCAACTTAAAAAAATACAGCGGAATTGAGAACCTTCTCCTCTTATGAAGTCGGTTAAAAAAAGGTAATAATAAACTATTAAAAATAAAAATAAATACTCACAATTATTCCTATCGCCAGCAAAAAGTTGATGAAATCTCAAAAAATCCGGACGCCCTCCAAAAAACTTGCCATTTTGATTCAAAACCTCTCGAATTAGCTCCAAATTGTTGACAACCAGACATTTTGTAGCCCCTAGAGTTATACTAAATATATCTCCATATTCCCTCGCGAGCTCCGTAAAAGATTGAAAAGGGGATTCGCATTTGCCCAAAAGGTGTAAACTCCCTATTACAGGCAAAGGCGTGGGTCCCGGGGCTTGCTTTAATAAAACTGTCTTATTTTCACCGTATTTAGTAACTTTTTTATAAGTAATAGTATTTTTATAAAAAAATTTATACACCGCGGCTATTAAAACAGCAAATAAGAATATAACACTCATCATTTTGATCTTTTAATAAAAAGATTTTTAAAATGGAAGAGTGTTGTGAGAATGAGGCGGGAACTACTGTCCGGTAGCACTGAATTCCAAACGAAATGGCGGCCGTATTTATACCGCTTGGCGCCAAATTTGCATTCGTAATATAAAATGTATCATACGTTTGTGAAGTTCGTTTCTATACTTTTACTTTGAAGTGATTGAAAATTGAATTTCAATTTTGATGTTTTATATAATACTAGCTGACCCGTGCCCACTTCGTTAGGCGGCGAATAAAACGCGTCACTTTTTTAAACATATTTCATTACTGCTCCACTCCTATTAGTCATAGCGTGATACTATATAGACTATGACACTCCCCGATAAATGAGCTATTCAACACAGAAAGAATTTTTAAAATCGGTTTTGTAGATCCAGAGATTACCCCCTACAACGTCACAAACACACAAACTTTACCTCTTTATAATATTAGTATAGACTAGCGACCCAACTACAATGCTTATGTGGTAGTAAGTACTCTACAATACTATGCTTCATCAGTACAGCCTATTAATGTCCCACTGCAGGGACGGGCCTCCTCCCGTGACGAAGGGGTACTTGACCTACTAATACCACGCTGGCCAGACGGATTAGTATAGTGTATAATTTCAAGTTTTCCTTATTTTTTTTTCGTAAAGATAATATTGACGGATAGTCCCTTAGTCGGTTTTTACGACACCCATGGAATGAGATGGGGTAGTGACATATTGTATTCTTACTCCGTCACCACACGGACAATATGATAATGGTTGGCAGTAGAGCAAGCGGCCCACGTGACGGTGAGCGGCTGCCACCGCTCATAGACTTTGCCTATCTGACGACCTCTATGGCGTAGTGGTTATATAACATGACTGCTACGCAGAGGTCTCGAGTTTGATTCCCGCTCCCGCATGAACATGATGTTTGCATTGGTCTGAGTGTTTCTATGTAGAAATAATATGTATGTATTTACAAAAAAAAGTATCTAAGTATGTTTATTCGTTGTCTAGTATCCATAGTAGTCCGTAGTAGTCCTCTTGGGTTGCTTGCGCTCTTAGTTTGGGACTAGATGGCGTTGTGTGAAAGTGTGAGGAATATATTATATTATAACATCTTGCATGCACCTTCACATTCTTTCTGCCTTCCATAAGAGAAATGAGACGACCTCTGTGGCGTAGTAGATATTATTACATAATTATATATTCTTCTACCTTTTTTAGCTACTTTTATCATTGAACTACACTTCGTTAGGCCGCGAAAAAAACGCGATACTTTTTTAAACATATTTTATTACTGCTCCACTCCTATTAGTCATAGCGTGATACTATATAGCCTATGGCACTCCCCGATAAATGGACTATTCAAAACAGAAAGAATTTTTAAAATCGGTTCATTAGATCTAGAGATTACCCCCTACAACGTCACAAACACACAAACTTTACATCTATAAAATATTAATATAGATAATTCTTGGTTATATGGTTATGTATGGTATACAATGGTTGCAGCGCCTAATTACAGTTATCTACAAAGTAAAAAAAATATGACGTCAACAAAATGCAGCAGTAGAGTTTGTTGCGCCGCTTCTTCTCTACTAGCGCTTTGGAGGCGGTGGTAAAGTTTGCTAAACTTTGTAATGTATTAAAACTTAGATTAAGTAGTAAGAGTATAAATAAATGACGTCATAAAATATAGAACGAAAGTTGTATTAATTTTAAATAAATAGTTTTTAAGGGAAGCATTCGGGAAGCCGATGGATGAGGGAGGCACAGGACCGCGCAGGGTGGAAACTTTTGGAGGACGCCTATGGCCAGCAGTGAGCGTCTATAGACTGATAATGATGATGATGAAATTGTTTTTGAGTTTGAGTTCTTCTCCTTCTCTCGTGTCAATGGTGTCGATATACATATAATGAGGAGGTACAGTCACGAGCAATAATATGTACACATTTTCACATTTTGTAAAACATTTATCTAAAGTTCTGCTAATCCAAAATTGAATATTCGAAGATTAGTTCAAAACTGTACGAAACCTCTTCGAAATTATGAAATAATTTTATTATTCTAATGTCTAGATAAACGTGCAGATGGTTTAGAAAATTTGACAATGTGTACATATTATTGCTCGTGACTGTACCTACTTGATTCAGTTGTATTTTTTTTAATTAGAGGAACAAAAAATCTATCCTTATGTACACCATCATATCAGACAATTGACGTCCAATGCTGGACATAGGATTCCTTCAAGTATTGCCACCTTGTGCGGTCCTGTGCCTCTCCCATCTAGAGTCTTTCTGCCCCCAAAGTTAATAAAACAAATAAAAAATAATAATAATTCAAACCAAGTCATTCTTAATCATTAGGTAATTTATAAGGTCAGCATAATATTGATAAAAATTAATAGATATCCTATTATTTTTAACAGAATAAACTATTTTATCACTCAATCTATACTTATTTCATATTATAAAGAGGTAAAGTTTGCGTGTTTGTGACGTTGTAGGGGGTAAACTCTGGATCTACTGAACCGATTTTTAAAATTATATCTGTGTTGAATAGTCCTTTTATCGGGGAGTGTCATAGGCTATATAGTATTACGCTATGACTAATAGGAGTGGAGCAGTAATGAAATATGTATCAAAAAGTGACGCGTTTTTTTCGCCGCCCTACGAAGTGGACACGGGGCAGCTAGTACAATATACATTTTTATACTAGCGGCCCGTCCCGGCTTCGCACGGCCAGGCCAATTTTCCAACAATTCGTTCAAATCAGTTCAGCCGTTTAGTATAAATATCCTAGACACCGACTGCAGGTGATTTGTGAATCTAAACCATCCAGGGCGCCACTCAAATGCATACAGAAAAAATCATTTAAATCGGTCAAGCCATTTAGGAGAAATTCAATGACATAAACACGTACACCAGAATTATATCTACTATATAAAAATAAGTCGGGTTTTCCTTCCTGACGCTGTAACTCCAGAGCGCACGAACAGATTTCCACGGTTTTGCATTCGTTGGAAAGGTCTCGGGCTCCGTGAGGTTTATAGCAAAGAAAATTCAGGAAATCTTTTAACAGAAAAGCGGGAAAATAATGCCCGTGCGAAGCCGGGACGGACCGCTAGTAATTATATAAAGATAGTTAGGTACCTGAAATAATCTAAAGCTAATTATTTTTATCATCTACTAGCGACCCGCGCCGGCTTCTGACGGGTGCAATCGTTATAAGCGCCGATTACACTAGACTACATGTAGTCAACTACATCTTGTAGGAGACTACATCTTGTAGGAGACTACATCTTGTAGGACACTACATCTTGTAGGAGACTACATCTCGTAGGACACTACATCTTGTAGGAGACTACATCTTGTAGGACACTACATGTAGTCTTTCCATTTCCATGTAATTGTTTTGGAAATGGAAAGACTACTTGTAGTCTAGTGTAATCGGCGCTATACTCTGCAATATTATGCATGTATATTTATGTTACAATATAACAATTGTCCATGTGGTGACGGAGTAAGAATACAATGTGTCACCAGCCCAGCTCATCCCATAGGTGTCGTTAAAACCGACTAAGGAGCTAACCGTAAATATTATCTTTACGAAATAAAAAGAAGATTATAGCGGTTTAAAAAAAAACCAATACACATCAAACATAATAATACAAAAAGTCTTCTGTATTAGTTATAGTTAGTAAAATCAAATAAAAAATATAATATGGCATTAAAAATATGAAATTAAAATTGAATGTTGTCAATCTTCACTATCTGACGTTTCTTCAGTAAGTAAGTTGCTAATATTATCTTGAGAATACGTCAGATGATTTGTAAAAAATATAGTAGTGTCTTGGAATTCCTCCACTATTGCACAAGGAATGTAAATCTGTATGGAGTGCATTGCTAATTGGAAAAGGTTGATGATAAGCCGGTTCTAGCGCAATATCTTCAATCGGTGAGCCTGGTTTAGATTTTCGTCCCCGTAGTCTAAGTAATTTGAGTTATGTGTTAGGTGTCTAACTCCAAATATTCTTTATCAAAATCGTATTTAAAATTAATCTTACCTGGTTGTGTAGGCGGTACATGAAATCAGATCAACGAATAACATTTCCATTTGAATTCCGACACCAATGGATAGGAGTAACTAATTTTTTGATGTCTGAATCATCAGATTGCTCGATTTCTGTTATGTGTACTATTCCTACAGTTGTGTACCTATTTTTATTCTCCCCGTAGCACACATCAGAGTAGTTCGATATTGTAATTATGTAATTATTTTAACAACAAACAACTACCAATTTCTATACAGCCTTTTTTGCCACATTCTAATGCCATACATAGCAGTACTCTATACTATATTTACTCATAATATGAGGAAAAAAAGGGTACCCATATTATGGGTATCAAATAAAAGATCCCATCGAGAATAATTTGAAAAATATTCTAACATGTTGAAATAGTTTTTTTATACTCTTCTGCAATAGGGTATATCAAATGAAACGGTTTGCCGAGAATTTTGAGATGTTAGAAGATATTTACACCTGTTAATTATCTAGGATGCGATCCAAAAGTTAAGTTAACTCAACACCCTACTGACAAAATCACGGTCGTTAATTTGCGTTAGATTAATAATACTCTCCGACAACTTAAGGACGAACTTAACTCGTTTTAGGCTCATTAAAATTACAGACCCATGACTCTTTCTTCTGCCTAACATCTACAAATCGTACCTAAAAGTTATCACGAAAGGTCTCGAACGCAGACTGGATGACTTCCAGCCTTCCGAACAAGCCGGTTCGGTAAAAAACCTATACTATATAATACACCACAAGCATACGCTGCGGCAGGTTATACAAAAATATTATACCTCTGTCGTGGTTTATAAAGACTTCCTGAGGATGTTGCAGATAGCTAACACGATTAGGAACTCGCGAAACACATCCTCTACGTGAATCCGAGTGAAAATCGAACATCTGTAAACACCATTACCGAACACCAGAACAGCCTATCTTTCCAGAGCAAATGTTTACGAGCCCACTATAGTCGTCTCTTTTGCAATAAATACTCCGCTCAGTAGCCGCAGCCAGGAGCATGCCTAGCCTACTACTCTTAACATTTCCTCTCTGATTAAATAGCGCCGCTGCTGGATGCACACAATAACATTTTATCATATCAGCCAAACCTTACGGATCAGAGACGTGGTCGCTAACTATGGGCCTTCTCGGAAGGCTCATGGTCACACAAAGGGCAATTGAGAGAGCAATTGTTAGTTTACCTGCGTGATTAAATCAGAAATGAGGAGATCCGCCAGAGAACCAAAGTGACCGACATAGCGCTCAAAATTGCCCGGCCTACAGCTGTTGGAGCAGAAAGGTTCTGGCGTGGCGACCGCGTACTGAAAGCGCAGGATGGGGAGACCACTCACACGGTAGATTGACGACCTAATTAGGACGGCGGGAAACCGATGGATGAGGCAGGCACAGGACCGCACAAGGTGGCAATAAGTGGAGGCCTAAGTCCAGCAGTGAACAATAACATTTAATCAAATTAATCCTTAAATTGTTTTATAACATTTAATCAAATTAATCCTTAAATTGTCATAAAGAATGTTTGCACTAAACTAAACAAATTTGTATTTGCCCTCCGCAATTTGCAACGTGAGGATGGGAGACCTGCAGCGCTAACAGCGTATTCTGGTTACGTGGAGTCTGTTCTTAGGTATGGTTTGATTCTGTGGGGAAATTCGACAGACATAAACAAGGCCTTTATTAGTCAAAAAAGATGCATTCGCGCTCTATGCAACGCAGGTCCACTGGACTCATGCAGACCTCTATTTAGAAACCACGGCATCTTAACACTTGTGGACCTATACATAATGGAAGTCTGCATTCATGTGAAAAAAATCACAAATGAATTTACTACGGCACAGGACAATTCCATCATAGGAAAAAGGGATCCTACTAGATTACTGATGCCTGCTTGCAGGACATCGTTATTTAAGCAAAACTGCTACATAATGTGTATTGGGATATTTAATAAACTTCCTAAGCCCATTCGTGAGCTACCCTTGACAAAATTTAGAAAGGAGTTAAGAAAATGGCTTTTAAATCACAATTTTTACACAATTAAGGAATTTTTCGAATTGAAATCATTTTGAATATTTTGGATTAAGTATTTTAGTTAAGTTATTTCCGAATTATGTTAAGAATTAAGTATTTTAAGAATATTGTAAAAAGTTTGTATGTTTTTTATTCTTTGTTTTTGTAAGGTAATGACATATTCGTATCTTATGTAGTGTCTTATTCTAAATATTTGCATGCCGTAAATGGTGAAATGTGATGTTCTTCTTACTTTATCAATACCTTATTATGTACCACTTTCTATGCAAATAAAGTTATTCTATTCTATTCTATTCTATAACAATTAAGTTTAATAACTTAAATTTGACACGAAAAAAAACAGTCTACTTGGGTCATTATACCGCGTAAATCTTTTGTATATAGTTTTTTTTAAATTCAAATTTAGAATAATAATAATGTACAGTCAAGGAATTTGATTCACGTACCATTTCAATGATTTATTGTTTGAACCATTAACATATCGTAAGGTTTATATTCGTTTAAATAAGGGAAAATCGTTTTACATTTTAATGATGACGTATGTTCGGGTGAAAGTTCTGCAAACTTCAACCTTAGATAATGTGTGTTAGATTAATTTTACATTATCAAAGTGTCTTCTCTGAATACTAACCTATTTGTAGTTTCGTCTAATAAATAGAAAAAAAAATTTTTTTTGGCGATGTCAACTTTTTGACACAGTTCAATGTCAAGCTATTGTAAAACTTAAAATTTTACAATAAAAATTGTTATACGTTACATTTTAAAAATGCATCGAAGAAATAATACAGAACAGAGAAGTCAAATCATTACATTGCATAAGCAGGGCCACGGCATTCGTGACATAGCTCGGTTATTAAATATATCCAGAACAACTGTGAGACTATGGATTACGCGATTTGGAGAACTCGGTAAACAAGCATGTCATACTACGACACTGACGTCATTTTAGCGTTGCGAAGAAAGATAGTCCTTATCAATATCGATTGTCATTAGCAATTTAAACTTAAGACGGTACGCGAATCAAATTCCTTGACTGTACATGTTTTTGTGTTAATAAATGATTTTTATTTTTATTTTAATTTTATTTTAGAATCGTTAATAAAGTTTAACATAATAAGATTTTTCATCAAAATAATTTTCAAATCGCCTACGTAATGTGCGATACAGGTCAAAAAGTGTTTGTGATGAGCCAGTACAAACGTTTTATCGTGTATTTTAATTCGTATAAATACTGCTACCAACCATTACCGAAAACATCTGCCTCATATTTCACGGCAATAAACTTGTAATCGCGGTAACCAAAACTTTACAAGAATTATTTTCCAGTATTACTATAATACCAAATAACAGTTATAAAATTTATAAAGTTATATTGTATTAATTGATTTTTGCCGTCTAAAAATGCGAAGCAAGTTCCATGCAATAAAACTGTCATATTGATCATATTTTCGTAATTAACCGCAGAAAAAATCTATAAAAAATGACATTCATGAGTTCTAACCCACAGATGCTAAATATCAAATAAAAAAAATTCCAGTAATATACTATTACTGGGTTATTGCCCGGGGACGTCGACTTGATATTAAACCCTATACCAATCTGTCTGGCCAGCGTGGGAGCGTCCTCACGGGAGGAGGCCCGTCCCGGCAATAGAACATAATGAACATATTGGGCTGTTATGATAAGGTTCTAATATCAAAAATCACTACATAGTAAACAACAAAGTCGCTGTCGTCTGTCCGTCTATGCACGCTTAAACCTTTACAATTACGCAACGGATTTTCAAGCGGTTTTTTAATAGATAGATGGATTGAAGAGGAAGGTTTATATGCATAACTAGCTGAAGCCTGTGTTGTTTAATTAGCTTAAATTTTATTCTATACCCTAAACTACATACATTCCAAATTTCATCAAAATCCATTCAGTAGTTTTTGCGTAAGAGAGTAACAAACATCCATCCATCCTTACAACCTTTTGCATTTACTTATATTGGATACATGCATAGTACTTACTGTAGAGTAAAAGCATTTGAAGAACTATGTGGCATAGTGGTTTTATAAGATGACTGCTACGTAGAGGTCTCGGGTTCGATTCCCGCTCAATGCAAATCTTTGTGTGCATGAACATGATTGTTTGCATTGGTCTGGGTGTTTTCTATGTAAGGTACCTGCGGGTAACAAGAGCCGGTGGGTATCAAGAGCCGTTGCTTGAAAATGACACTTTTAATGATCACAGCACCCTACATTTACACATGCTTAAAAATGACCAATAGGAAAGCTAAGATCCGAGCTCGCGTCGTCGCACGATCATCAATCTTACCAGTAGCCACGAGTCAGTTGAGAGTGATAGACAACGCAGCTCCACTATAATTTTAACTTGCCAAAACAATTTTTTTTTTACCTAAAATACAGCCGTTTGTTCAAATCTTATTAATTAATTGTGAATGTTATACAAATAGTGTGGACTAGTGGAGATAAGTTATAATTTTTTGTTAATAAATACAATACTTTTTACCGTTTTCAATTATGGTATTATCAGGGGCTAATACGGGCCACGCTCGAGGCGGGTACATAGGCCGGCCCTTATTATGCATATAGAATGTAAATTAATTTTAACAAATTTCAATAGACTTCGTTATTTTAATACATACCATAGTTATTATTATTAAGCATGTATTTGTTGTTATTTTTGTATCATAAATCATCCCTAATATCTTTAATTAACTTAAAAGTGTCCAAGTTGTTGATCTCGATAACAATAGATTTTATAATAAGGATAAGAAGGGCCACATACGTGGCCTGTCTTATACCGTACTACTTATTTATAAAAAAAAATGTTTTAGTTTTGTAATTTCCATAGATAATATTTAAAAAGTTACTTGACTCATTGTTTACGTCTGTGATTATTTTGACGATATGTTATAGATAAAGGTTTTTATGACATGTTTTTGCTACGTTAGTTTATTAAGAGCCATTGCTAACTTTTCTTTTGATTGAGTAATGTCAAAAGCGTGATTTAATGCCAAATGATAATTAAAGTCAAATGAAACCGAAAACAATATTTTTTCAATTGATTACTCTTTTAATATTTGAATTAAAATTTGGCCCTTATAAAACTACATACGTTTATTAAGGGCCAAAGAGAGGGTTTTTTAAAATCATGATTACTATGCCTAATTGAGATGAAAATACTTGTAATAGTACTTTCTGATGCAGATATTGAAATAAACATTACCATGATATTAAATATTTTATTATATTCCTTTATTTATAGAAATTATTTAGGTTTAGATTAAGGTGGCCCTTATTTACCGCAAGTACCTTACTTATAATAATTGTACGTATTTACAAAAAAAAAGTATTAAAGTATGTTTATCCGTTGTCTAATACCAATAGTACAAGCTCTGCTTAGTTTGGGACTAGATGGCGTTGTATGAAAGTGTGAGGAATATTTATTGCACCCGTGCAAAGCCGGGGCAGGTCACTAGTTCCAAATAAATCTTTAAAATATCTTGGCATAACGCTAGTTTACGAGCCTAAGTCAAAAAATAACGGCCATTTTACAAGAAAATTTTCCAAAGGCCCTTCTAATGTATTATTCGATGACCTCTATATCAAATAAGAACAAGACATGGCTTGAGTCACGTAAGATCTATCGGTATCTTGAAATATAATATGTTAATGTATAACGGACTATTTGTAATAGATATTACATGGCCTAGTGTTGGGATAGGCCCTTTAAAGAGATAGAAGTAAACTTGTCTGACAGTTTCTTATAGGATTATGATAATAATAATGTCCGTGTGGTGACGGAGTAAGAATATAATATGTCACCACCCCATCTCACCCATGAGTGTCGTAAACCGACTAAGGGACTATCCGTGAATATTATCTTTACGTAATAAAAATAAGGAAAACTTGAAATTGCACCTACCATCTTATTATCTCTGCATCACCCTAAGATTGGCTGGAAGAAAATGCCTTAAGGCATTAAGCCCGCCATTGTACAGCTTTGTAATTTGTGCATAAAGTTTTAATAAATAAATAATGATGGGATGAGATGGGGTGGTGACATATTGTATTCTTACTCCGTCACCACACGGAGAAAATAAATAGACCTTGACCCAATCAAAAATCTAAATACTTAGGTAGTGATTTAATAAGGCACTAAGTACGGTGATATTTTTGACGAAATCTAACAATACATAGTCAGCCCTTTTGTGTTTAATTAAATTTATTTTTGTAATATGAAACTTATCATGTTAGTAATGTATGTACAGTACCCGGCCGTAAATATGATCACATTGTCTTTTGTGAAGATACGTTCGGCCAATTTCGGATTCATAGAGCATCATCTCTGTCGCACGAAATACAAACAGTCTGGTATCTAAAGCAACTGTTAAGGGTTGGCATTCGCATTCCACAGACACGAACTTGCTAGTGGGCGGAGCCTAAAAGATTGTTGGAAACGTGCACGCTAAAATTGCCTAAAATAGCTTTGAAGAAAAGGTCTTACGTACAAATAATATTAACATTTAAACAAATATTATTTGATAATAAATTATCAAATGAAGGAGCAATTGACTTTCTCCGTTTGTATGGAGTTGCGAGTTGCGACTGGCATGCGTACCCTTAAAACAAATTATGATTTGATAGTGTGCGACAGAGACGATGCTCTACGAAGCCGAAATTGTCCGATTGTCTCTTTACAAAAGTCGATGTGTAATATATACGGCCGGGTACTGTATATAGTTAAAAATATTATACTGATTTATTTATAAATTAAACTTCGTGGATCAGCGATTGTTTGTCAGCCTTGTACATAGTTGGGGGTTCTACCTAATAGGCCATGTCATATTTACAAAAATATTCTCTGGGCATGTCTGTGGCAAGAGCTATATCGGGTTGGTTACTATGCCAAATAGAATAAGTTTTTACAAAAAAAAAACCGACTTCAAAGACAAAAATTGCACTAAAAAGTAAATAATAATTAGTTGTATTTTGGTTTTGCAACATTAAATCAGACATTCTTTTTACTTAATTATAATCTAAAGAATAGGTTCTTTTAATTATTGTAAAAAGTATTGTTAAGGATATTTCTTGAAGAGTCTACAAATATATTTATTTGTAGATTCTTTAAAATATAATCAAATTATTACAAATAATGTAATATTATTGTTATTTTTGGAGTCGGTGTCAGCCACGATAGTTATATTCTATTTTGTATTCCTGACTTAAAATTTAAAGAAATATGGCGTCGTGTTATACACATACTAAAGACTAAGATGAGAAATAAGTACTACGGATCAAAGACAATTACCTACTTAAAATTCGAATGCAAAAATGAAACAGCCGTTTTTGTTTTAAATGCAATATTTATCTAATTAAAAACCATTTAAAGTGATCAGAATGTGTTATACAAAACTTTATTGTCTTTTCTAACGATTTTGTAGACATAACATAATTATTTAACTGACAAACTGTAGTTGTTTAAGTGTTGTAATTTAATTTAAATTTCATTTTCATATATCAATATTGTCTTTGTCACACAATAGGTTATAGTAATAGTAACAATAAATAGTAGATAAGTAGTTTTAAGAAAATATTTGTATGCCATTTAAGGCTAGACATAGCGCTCTAAAAGCAAATTGTAACATCATATTTTTCCTATGTTCTACAAATAAATGATTTCATTTTATTTCATTTCAAAAACATTTTGCATTATTGATCCTATTTGCGAATTACGATTTTTTTCAATTGACGGTGCTGACCCACGCCTATAAGTTATGGAAAGCTTTACTCAGTTACTAAATAGGTATATTAGAGCTTTTAAAACGTTTATTTATTTATTAAGGTTGTATACTATGTAATGTTATATACTATTGCTGTGGTAAACACAGCAATAGTATATAACATTGTTACAAATAATAAATACAAGTAGTTTGGCTGATACAATTGCCAATTATGAATTAACCAACATGGTTCATAAAAAAAACGTCAACAGACATGAATAAACAGATAAAGCTATCAAAATTACATAAAGACTTATTAAAGATTAAAGATTAAAGCAAGACACTGCCATTGTTGGAGACTCTAAAGCTGTTGTATAATTTAAATTTGAATTTGTTTTTCGAATCATGGTAGATATCAATATTAGGTGAGGACTTTGTTCTTTCATTTAACTCACTGCAAAGACGATGAAGGGGGGAGCTGTATCCAATGTTTAACTTGCAAGTTCTCAAGTGGTAAGTATTTGTGATAGGGTGGGGTAGTTTGCTTGGAACTTGGAGATTGATGCGTGACACCAGCATAATTAGATTAGATTAGAATTAGATTCATTCTTTAGATTATAATTAAGTAAAAAGAATGTCTAATTTAATGTTGCAAAACCAAACATATTATGTTTGGTTTTGCAACATTAAATTAGACATTCTATTATTATTTTGTAAGAATCAATCTTAGAAAATATTTACAGATAATAAGAACAATAATAAGAGCATTTTTTATTTTTACACGCTACCATAACGGACACCTATTCAGTATGTCAGTAAGACACTAGTGCAGTATGCTAGTCCGTCTTCTATACAATTTACAAATTTCAAAGATGGTGGCGTCATCTTGCCACTAAATCTCGTACTTTAATAAAGAAAATATGCAATCTAAATTATTACACAATTTAAAGCCTGACCAGAAAAGTAAAAAAACCTCTCCAGGTATTTCGATTGGTTTAGGGTATAATTTCAATTTTTCCTTCTTTTTATTTCATAAAAATAAGCTAGCTAGAAATTAGAGCTGTGTTGTGATGTGATGTAGTTCGGGTCACAATATCTAGATGGCGCCGTTTTGCCAAAAAAATCAAGATATAGCTCTCTCCTTTGTCCTCGCCCCCCGCGCACCCCTATTACCGCAGGCGGGGTCTGAGTTAAACGGTCTGCCTATAGATACATACATACCGTGTTCACACACACAATTTCTTTTCACATCCTAAAATATTAAAACCCTTCTTAGTCTGCCATTACTTCGTCCATTCCATTTTCTAGAGTCGTCTAGAAACATTAAAAAAAAATACAACTGTCAATGGTATTCAGAGATCTGTGATTGCGTCATCAAACTCATTCATCATTTTACATCTTTCAACTTTGTCTAAACTATGTACAGTCACGAGCATTAATATGTGCACATTCTCAAGTTTACTTAACTATCTGCACGTTTATCTAGACATTAGAATATCAAAATTATTTCGTAATTTAGAAGAGGTTCCGTACAGTTTTGAACTAATCTTCGAATATTCAATTTTGGATTGGCAGAACTTTAGATAACTGTTTTACAAAATGTGAAAATGTGTACTTATTATTGCTCGTGACTGTACATATAAATAATATTAAAGTGTTTGTTTGTAACATCAAATATATGAAAAATTCAAATCATTCACTATTAACATTATCTAACTTGACATTTCAAAATTGTCACCTTGCGACCACGGCCAGAATAACCTGTGCTGAAACGTCAAGCAAGCAAAATCTATCGTTTATTTAATATTTATAATGATAAAACGCGATATTTTAAAAGTTATAATCCAATGTTTATGGAACTTACTGTTTTCATAAGAAATTGTTCAGATTGATTGAGGTTCTTAGTTATAAATAATGTACATTTAGCTTACAGATTTCAGATAAGCGAATTTATTATAATGCAGAAATAACTCCTTTAAAATAACCACATATTTGAATCAATCCAACATAATAGGAACAAAAATTGTAATTTCATATTTATTATATTGTAGAGCAATATACTCAAATCTATCTCTGAGATTTAAAGGCCTCTGCACACAGCGGGCAGGGCGTGGCGGGACGGGACGGCGACGCGACGCTGAGCAGTTGTAATGTACCAGATATTACGGACGACGCACGCCACACAGAGCCGTCCCGCTCGACGCGACAGTAACCGTCGCTCTAGTACATTTTGTCACGTCGCGCCGCCGCCCCGTCCCGCCACGCCACATCGGCTGTGTGCAGAGACCTTTAGCCAGTAATTTTCCTAAATAGTTACAATTTCAATTTTTCGAAAAAGTTATTCTACGCAGACGTAATCGCGGGCATCGCTAGTGAAAAATATCTATTTCATTCAGTAGATACAGTCACAGTACAACCAGTAGTCTATCTCAGCCGAATATTTATTATAAATGCCTATACGGCCGACGCGGTACGTAAACATGCGATAGGGCTGCCCACCTCCATCTTTTTAATTACATTTACCTACTTTGCTGCTCGTTACTATGACACAGTCGCGACTGTTCACTCCGCAAAGCCACCTCTATCGTGAGCGTGTAGGTATAAGTCGCGTTTCGTCCGTTTCTATGAAGTCGAAATACTGTATATATTTGTACTATGTCGCGGGCATCGCTAGTGTGAAATAAATAGTTTATTTCATTCAATAGAGATACAGTTAAAAAAAACTGTAACGTTCATAGAAATTCAGTTGTCTTAGAATATATACATATATTATACATTCTCTATTCTTTAGTAAACAGTTTCAAGAAACCAGTGAGGAAAATTTTGTGAACGAATTCTTAAGGTGTTTGTACACTGCCACTTCTTATACCTTAGGTATAATATATCGATGCGTTTTTCTTCCTCTCTTCTACATAATATGCCGTGCCCTACAGGGTCCATAATTGTACCTAACATTATTTTAATAAGACCTGTAAATAACATTATGGAGTGCAATAAAATAAATTGAATTGAATACCATGAGTATAATTTATTTAGTTTCATCATTAGTGCAATATGTGTAAAAAGCTAAATTTCGCATTCCAAAAAAAAAATTATAAGTAATGCAATATTTTTAATTGAATAATATTTAATTATATTAAAATATTGAATATTTAATTTTTATAATATTATTCATAAGTATCACGCTATGACTAATAGGAGTGGAGCAGTAATGAAAATAATGTTTAAAAATGGGACGCGTTTTTTTTTAAGTGGGCACGCGTCAGCTAGTTAAAAATAATGTAGGTAAAAGATTATCAGGTTTTAAAATACTTTTTCATTTTTGTTGAAAAGACAGCCCTGCACTAAGGAAAATGCCCTGTGTCGCCTTTTACAAACATTAATTTAACAGACACAAGAGCATTCAGATTTGAGGTAATAATTTGTAGATCGCGTAATTGTTTATGCAATCTACAAATAAATTATTGCCGTGCGAGAGTGAGATTCGAACCCACATCAGTACGGTACGTCCGACGCGACGTGACGTCATCGACGCCGGGTCTCGAGATAATGTGACCGGGTAGTTCCTACGTATTCAAATCGGTACCCATCCTGTAATAAAACGCCCTAGTGCATTTAAACCTTTACAACGTAGGGAAAAATCGATTTCATAACATTTCGTAATAAGAATGACGTGAATTAAGGCCAGGGCAATATTATGTAAGTACCTTTTAAGGTTTAGGAGTACTTAGGTACTTCATAACAGCCCATTAATGTCCCACTGCAGGGAAGGGCCTCCTCCCATGACGGAGAAATACTTGGCCTACTAATACCACGCTGGCCAGACGGTTTCATTTTTAAGTTTTTCTTCTTTTTATTTCGTAAAGATAATATTCACGGATAGTCCCTTATTCGGTTTTTACGACACCCATGGGATGAGATGGGGTGGTGACATATTGTATTCTTACTCCGTCACCACGCGGAGATTATATATGTACCTATGTACGTAAAGAATATCCAGACACAGGTCAATAATTTGTTGATCACACAAATTAAGAATTGTGCTGCGTTGGAATCGAACCCACGACCTCTTGAACGGTAAACGATTGCGCTACCGTTGCGTCACCGAGGCAGTTTAAAAATCATTGTGATTCGTGAGTGTTTATAGGGCTCACTAGCGCAGCCGATAGAATACAATTCATAATTCGCAAATAGGATCAATAATGCAAAATATTGATAACAAAGTCTTGAGAAAAGGCAATAAAGTATTTGTATAATACACTCTCAACACTTTATATGTTTTTCAATTAGAGAAATTTCGCGTTCGAAAAAAAAACGGCACACTTTGTATTTCGTGCGACAAAGATTCTCAAAGCCAAAATTGGCCGATTCTCTCTTTACAAAAGTCGATGTGCAATATTTACGGCCAGGTACTGTAGTCATGGTGTAAAATAACAATTTCAAATTAAGAAATCCTATCTTAATCGACCTATTTTTTTTTCAAAAGAGGTTAAAACAAAAAAGGTCAGCGTCCCATTTTCTATTACACCTTATTTGATAGTGCAACCGACCTCTTTATTTTGTTATGATGACAAATATTAAAATTATAATGTACTATTTTCACCAAACACGCGTCGAAAACCATATCACGTTGAGCTAAAGAAAATTACACCTTATTCAGAAACATTAAATTGCATTTTAGCATGGAGTAAACACTGTCAACCGACCGGCTGCGTGCGAGTTCCAAACATTGTAAACTCCATGCAAAAATAAAGCTTAGATATTGTACAGAAGACTCAATTTCCTTTACCACAAAGTGAAATATTATCCGATTTGCTCCGATACCGTCCGTTTAGTTGAAATCATACATTATTAGGTATGTTATGATGACAAAAATATTAACATTTTATTACACGTGATGAAATTTTAAATTCAAATTTCCACGTTTAATAATAGATATGTTTGGTACCGTTTTTTTTAAAGTTATGAAAACAATATTGTAATTTTAACCTGGTAAAGGGGAGGTCGATAGAAGAGGTCTGTAAGCGGCTTAACGAGATCCTAAGCCTTATAGGGTCGCGTTAAACTCTACTAGGATCGCGTTAAACTCTAAGTAATATGCGTTTCAACTAAGAATAGGACTGTCAAAGCGCCATCTTGTAGCACATTTCTAACAAACTTCCTGAATGTTATGTAAGGTAGGAAAAAAAAAAATAAACAAAAAATCTTTAATTCTTTATAAATTTTAACATAAACTATTTTTTATCGGAATCCAATTCTTCCACACAACTTATGGCATCATCGTCGCGTTTTTATTCGTAAGAGAGTAGGTAGGAGAATGTTTGTAGAAAGTGTTTGTATTGTCAGCGCTAAATATTTTTAATTAATTTACCTATGTTTTTTATTTCTAAGATCCTTGTTAGGGTTCCGTACCAGTTTTGAAAAAACGGAACCCTTATAGGATCACTTCGTTGTCCGTCTGTCTGTCAAGACCATTTATGTCAGGAACGCGTGGAGGTATCAAGCTGAAATTTTCACCAAATACTAAGGCTTGTTGCCTCTTAGTGCTGTAAAAAAATCAAACTGCTAATCCAACGCAATCAAGAGATATTACCGTTTTTGTCGCAAATTTTAGAGGGGTAAGGGCAAAAACCTACAGGGTACTTCCAGTCTACCTACAAACTTGAAATTTGGCATGAAGCAAGGTCTTATAGTACATGTAATGGGAAAATTCCAAAAACCTTAAATTTTTACTTCAATCACATTATATTTTGATTTCATAGAATTTTGGCGGGAAAGCTGAGTCACGTGAACTGTGACGTCCTAGAATTTTGGTCACGTGACCCGTGACGTCATAGAATTTTGACAGGTAAGTCGTGACGTCACAGAATTTGGCGGGAAAATATTTTTAGACAGTTGAGTCGTGACGTCATTGAATTTTTGATAGATGAGTTGTGACGTCATATTATTTTGGCAATAAAATATATTTTAAGTAGATTTATAGTGACGTCAAGTTAGACAGCTGAGCCGTGACGTTTTTGAATTTTTGACAGATAAGTCGTGACGTCACAGAATTTTTGACAGATGATTTGTGAAGTCATATTATATTGGCGGGAAAATATTTGAGACCTCTGTCACTTTTGACAGCTGTCAATTTTGACAGATAGGCGTGACGTCATAGAATTTTTGAGAGATGAGTCGTGTCGTCACAGAATTTTGGCGGGAAAATATTTTTTGACAGCTGAGTCGTGCTGTCATTGAATTTTGGCGGGAAAAATAGTATTTAAACAGCTAAATCCTGACGCTATCACAATTGTGCGGGAAAATAAATAGGTTTGTACGGAACCCTCGGTACGCGAGTCAGACTCGCACTTGACCGGTTTTTTTTATTTCATTTTGATGTACTTATGTTACGTTAAATAAATTTATTATAAAAGTTATTATACGAATTTTTGTGCTGGGCGTACTAAATTGACAGTTGCCACATGAAGTTGGCAGCAAGTGCGATCCTATTCTTATTTGAAACGCATAGTAAGTAGTATCACTTTAATACTGAATTTCGATATTTAAAATTAAAGCGATGAATAGTAGCCCTAAAGCCCTTCAGCTTTCATAGTAACTGATGAATCATTTGCGATAAGACCTAATCTTAGCATTCCATGGATTCTCCGTGCGGGTGCCGGGTCCATCACGTGATAGAGGACGGACGGAACACTTTCATAACAGCGTCTGGGACTTACGACCCAGATGTAGGTTTAAGGAGGCCCCCTTACAACGCGTTAGCGGTCACCTTCACTGTCTGCTATATTCCGTCCTCTACCTATACGAATTTGGTAGGAAACTAACAATGTCGTTTTGGACATCCGTGATAGTAGAGAGCTTACTGAAGTTCTCGGCAGTCCTCGTTCTTGTAATAGGTTGTAGAGGGATTTAGCTGGTGTACCCTTCGCACCTATTTCCACAGCAACTAATTACTGAATGTATTTTGATGAAATTTGTAATATAACTAGGTTGTTTAGGGTGTACTTAGAATAACATTTAAGTTACCTATATTTTTCGTCCTTAGTCGTAATGAGTTTTTTCCTTTCCAAATCACCATCAAAATGTCTTCTTATTCTTATTACTATGCAGATAGGCAGAGACTACTGCAGCGTATACCTGCACTTGCCAGAATTTCATTTGGCCGAATATTCTTTTTCCATAATTTCACTTGTACTAATATTATTTGCCATAACTCAATTATGTTTAAACTGAGAGACTTAGAGCAATCCGACGTAAATAGATTAGGTTAGGTTTATTCCATAAGCCACCAAGAAGTAGGAGACTCCGTCGAGCTGTTTTTGCCGTTATGTCTAATAAAATTATGGCAAAAGAAAATCAGGCATAAGAATATTATGGCATATAATTTTCGGGCAAACAATAGATACTGCAGTCATGATCCTTGCAAACCTGCTTTACAACATTTTGCATTATTATTGATCCTCTTTCCAAACTATGTTTTTTTTTTCAATTGGCGGCGCTAGTGAGCCACATAAAGGCCCTTAACTGCTTTTATTATTATGTCGTATGTATATTAAATTAATTGTACTAATAAACTTAACCTTGCTTGTCAAATAATAAGTTTTATTGATTTTAATGTTATTATGTATGTTAACTTAACTCAATCGTGGGAAATCTGCAGCCTGCATAAATATAGTTATTTGTTTCCTTTCAATTATCTAATTGCGACTTAGTTGCTTCAGATTATTGTATTTTTAGAGTTGAAAATAATAAACCAGCTCATTTACTATACGAAAATAGTAGAAAATTAAAAAAAAACTGTAAATATAATCTGAAAACTGCAAAATCCAGTAAATAGGCCAACAGATAAAACAATTTAGTTTCAATTGTACTCATATTGATAATAACTTTTTACAGAAATTTAATCTATACTAATTAATAATAATATTAGGGGGTTAACCCCTTACTCTTAAACACCTCTTGTATTTCATCACTGTCTAGCAAAATTTTTCAAAGTAAAATAGTATGAATTTAAGCTAATCAATTGACTAAAATTTAAGAGGCTCTTATGAGTAAGGGGGTAATAGTTAAGTGACTTACCCCCTTACTTATAAACGTCTCTTAAATTTCAGTCACTTGATTAGCTTAAATTCTTACGGTTTTGTTTGGTTTAAGGTTAGTTTTGCTAAACAGTGATTAAATTTAATCGGCGTTTATGAGTAAGGGGGTAAATCTTCAACAATAATGGTTATAAAAAAATCACAGAAGTGACTTCCTTCAATGATGGAGAGCCTACAGACCATAAAACATCTAATATGTCTGCCACTTGTTTTTCAAAACCCGTGTCGATATTTGATACATTCTGAAAATCTTGTGACCCAATTTATTCAAAATAAATGACGAGACAACCAGATATATTGATCAAAATTTGTTATGCTTAACGTTTTTTGGGTTTCTGGGTTCCGTATTTTTCAATTTGAAGACTTGCTTATTGAATACTAGCTGACCCGTGCCTACTTCGTTGGGCGGCGAAAAAAACGCGTCTATTTTAAACATATTTCATTACTGCTCTACTCCTATTAGTCATAGCGTGATAATATATAGCCTATGACACTCCCCGATAAATGGACTATTCAACACAGAAAGAATTTTTTAAATCGGTTCACTAGATCCAGAGATTACCCCCTACAACGTCACAAACACACAAACAAACAAACACACAAACTTTACCTCTTTATAATATTAGTATAGAAGTATAGATAACTCAAGGGGGTCAAACATGGCCCCTGACAAAGCAAGATTGAAATAAGGTTAGGCTTTTAAGATGTGGTGGTGTAGAAGAGTAGAGAGGAGCTGGATGGAGAAAGTCTCAAAACAAACGGCAAAAATAGATAGAAAACCTTTTCTAATATAATAGGTTAAAATTAACGTATTGAACCCAATGCCGATTTTAGCCTGTAGTTAATTGCCGATTATAGACGTTATCAATGCCGGAATACATCCAAGCCATTACCTAGATAGAAGTTGTTAAAACAGACTTGCGTCCACTTCACTGCGTGAACCCAAGACGGCAGCGCGAAGTGTACCACGAACGCTTCTTCAGACGTAGGGCAGCACCCTCGAGATGGTGCCCGCTTATGAACGGGTCAGAACTAGTCGGAGGCTTCGGTAGAATCATGGTTTACCGCGACCCCCCACGTGGGAGACAGAACAACGTTGGGTTTTAGTCCCTGAGATTCTGATAGATCCATCCCCTCTCACCGAAACGGAGCATTTCTTAAGGATTTTCCAAATAAAAACGCTTTTTTACGCGAAATGCCCAATCATAAGATCAAACAGACTTTTTGCGAAATGTCCAAAGACTCATCTTCAACGGATCCCCAAAAATTCTCCCCAATTTACGCGGAAGCAGTTGCCATGAATATGGTAAATCATCGACCTTCTATATTCGGGGATATGTCTTGAAAAAATATTGGTTATCTTAAAATTTATATTCCATCATTTTCGAGGAAGTCTGGAGTATATTAAAGAGGTTTTTTACGGAGTTTTTTTTTTTTCGAAAAAAAAATTGTTACTAAGATACTTTATTGCTGCTGTGAACGAGGTCTTGCTGTCGAGTCCCATTTAAGATAGTTATTTGTCATCATCGTCATCATAACAGCCCATTAAAGTCCCACTGCAGGGACGGGCCTCCTTTCGTGACGGAGGGATACTTGGCCTACTAATGCCAATCACCACCACGTCAGACGAATTGGTATAGGGTTTAATTTCAACTTTTCCTTTTTTTTATGTAATAGGAGGCAAACGAGCCAGCAGGTCACCTGATGGTAAGTGATCACCGCCGCCCATGGACACCCGCAACACCGTTTCTTGAAGTTTTTTTTAATTCTATTTCGTAAAGATAATATTCACGGACCTTAGTCGGTTTTTACACCCATGGGATGAGATGGGGTGGTGACATATTGTATTCTTACTCCGTCACCACACGGAGTTATTTGAGTTGTCCATAAATTATTGTCAGAGTCTGTTTATTCTTTTTGTCTGCTGTTTGTAAAGTCCTCGAACACATGGCTTGATTTCTAGAGAGAGAGAGCTGTCCTTTTAAAAAAATACTTTTAAACGCAGAGTGGGTAGACTTTTACGCGATGGACAGACGTTACAAAAGTTCGATTAATACATAAGGCTTATGATTTCTGGTATGGAGCGGTCAAAGGAACCCTAATGTCCAACAGTCTTTTTTTACTTTTTGACAACTCACACACTTATGATCAAGCCTTAAGTCGCGGTGAGTTTTAAAGACATGCAATTAACGAACAAAATGGACATTAAAAATCGGGCAATAATTTGTGGATAGCACAAAGAATTGTCATGCGTGGGAATCGAACCTGCAACTTTGTGCACGGCAGCCGCTTGTACAACCCTCGCGCCTTTTAAGATTTTTTTTTTTTTTTTATTTTTTTTTTTTTTTTACAAACATATTATGAGGATGATCTATTTTAAACTTTCGCGATATAAAATTTTGTAAGTCGGCCTTTTCACAGGCCTCAGCGTCAAGATGTTTATTTGAGATTTCCACACGAAAAAAAGGTTTTATTTTGAATTTGGTTTTATAGAAATTTATCAAACCAACTTCAACATAAATCCTTTTTTTTCGTGACTCTACCGGACTTCATCATCTTCTCAGCCAATTGACGTCCACTCCTAGACCTGACCTCCTTTAAATATTGCCACCTTCTCGGTAAATATTGCCACCTTCTCGGTAAATATTCACAGACATCTCTACACAGCGCCATCTGTTCGTCAAGTAATCTAGGCTTAACCTCCTTGTGTTATGGGTCAAAGAACAATACTTCTAATAATCTTCTCCTTTTATGCCCCACTCACAGCTCTAGTCTCATACAGTCTTCCTTCTTTGTTAAGTCTATTCTAATGTGGAATGCGCTCCCCCTAGAAATCAGGATGTCAACTATAGGCCGACTGTTTAACTCAGACCCCGCCTGCGGTAATAGAGGTGCGCGGGGGGCGAGGACAAAGGATAGAGCTATCTCTTGATTTTTGCCAAAACGGCGCCATCTCAGATACTGTGACCCGAACTACATTACATCACAACACAGCTCTAATTTTTAGCTAGCTTATTTTTATGAAATAAAAAGAAGGAAAAATTAAAATTATACCCTAAAGCAATCGAAATACCTGGAGAGGTTGTTTTATTTTTCTGGTCAGGCTTTAAATTGTGTAATAATTTAGATTGCATAATTTTTTCAAAGAAAGTACTAGTTTTAGTGCCAAGATGACGCCACCATCTTTGACATTTGTAAATTGTATGGAAGACGGACTAGCATACTGCACTAGTGTCATACTGACATACTGACTAGGTGTCCGTTATGGTAGCGTGTAAAAATAAAAAAGCTCTTTTTATTGTTCTTATTATCTGTAAATATTTTCTAAGATTGATTCTTACAAATTAATATGTTTAAATCATACCTGTTTTAATCTAAACTGTGATTATTGTAATGTGATTATACTGTGATTTTAATATATATAATTTATGATTGTACAATTGTTATTATTTGTAAATGTTTTCTAAGACTTTAGTTATAATTATATTTATAGTTTAAATTAGCCATTCGTATAATAACAAATATATTTATTAAAGATAAAGATTTATTGCAAAACTGTGTATCAGGTGTTAGTGTATGAATACATTAGTCTCAACAGTCTATCCACATCGGATATGCAAATTATAGCAATATAATATCTTAAAACTACACAAATTAAACAAAAACTTATTTAAGTAACTAAATGTTATTTTTTTCAAAACATTCTTATTCAAAATATTTGTAGATTCTTTAAAAAATAATCAAATTATTACAAATTAAGTAATATTATTGTTATTTTTGGAGTCGGTGTCAGCCAAAGAAATACGATAATACATAAGCTAATGGAATGGCGGCCAAGAATTACAGATTATACTATTATATGACTTCGACATTAACCCCCTTACTTATAAAAATCTCTAAAATTTAATCACTGTTTAGCGAGTTTTTTGTTAGCAAAACCAACCTTAAGCAAAACAAAACCGTAAAAATTTAAGCTAATCAATTGACTAAAATTTAAGTTGCGTTTATGAGTAAGGGGGTTTGACATAAAGTTGTTGATTGTTTATGGATTGGTTTAAAAATTAAACAAATATTAAATAACTATTTTTATCATATTTAAATAAATATATTTTAAAATACCTGTGTCACGTTCAAACGTTTTAATATACATATTTAGTAATTGATTAAAGCTTTCCATAACTTATGGGCGTTTATGGGGCTAACCAGCACCGTCAATTGAAAAAAATCGTAATTCGTGAATAGGATCAATAATGCAAAATGTTGTCTACAAAGTCGTTAGAAAAGGCAATAGAGTTTTGTCTAACACATTCTGATCACTTTAAATAGTTTTTAATTTGTTAAATATTTTATTTAAAACAAACATGGCCGTTTCATTTTCGCATGAGAATTTTAAGTAATTGTCTTTGATTCGTAGTACTTATTTCTCATCTTAGTCTTTAGTCAGTGTATAACACGACATCATATTTCTTTAAATTTATAGTCAGGAATAAAATATAGAATATAACTATCGTGGCTGTCACATTACTCCAAAAATAACAATAATATTACATTATTTGTAATAATTTGATTATATTTTAAAGAATCTTCAAATAAATATACAGGGTGTTTTTTGAGTCAACGGCAATAATTAAGGAGGTGATTCTGTACGTGATTCTGATCCGAATTATGTAATAAAATTAGGTACTTAATTTTTGACGAAAAAATCCCAAAAATTAACTAAGTGTGGACACGTTCACGCTGCGCTAAAATTTTGTTCAAGACTCGGTGCATTGACCCGAACCGCGCGTCGTAGGTATTGAGTTCGATCGCTCGCTGCGACCGCGCAGCGCGGTGTCCATGATTAGTAAAATTCATGGCTAAGCTTTACACGTCGTTTTCTATGTAGTAATTTAATGTTTATTTATTTTGTATTTTTTTCTTCTTCATTAAATAACGTTATCTATCATGCCCTAAAGTATTGCCTATGTCTCACTTTACATACTGTATTTGTAGACTCTTCAAGAAATATCCTTAACAATACTTTTTACAATAATTAAAAGAACCTATTCTTTAGATTATAATTAAGTAAAAAGAATGTCTGATGTAATGTTGTAAAACCAAAATACAACTAATTATTTTTTACTTTGTCTTTGATTCGTAGTACTTATTTCTCATCTTAGTCTTTAGTCAGTGTATAACACGATATCATATTTCTTTAAATTTATAGTCAGGAATAAAATATAGAATATAACTATCGTGGCTGTCACATTACTCCAAAAATAACAATAATATTACATCATTTGTAATAATTTGATTATATTTTAAAGAATCTTCAAATAAATATATTTGTAGACTCTTCAAGAAATATCCTTAACAATACTTTTTACAATAATTAAAAGAACCTTTTCTTTAGATTATAATTAAGTAAAAATAATGTCTGATTTAATGTTGAAAAACCAAAATACAACTAATTATTTTTTACTTTTTAGTGCAATTTTTGTCTATGAAGTCGGTTTTTTTTTATTGTAAAAACTTATTTTATTTGGCATAGTAAACAACTCGATATAGCTCTTGTGTACGCTACCATAACGGACACCGCTACCCCGCCCCCTCGTCCCTTTCATACCGCAGGCGGGGACTGAGATAAACGGTCGGCCTATAGCTGTCTTACTTTTAATGCCAAAGTTAGGGAATTGTTCGGCAATCAGTCAGCAGAATGAAATGTTACCCTTATTTTTTTTTTCTTTATTTATATATGTACTCTATTCTAAATTGTATATTTATATAAATATTTATACCTTCTTATAATATCTATATGTGTAGGTTTATATTATTAAAATAATAACAATAATTTTAAAGCTTGTTGTTCCACCTTTCATTGCATTACTCTGTCTCTGCATCATCCTAAGGTTGACTGGTAGAAAATGCCTTTGGCATTAAGTCCGCCTTTGTGCATGATATTGTACATTAAGTTATAAATAAATAAAAAAAAATAAAGAACAATAGATATGAATACTTATATTTTATTTTTTTTGTAAATACATGCAAAAAAATAATAATACATACATACTGACATTTAGTTTGATTTTGCTTGAAGTTTTAGCACAGGTTAACCTTAACCGTGGTATTAATCTGACTGGGTTAGCCTGAAATCTGTACTAAAAGGCACTTAGCATGCCGCATTAATCTCCTGTTTATCTACATTTTTTTTGCCGACCTTTGTGGCGCTGTCGGTATATTACATGGCTGCTGCAGAGGTCTCGGGTTCGATTCCCGCTCAATGCAAATCTTTGTGTGTATGAACATGATTGTTTGCATTGGTCTGAGTGTTTTCTATGTATAATATGTATGTATTTACAAAAAAAAGTATTTAAGTATGTTTATCCGTTGTCTAGTACCCATAGTACAAGCCTTGCTTAGTTTGGGACTAGGTGGCGATGTGTGAATGTGTAAGAATGTGTGTGTGAATATTTAAAAATTACAATCACACAACACAAAAATTTAAAATAAACATAAAAAGTTTAAAAAAAGGCACGCAATTTTCTCTCTTTACATTTGCTATTTACTTTTAAATACTTCATCATCATAACAGCCCATTAATGTCCCACTGCAGGGACGGGCCTCCTCCCGTGACGGAGGGATACTTGGCCTACTAATACCACGCTGGCCAGGCGGACTGGTATAGGGTTTAATTTAAAGGTTTCCTTCTTTTTATTTCGTAAAGATAATATCCACGGATAGTCCCTTAGAAGGTTTTTACGACACCCATGGGTTGAGATGGGGTGGTGACATATTGTATTCTTACTCCGTCACCACACGGATTGGATTGAATTGGATGGTGGACCCTAGTTTCCGCACTTGAACTCTCTTTTGGTCCATTGTACGTACAGAATCCTGGCTATCTTAGCCAGCCTAACTCCGCCCAGAAGCGCAGAAGTTTCCTGGGTTCTTCACAGGCTTCGCGGAGTGACCTCACTGTTCCGAGGATTTCATTTCGTTGAGATGTCACCGCCTCGCATTCCAGGATTACGTGCGTGACTGATTCTTCGGCACTGAAACATCCTCTGCATATGGGACTGTCAGTTCCTCCGGTTACAAATAGATGTTTGTTTAGGTGACAGTGGCCCGTGATTGTCCCTATCATTGTTCTTAGATTAGTTCTGCTGAGATTTAGTAGGCGTTTCGACAGTCGCGGATTCAAGGCAGTCACCACACGGAGAAAATTTAAATACTTAATCTGGTTTTTTTTTTATAGTTAACTATTGACCGGCCGGCCCCGGCATCGCAATATAATGCAAGAATTATACATATTATATAAACCTTTCTCTTTAATCTATTCGAAGTATACATTTTCAGAAACTGCTTGAAAATCCGTTGCTTATTTTTAAGCATACACAGGGATGGACAGACTTTGTTTTATACGATGTAGTGATTAATTGTCAAAGCAACGGCAGATCATTCTACCACATATATAATATAACCCACTACATAAAACATGAAAAGCAATTTAATTAATAAAATTTGAAATTCACGGTCAAAATATTTTGTTTGCACCGTCATTTTATATTCTGAATTTCAAAAATGGATGTTCATACATAATTTAAGATCTTGAATGACGCACGCAATTCATACATATTGTATTCAGGCAAATGCGTTCGGATACACATAACACTATTGTTTTATTAAAATTGTTTATGATAAGTAAAAAAAACTATTACTATTTTAGTGGGAGATTAATATCATCATCATAACAGCCTATTAATGTCCCACTGCAGGGATGGGCCTCCTTCCATGGCGGAGGGATAATTGGCTTACTAATACCACGCTGACCAGACGGATTGGTATAGGGTTTGATTTCAAGTCTTCCTTTTTTTTTATTTGGTAAAGATAATATTTACGGTAATCCCTTAGTCGGTTTGTACAACACCCATGGGATGAGATGGGGTGGTGACATATTGTATTCTTACTCCCTCACCACACGGATTTCATGAATAGCATTGTGGAGTATATGCAGCACACCCGTGCAAAGCCGGGCGAAACGCTATCTTCAGCTAATTGACGACCACTGCTGGACATAGACCTCCTCCAAATATTGCCACCTTGTGCGGTCCTGCGCCTCCCTCATCCATCGGCTTCCCGTCGTCTTAACTAGGTCGTAAGTCCACCGTGTTAGGAATCTCCCCACCCTTCACTTTTCTTTCTACAATTACTCTTTTTTTCTACACGCTATGCTACATCCTAAATTAATATGTCCTATGCTTAGCTATCTATAGCAACTATTAGGCACTAACAAGTGCAGAGCAAGCGGGACGAAACAGTGGAACATCTGATGTGTGACTGCGAAGCCCTCACCAGACAAAGGACGAAGCTACTAGGAGTGGGATATATATCCTACCCCTAGTGACTTCGACAAGCTGCTGCTACTGCGGCTTACTCATCTCCTTCGCGGTGATTGAGGAAGCTGTGGGATGGTGAAGTCCATCCTGGAGGGTCCAGGAAAGGAGAAGTAGAAGATAAGATGCTTAGGTGGTAGTAATTTTATACCATGTCACCTTGCCTGAGGGCGGCCTCTTAAAGGTTTTGCTCGTTAAAAATTTATTAACAGGCTTATACGTACAGCCCTATTATATTGCTAAAATATAACCACGAAAGCCAGACCAAAATAAATTCTGCCAAGGTATCGATGAGTAAGCTTGCCCATACCTAAATAAATATGGCAGGCGCGTTACACAGAAACAATGCTGTCTTAACTTCGCTTATTCTAGAAATATAAATAAATAATCCTCACACATTCACACATCGCCACCTAGTCTCAAACTAAGCAAAGCTTGTACTATGGTACTAGACAACTGATAAACATACATAAATACTTTTGTTTTCTTGTAAATACATAGGTACATAATTATACATAGAAAACATCCTAGACCAATCCAAACAATCATGTACATCACACAAAGATTTGCATTGAGCTGGAATCGAACCTTTGCGTAGCAGTCATGTTATAACCACTACACCACAGAGGTCGTCAATTGCATTGGTTTGGGTATTTTCATGTAAGTACCTACGAGTACCTATAATAATATGTATTTATTTGCAAAAGAAAATATTTAAAGTAAGAATTTTTCGTCGTCAAGTCAAGCTTTGCTTCATTGGATTAAATGACGTTGTGTCTATACATATGTGAGCAATATTATTATTTAAAGACTTACACACTCCCCTTGTATAAGTTATTCTAATTTAAATAAACTACAATCTTTAAAAATAAATATTAAATAAATACTGGCTGAAAAACAAAAAAAAAAAATTTAAAATTCTGAACAATATCCGAACGCATTCGAAATACAACATGGCTGCCTAACGGTTCTAAATGAGTGTCAAATGATTTTCAAAATGGCGGACAAGACGACCGTTATGACTGGCGTCGAAATGTTACAGTTACTAGGTATTATTTAACATATTTACGGTCGATCTAAATAAACAAAATTGAATTTAAAGATCTAATCTGAAATGCACAGAAACTGTTATTACTAGGAAAGGAATATTTTGAACTAGCTGTTGCCAGCGTCTTCGTCTGAGTATTTTCATCATAACAGCCCCAAAATGTCCCACTGCAGGGACGTGCCTCCTCCCGTGACGGAGGGATACTTGGCATACTAATACCACGCTCTGGCCAGACGGATTGGTATAGGGTTTAATTTCAAGTTTTCCTTCTTTTTATTTTGTAATGATAATATTCACGGATAGTCCCTTAGTTGGTTTTTACGACACCCATGAGATGAGATGGGGTGGAGACATATTGTATTCTTACTCCGTAACCACACAGAGAACTCAGTTTTACTCAGTCTTATTTATCAATTATTTTATCATTAAGTACCAATTGATAATACCAATTGACTTGTAATTAGTTCGGGTTTTTATTTTTATTAATTATTATAGTAATACCTAATGAATATTCATGACGACAACTAATTAAACATGAACGTTTTTTCATCCTCTCCTTTTGCAAAGACTTTAAGTAATATTATTATTATATTATATTTCTCACACATTACCACAACGCTATCTAGTCCCAAACTAAGCAGAGCTTGTACTATTGGTACTAGACAACGGATAAACATACACAAATACATTTTTGTTTTCGTAAATACATACATATTATACATAGAAAACACCCAGACCAATGCAAACAATCATATTCATGCACACAAAGATTTGCATTGAGCGGGAAACGAACCCGAGACCTCTGCGTAGCAGCATGAATGTGGACGAGGCCCAATCTGTTTGCCAAGATCGTAACAAGTGGCGTCGTCTCTTTCGTCTCTGCCTATTCCGGAGGGGATAAGGCGTGAGTTTATGTATGTATGTACCCTGCGCGATCCTCTGCCTCTCTTATACCTGGGTCTGATATGACGATCCGAATGACATTATCCCGACGGACGTTAATTCGAAAATACTTTCAAAAGGTACTCTAGCTCGAAAGTACTTTAAATCGAAAACTACTATATCGAATGACGTAGTCGCGCGACGCACGTTAATTCGAGTTCGAAAATACTGTAAATTGAAAACCACTCTTGCGAATAGCAAATTCCAATGTGAATTTGTCTGGGGATCGAACTCGCCACCTCGATAAAGCCTAATCTTTGGTTGGGGTCTAAAATCTAGGGTTTAGGAAACAAGATCAATGAGAAGTATTCAAATCAAATCAAATAAGTATCTTTTATTCAAAGTAGTACAATAATATTGTATCTATTTGACGTCATCTAACACTACTTAATCTAAGTTTATAACATTTCAAAGTTTAGAAAACTTTATCACCGCTTCCAAAGCGGTATTGAAGAAGTTGAGTTTATTACTTTGAAATAACTTTTTAATTTCCTGTAAGTAGCAGTGAAGCTGAAGTCATTAACAAAGAAGTCCATAAATCACAATTATAGGTGGTACTTTGGTTATGATGAGTCTACACCAGAGTTTCTCCGTGTGGTGACGGATAAAGAATACAATATGACACTACCCATCTCATCCCATGGCTGTCGTAGGAACCGACTAAGGTACTAACCGTAAATATAATCTTTACGAAATAAAAAGAAGGAAAACCTAAAATTAAACCCTGTACCAATCCGTCTGGCCAGCGTGGTATTAGTAGGCCAAGTATTCCTCCGTCATGGGGGGAGGCCCGTCGGTGCAGTGGGACAATAATAAGCTGGTATGATGAATCAACAAAGAAGTCAATAAATCACAATTTATAGGTGGTACTTTGGTAATGAGTATACACCAGATCATCGATTTCCCGCCGTTCTAACTTGGTCATCGGTCCACCGTGCGAGCGATCTCACTATCCTTATGACTATATTGACGACCTCTGTGGCGTAGTCGGTATATAACATGGCTGCTACGCAGAGGTCTCGGGTTCGATTCTCGCTCAATGCAAATCTTTGTGTGCATGAACATGATTGTTTGCATTGGTCTAAATGTTTTCAATGTATTGGATATATTTACAAAAAAAGTATTTAAGTTGTTTGTTTATCCGTTGTTCTGTTACCCATAACACAAGCAGGTTAAGCCTAGCTTACTTTGTAAACAGATGGCGCTGTGTAGAGATGTCCGTGAATATTTATTTATATATCATGCACCTTCAAGAACTTTTCTGCCTCAAACGGCTGTCAATAGTACGCGCTATGTTCTCTACCCACCGCCATTTCAGTCAAGCAATCGTAAATCTCCGTGTGGTGACGGAGTAAGAATACAGTGTGTCACCACCCCATCTCATCCCATGGGTGTCGTAAAAACTGACTAAGGCACTATCCATAAATATTATCTTTACGTAATAAAAAGAAGGAAAACTTGAAATTAAACCCTATACCAATCTGCTTGGCCAGCGTGGTATTAGTAGGTCAAGTATTCCTCCATTAAGAGAGGAGGTCCGTCCTTGCAGTGGGACATTAATGAGCTGGTATGATGATGATACACCAGAGTATATAATCGATTTCCCGCCGTCGTCATTACAAAATTTTTTTGACTATACTTAAGCCGTCTTAATTTTTAAGAAAATAAAATTTAAATAATACAATAAAAGGCTTAAAGAAGTATGTAGAAAATCTACGCACTCTACACACAAAATTATATATTATATATTATATTATATATTATTCATTATGTAAATATGAGTAGGTATTTAGGTAAATAATGATTAATATTATTACACTACATTATTTATGTTTTAGTTTATCAAATAAAGGACATTAAGGTATTTGTAACGTCAACGCTCTTTATGCCCTAAGGCTGAGCGCACATTGGAGACTAGACTGTTTCAAGACTGACTTGCCTCATATAGACAAGTCTGTCTTAAAACTAAAACGAAACAGTTTTGACTACGATACGTAGCACACATAAAACAAAACTGTCTATCTGAGACAATATTGTCTATACGACGTTTTGTTCCAAGTGTGCGCATATTCATACATATTGTAAAGCAATAGTCTGTCTTAAGACTGTCGTGTTCCAAGTCTGCGCTCAGCCTAAAATAACAATTAATCAACTAGCCTATTGCAGGCCACTACTGGGCATAGACCTCTCCCTAAAATATGATTAAGGTTAATTTGAAATACTTATATTAATTTATCCATACAACAATTAATGCAATTAATTAGGACTGCCTAGAGCTTCAGTAAGCTCTCTACTATCACGAATGTCCAAAACGGCATTGTTAGGTTCCTACCAAATTTGGATAGGTAGAGGACGGAACATAGCATACAGTGAAGGTGACCGCTAACGCATTGTAAGGGGGCCTCCTTAAACCTACATCTGGGTTGTAAGTCATAGACGCTGTTATGCAAGTGTTCCGTCCTCTATCACGCGATGGACCCGGCACCCGCACGGAGAATCCATGGAATGCTAAGATTGGGTCCTACATGAAAGAGTAGGAAACATCCATCCATCCTCACAAACTTTATCATTTAAATAAAATATATAAATATTCCTCACACATTCACACAACGCCATCAAGTCCCAAACTAAGCAGACTTTGAACTATGGATACTAGACAACGGGTAAACATACTTAAATACTTTTTTTTTGTAAATACATACCTACATAAATACTTAAACATAGAAAAGACCCAGACCAATGCAAACAATCATGTTCATGCACACAAAGATTTGCATTGACCGGGAATCGAACTCGAGACCTCTACGTAGCAGTCATGATATATAACCACTACGCCGTTCGTAAGAGTTCGTATTTATAATATTAGTAGGATATTAGTAGGAAATAGGATAACAAAAGTGCCTATAGCACAAGCTCTACTTAGTTCAAAACTAGAAGGCATTGATTTTTCTAAGACGACTCCCGCACTAGGGATCATGCCCTGTATCGCGGGTACTTCTACAAACATCATTTTAAGGCCCTTTACGTGGCTCACTAGCGCCGCCAATAGAAAAAAAATCATTATTTGCAAATAGAATAAATCATGTTTTTACATGATAACAAAGTCTTGAGAAAAGGCAATAAAGTATTTGTATAACACACTCTCAACACTTTAAATGTTTTTCAATTAGTAAATTTCCCTTTGGCATTCGAAAAAAAAACGGCCGTTTTTATTTATAATGCAATATTTATTTAATTAAAAAACATTTAAAGTGTTGAGAGTGTGTTATACAAATACTTAATTCCCTTTTCTCAAGACTTTGTTATCAACATTTTATATTATTTGTCCTATTTTGCGAATAATGATTTTTTTTCTATTGGCGGCGCTAGTGAGCCCTATAAACGCTCTTAACGAACACAAAAAACATTCGGACTCATGACACGTCTCTCATGTCACGAAGACAAAGCTGTGACCTCGCATCACCAGTCAGCTTGCGACCACGGGCAGTTGTAACCTGTGCCGAAACGTCAAGTAAAATAAAGGTAAAGAAAATGCGCGTTAATATCCCGTTTATAATAATAATACTAGCTGACCCGTGCCCACGTCGTTGAGCGGCGAAAAAAACGCGTCTCATTTTTAAAAACATATTTCATTACTGCTCCTCTCCTATTAGTCAAAGCGTGATAATATATAGCCTATGACACTCCTCGATTAATTCAACACAGAAAGAATTTTCAAAATCGTTTCATTACATTCAGAGATTACCCCCTACAACGTCATAAACACACACACTTTACCTCTTTATAATATTAGTATAGATTTACAAGCATAAAGTTTTCTTGGGACTTATATGGATAAGCGTAGGGTTTACCATCAAGCTAATGGAGTGGTAGATGCGGTTACATTCATTATCATCATAACAGCCCATTAATGTCCCACTGTAGGGACGGACCTCCTCCCGTGACGGAGGGATACTTGGCCTACTAATACCAAGCTGGCCAGACGAATTGGTAAAGGGTTAATTTCAAGTTTTCCTTCTTTTTATTTCGTAAAGATAATATTGACGGATAGTCCCGTAGTCGGTTTTTACGACACCCATGGGATGAGATGGTGACATATTGTAGTCTTAATCCATCACCACACGGATAATCTTAATAAAGACGTGAAATAATCAGATACAAAGTACATCCAGACTACAATTTGCAGAAAATAGAAAATAATTGTCTTGCGTCAGATCCGAACCCACGACCTTGTGGACGGCAGCCGTTTCCACGATGGCCGCGCCACGCAGGCAGTCCTAGGATCAAGGATGGGCGATGTTTCTGTGTATAGTTAAGCTGTACAGGTCCAGCTTAACTATATAAAATAAGTATAAAAATATTCCTCACACTTTCACACAACGCCATCTAGTCCCAAACTAAGCAAAGCTTGTACTATGGGTACTAGAAAACGGATAAACATACTTAAATACAAACATGTTATACATAGAAACACCCAGACCAAAGCAAAAAGTCATGTTCATGCACACAAAGATTTACATTAAACGGGAATCGCACCCGAGACCTCTGCGTAGCAGTCATGTTATATAACCGCTACGCCACCGAGATCTTCTAAATAACTCCTAAATTAAACCATTACTGTACCAACAACTACGTTTTAAAAACAACTAAGTATTAGTAATCTATTTAACGAAATTATACAACCGCGTAACAAAACACGACAGCTAAATTATTATTCCAATGAAAACCATATTCTTTTTTCAAAACAGCCATTATAAAAAAAACTAAGAAAATATCGATTCTTTACAATGCAAAATACGTTCGTCTTGAATAAATTTATGAAAAAGGTAAAAAAACATAAAAATAATGAAAATATTAAAAAGATTATAAAGTTAAAGAGGCTTAGTATCGGTCGGACCGTGGCAGAATAAACACGTTGTGTCCGTTCCTATAATTATTTCGTTTAGTGTTTCGCGCGCTTTTATAAAAAAAACATGGCTGCTTATTAAAGGTAAATAATAATTTGATTTATTTCTCTCAAAAGGTTTACAGTAATATTTACAAACTAAAATTTTATCTTAATTAAAATTTTAGTTTATATAATTCTTTTTGTTATTTATTTAATAGCTACTGCCCGTGACTTCGTCTGCACAGGATTAATATTTCGAGTAATATTATAAATACTTACATTAATCTTTATAAATTGAAGCCTCTGTGTTATTATAATGTGCTATATTATTGTAAAGTTTTTTAACCGACTTCATAAAAAGGAGGAGGTTCTCAATTCGGTGGGGCTTTTTTTTCTTTTCTTTTTTGTGTTTGTTACCTGATTTCTCGAAAACGGCTAGACCGATTTAATTTTTTTTTTAACTCTATTCAGTCGTTTTTACGTGATAGAGTAACAAACATCCATCCATTACTTACATACCTACTTTTGTGTTTATAATACATATTAATAGGTTGTTATTTTAAGTATTTTTCTATATCGTTTGGTCAAATAGACAATATGAGTTCTAGAGTTGTTTAAGCTGACGATAGGTGTCTTATGGCAAAGCGGTCGTATAAGCGACTGCCGTGTAGAAGGTTGAGGGTTAGAATCTCTTGTAAGACAATTAATTGAGCGATCGGCAAATTATTGTTCTTAAGTCTTTTTTTCGTGAATATTATCGTTACGAAATAAAAAGAAGGAAAACTTGTAATTAAACCCTGTACCAATCCGTCTGGCCAGCGTGGTATTAGTAGGCCTACTATCCCTCCGTCACGGGAGGAGACCCGTCCCAGCAGTGGGACATTAGTGGGCTGTTATGATGAGTCTTTTTTCCCTTTGTGTCTATCAATTACATGCCTGTAAAAGTCTCCTCGGCACAGAACATCCCTAAATGCGGGAGGGGGGTCTTTTTGAAGACACCTTCTGACATGGCTTAACGACTATGTCACTACGATGACAGCAGAGAACGTATTTTTATATGACGCTATGAAATACAACTAAGGGGTCACCCATCTATGTGACGACCTCGCCGACGTTGATTTACCGGGACCGATTATTTACGTGCCTCCAAACTACGAAGAGGGTCAGGTGATCACTAAGCAGCCACCCATCTAAAAAAAAATGAAAATGAAAAGCCTTTATTCAAAATTTTAACAATTTTACCCAATACACATAGGTTGAAATTTGTACAAAGTACTAATTTTCTAGGAATTACAATACTTAGATGGTTAATTGCAATGGGGCGATCATATCACTGTTTTAGCCAATAAGCTTAGCTCTGCTGCTTTTGCTGTTAGACGGATTAGGCAGTTGACAGATGTAGGAACAGCAAGGTTGGTATAATTTAGTTACTTCCATAGTTTGATGTCCTATGGTATACTACTTTAGGGGAACGCAGCAGATTTTGAAACAATTTTTATATTACAAAAAAGGGCAATACGTGCTATTTATTGTTCAGGCAGGAAAGACTCTCTCAGGGAACGTTTTAAAGACATAAATATTTTAACTGTAGTCCATTTAATATATATTAGAAAACATACTGTATGTCAGGAAGAATATATATAAATTTACAAAAGTAAGTGACATCACAGACAGAAATTTGCGTAATAAAAATAAACTGCTCCTTCCGAGCTATCGACTTAGTAAGGTTAGTGATTCTTTTAAAGGCGACTGTATTGTATACGCTTTTATAATACGCTGCCTGAGTCGGTCCTTGGTATGCCTTAGTTAAAAACCTTCGTAAAGATCACTTTATGCAAAAATGCATACTACGGGACAGATGATTAGGTACCTTAAAGATAAGAGTGTTTGGCTTGGTGCAGGACTCTCATAATGTGCTATAATTATAATGGCATAAGTTGTATTAGGTACATTACAATACGTTTTTTTTTTCGTATGATATTTTAACTTTAATGTTTTGTTTCTATACTTATTACATATTAATTTTGCACAAACAAATGTACACTCGTCCACATTTGATTTTAAGAGTTAGGACTCGGAGAAATTTACTTTGGTGGATGTTAAGTAATTCTTCTGCTATTTGTATTTCCCCTAAATGTATGTTTTTTTTTTCTATTACTATTGTCAGGACTTGTCATGCTCACTATAATGTCATTGTTTGTGGTGGCGTGGAAGCCGGGTCAATCCCTTTCCTACGATATGGCGAGGGGGTTGATGGCTGGCCTTTGCGTTATACTCGTGAACAGATGCTACTTGGGGTGAGTGGTCGACCCTGACATTAAGTAATTTTCATTTTTGGTACACCACTTTTTTATCTAGGGGGTCATTTAGTTGAGCGACGTTTTTATTACTAGAAAACTTTATATACTTACATAAAACTTTTCAATTTAGTATAATCCTTACATTTTATATGGTATACAATGGTTGCAGTACCTTATTACAGTTACAATGTTGTAAAATTATAGAGACGTCTAAAAAATGCTGCTATAGAGTTTGTTACGCCGCTTCTTCTCTACTATAGCGCCTTGTAAGCGGTGATAAAGTTTGAAAATTTTTAATATGTAAACTTTAATTAAGTAGATTTAAAGTGACGTCAATAAGTTGTTATGTTGTAACATTACATTGAAAAATAAATGAACTGAACTGAACTGAAATTCTCTGCCAAACTGTAAAAACAATTTGTTGGCAGAATAATACTCCCAATAACATATTTTTAAAATCATTATTAATACAACGCAATTTCTTATCTATTTAAATATATATATATATACACATACATACATACATACACATCACACATACATATATGTACTATACTTAAGTAAGATTGATAAAAATACCACAACTTATTATTACCCAAATAACAATACCTATTTACGTAAAGTTTAGTTACACTATTTCAAATATGTTTCTTCTAATTTATGTTATGGCCTCGCCGAGATTACTTAACTAGGGTTATCGTTTATCGCCTGGATCGTTATTTTAGTATTAAGTTATTTAAAAGTTTATATAATTTAGTAGTTAATTGGTAAATAATTTTGAAGGCTAATAAATTTTAATGGTTAAGTATTTGAAGCTCGCTACTTCGCCCTTGACTAAACAACTTGACTTAGATACCTATATAATGCGTATACCTCTACTTGCCAGAATTTCATTTGCCTTATTTTTCATTTTCCATAATTTCATTTGTACTAATATTGTTTGATAGTCATAGTCATTAGTCATAGTCATTCATAAACAATCAAGACAATTGTGTCTGAACATACATAATACAACAAAGATTACATTAATACTAAAACATATTTAAAATGTACCAAAAAAAATTAAAATCATATAAAAATAATAATAATATTCCTACCTAATAATATATATATATAACAATGAATATATGAATATACAGAACAATGCCAGTTAAAACATAAATTTAATAAATAATTACCAAGTCAATAAGTATACAAATATAAAATGTCAAAAAAATAATAATAATAAAAATATTCACACAGTTTTTGAAGTGAATTCGGCAACTGAATAATAACACTCTTTCAGCAAAAAGTCTCTGAGCAGTTTCTTAAAAAGAAGGGGCTTAAGGTAAAAGCCCCTATTACGGAGGTATTTCGCAACATTTCAAAGTAAGAAACAAAAATAAGCATTTGTAAATATTTTTAACTGTGCAAAAAAATGTCATCGTCAAAAATGAAATTTATATTTTGTATTACTGTCGAGTTTGTTTCTTATAATGATATAGTTATTTTTTTAAAAAAGATTTAAAAAGTCGGGTCGATTTTCCCTAATTCGGAGGTATTTTTTTCGTCAGAGCCTATTACTGCGGTAGACGATTCCTAATACGGAGGGTCAGAAATTATATTCATCCAAGTTCCGTACAAATAATATTTATCAAATAATTTAAATGTATTAGTAAAGTAAGTTGTATTTTTGGTATTCATTGACCATTGATTTGTATCTTTTTTAATGAAATTATTTTTTACTAGCTGACCTGTGGCCACTTCGTTAGGCGGCGAAAATAACGCGTCACTTTTTTAAACATGATTCATTATTGCTCCTCTCCTATTCGTCATAGCGTGATACTATATAGCCTATGACACTCCCCGATAAATGTACTATTCAACACAGAAATAATTTTTAAAATCGGTTTATTAGATCCAGAGATTACCTCCTACAACGTCACAAACTTTACCTCTTTATAATATTATGTATAGGTAATAAGTACACATAGAAATACACGTTCTAAAAAGAGTTTTGTATTATTAAAATAAGGTTAACTTTTCTTTTTATGCTTAGTAAAATAAAAACAGAAATATAAAATTACATAGATTGCATAACTTTACATAAAAAGAATATGCATATTTAAAAGTTTTTATCGCTTTTGGTTTTATACAAAACAAAAAAACTTACGTATCACATAACAATTCTATTCTCAGAATCAATATTATTGCTTTTATTTAATTACCTAATTGTACCTATTATTAAAATGTGAAATAATATAAAAAAATAAAAAATAATCACGGTACCCTAAAACTTGTAATTTTATGTTCTATGAATAGGGCCGTAAAAGGAAATCATAGATCCTAACACAGACTTACTTGGAAATAATTACCACCGCAATAGGAAAACTACTCCTGTTTTTAATAATCCTAATTCGGACCTATCAAAACTTCGATAAATGGAACAATGTAAATGTTTAATGAAACTATAACAGCTTTTTGGCTCATATGTGTAAACAGTAGTCACCAGTTATACAAAATAAATGATTTATGATAAGTTAAAATACAGCTTCCTATTTTTACTCTTTCTAAGAAATCCACATTTTATACTCAACCATTTTCGTATTTAATTAGATTTCTAACTGCGAATACATACCGCAGAATATGGTTTTTAGTTTATGAGATTAATAATTATTTCAAAAAACCTTGAAACAAGTTCATTAAGTTAATAAATTGAAAGTTACAAGCAATTAAACATACTCAGTATTTTTTCTATTACGGAGTTATACCACCGAATTAGGACGAAACTAAATAAATCGTGTCGTATTACGGCGCTATTTTATTTCTTATTTTTTGGATATAAAACGAGCTACAAATATAAAACAAGCTATTGAAATAGTGAGTATAATAGTAAGAAAATGCTATGAATAAGAAATAATCCATTTTAAACGGCTTATTAATACGAAAAACTTAGTTTCTAAATATTAGTGTACCTAATTTTGTTGTTCAGCGTTTGTATGGAAATCCCTTTCACGTCGATCCCGTTATACAGATTGATTGATTTTGATTAGTTATCCATGTTCTTTACTTGCAATAGTCAGGTAAATCATGAAGTAATAGATGTAGAATAAACTGATTTCGTTTTGTTGTACGTAAACTGAATAAAACCAGAATAAAACACTAAATTAGAAATACCTCCGTAATAGGACGCGATTTTGACTACCGCCGTAATAGGAGCTTTTACCTTATATATTTCTTTTTTAATGTCCTTGGGCAAACAATTAAATAATTTAACAGACTGATATCTAGCACAATGTATCACTATGTTTAGTTCTGGATGCAACCAATTTGTAAAGTTTAAAGTTCTGGTCGCCTCTCTTACACTCTTTTCTGCCTCAGTTTCAAAACTATTTATGTTTTTGGCCATATCACTGAGTACAACAAGAACATAAAGGCTGGGTACTGTAAGTATTGCTAATTCTTTAAAATAATTTCTACATGACTGCCATTGTGGAATTCGCAGAATAGTTCTGATGGCTCGTTTCTGCAAGATAAAGGCTCTGTCGCAGTTATATTTATAGCTGTTGCCCCAAAACTGAATACTATACCGCAACCTAGACTCTACTAAAGCATTGTAAGATATAATATTTACCTGCCATAATTCTATTATGTTTAAACTGAGAGACTAGAGCAATCCAACTTAGATAGGTTAGGTTTATTCTTTAAGTCACCAAGAAGTAGCTCGAGATGTTTTTGCCTGTATGTCTAATAAAATTATGGCAAAAGAAATTCGGGAAAATGAAATTCGGGCATAAGAATATTATGGCATATAATTTTCGGGCAAACAATAGATAACCATATTAATGACGTGATAACTAATGCGGAAAATTCTAATAATCACTACATAGTATAAAACAAAGTCGCTTTCTCTGTCCCTATGTCCCTTTGTATGCTTAAATCTTTAAAAGTACGCAACGGATTTTGATGCGTTTCTTTTAATATATAGAGTGATTCAAGAGGAAGGTTTATATGTATAACACATGCATAATATACTAGAGAAATTCATATAAATTTAGAGATTTCTAATGTAATCGTCTAATGAAACTGCACTTAAACGTTGTATGTCACTCTGTACCTAGTAGGTGCTCGTGCGGAGCGGGGCGGGTCCTAGCGAACCCCCCTTGCGGCTCTTGGCGTGTCTTTATAATTTGTAGCTGTGTTATTCCGATGTAGGTATAAACTATATTGTTGTAAAGTTTAATTCTTGATTTTTTTCTTTTTAAAATAGACAACTCCCGCACTAGGGATCATGCCCTGTGTCGCGGGGACCTTTTACAAACATCAATTAACGGACACAAAGGACACCCAGACCAGGACAATAATTTGTGGATCTCACAAATTATTGTCCTGCGTGGGGATCGAACCCACAACCTCTTGCACGGCAGCCGCTTGCGCTACCGTCGCGCCACCGAGGTCGTCAAATCCATTCAGTAGTTTCTACGTGAAAGAGTAACAAACGTTCATCTACTTATACTTACAAAATTTCGCGTTTATAATATTAGTAGGAAAAAATTAGTCTACATAATATAATGAGGTTATAATTAGAATTTAAAATTTTAAAGGAAAATTTTAATTTTATCTTAAAAATTTCCAAAGAAATTTTATTTTCTTCTTTCTAGAGCATTGAAATAAAACCTTTTTTAAGTTTTTAACCCCCGACGCAAAAACGACGGGGTGTTATAAGTTTGGTGTGCCTGGGTGTGTGTGTGTATGTGTAAATGTGTATATGTCTGTATGTGGCATCGTAGCTCCCAAACAGATGGTACGATTGAAATGCGGTTTTTTTTGTTTGATAGGTATATCAGTCGAGAGTGTTCTTAGCTATGTTTGGTGGAAATCGGTTTAGGTCTTCAAGGTCATCAGGTCGTTTGTTAGGTGTGATAGGAATGTTACACGCCCAGTTTACTTGCAAGCATATGTGGGATCTGACATTTGAAACAATAATGTCTTCTGGAACCACTGTGCTGGTCTGCTGTTACGGCTCGAAGATAGGGGACGTAACCCTGAACTGCCTTTTAGTAAACCCATCGAGTTTGAGCTCGTTAGATGTATCTTAACTACACTGGGCCGCAATGAAAACGGGTCACTTACAAAAACCTTAATAACTTCCAAATATTGGAGCTAGCTTTAAGAAATAAAAACCTAAATAAAGATAATTTTATAGTCCTTAAGTGGCAGTCATAAAAATTACAGATTATCAAGTTCATTTTTTATAAAAATAAGTTAAATAAAAACTAACACTTTTATTAAAGATAAAGATAAAGATAAAGATAAAGATAAAATTTATTTAAAGGTCCACTTAAATCTAATTACATATTGCAGTGAGAGCCACACTAGGCGCAGCCTGTTTCGTGGCTTTCAAACTTACGAATTAAAGGACACAGGTACACAATGAACTTAGATTATACAAATACAATCAAAAAACAAAAATAATTAAAACAAATAACTAAATAAATGTGAATCAATAGTGTTGTATGTGTGTGTGTGTGTATGTGTGTGTGTGAATGTGAGTGTGTGTGTATGTGTTTGTGTGTAAGTGTATAGGTATATTACGAAATAATTCTAAGCAGTCTTTCAGTCTCATTGTAATCTAAAGTAAGCAAAAAGTTATAAAATTTGGGTAGAGCCTCTCGCATTGTGTCATGTCTTACATTACATTTTTTTACTATTTGATTGTATAAATAAGGGAACATGTGTATTGGGAACCTGTGTGCAAATGAAGTATTTACGAAAGGGGTAGGTAATCTAAAAACTCTTAAACTCAACATGTGTGTGTAGTCAGGGGAAATTAAAACAAGTTTGTTACATTTCGAAAACAGGTAAAAGGTATCAAAAATGCAATTTTCACTCATTTAATACGCTGTATTATTATCAGTGGTTGTTAATACAGCTGTCGTATGGTTTTGCATGCTTTTCATTTGGTTATTAATTTAACCCTGAGGAAAATACAACCATTCCTCTATTAGTGCTTCGTTAGGTTCACAAAGTGTGATTAGAAGGGAATTTAGCTGTCGTACTTATCATCCCAACACGTCCAAAGCATGCTGTATGGGGTTTAAGTCCGGGTTGTATGCTGGGAACTCCATGCGTGTGATAGCGACATCTTCAAGCAACTCGAACACTATTCAATCAGTATGGGGACGAGCGTTGTCTTCCATAAAGATGGCGTTTTCGCCCATGTTGACCAAAATGAGCCATCATACTTATTTAGGCTTTCATTCAAGTACTTCTCTTTAGTAAAAGTATCATTTTTTATCACTACTAGCTCGGTGCAGCCTTTAGAAGAAATTTTAATTCACACGTGTACAGTGCCTTTGCCATACGGAACTTTTTCTTCAATGTAAGCTTGGTTATAACGCTCTCCTGGTCTTTTGTAGACTCTTTGCCTTCCATCGTGTGTATATAACGTAACTTTCGACTCAGCAAAAACGTTAGTCTTGACTAATCAACCGGAGTCCAATTCACATGTTGTTTATCGTAACTCAGTCTTGAATTTTTAATTTTGCATTTCAAGTGTAACAATATTTGCAGGTCCAGAACTGTAAAGTTACTTCAGCTAGACACTGTCTCACTGTACAAGTGCTTGGATTGCTCTTTCGAGCACGTAGCAGGTAATATTCGCCTTTAACTGTCGTTTGAAAACTATTTTTCAACATGCTTACCTCCCGTGTTGTTGTGCACCTTGTTCGGCCGGTTCTTGGTCTGCGCGCATTGGATCCAGTCTCCTCAATTTGGCGGAGTACTTTTCAAACGGTTGGGAGCTACAAATCAACAGTTCTTGTGCTGTATAAAGCTGACTACGTCCTTTTCCTAGCATTGTTAGAATCCTGGTAGACTCTTCAAGAAATAGAAGTATGTTTTTATTGGAGTTTGATCAGAATAATCATCTTCTATACTTACTATAATATTATAAAGAGGTAGAGTTTGTGTGTTTGTGACGTTGTAGGGGGTAATCTCTGGATCTACTGAACCGATTTTAAAAATTCTTTCTGTATTGAATAGTCCATTTATCGGGGAGTGTCATAGGCTATAGAGTATCATGCTATGACTAATAGGAGAAGAGCAATAATGAATTATGTTTATAAAAGGGACACGTTTTTTTCGTCGCCCAACGAAGTGGGCACGGGTCAGCTAGTTTGTATATAAAATGCTTTCTTTTCATGACACAACAGATATAAAATTAAAAAAATGGTTTCGAAACTGTTGTTAAAATTGTAGAATTTGTCTTAATTTTGTCAATTTAATACAATAATCAGAAATAACTAGTAAGTTGACTGCAAATAAAACTTATTATTATTATTATTATTATTATTATTATAACTTTAAAAAATTATAATCGCGTTACTATTTATAGTTAAATTGTCTATTATTTAGTATTTATTTCACAAAGCTAGCTTCAATATTTTGGAAGTTTTTAAGGTTTTTGTAACCGACCCGTTTTCATTGCGGCCCAGTGTAGTTCTCTTGATGTTACTTTTTATCGATCGGGGTTTTTTTTTAATTTTTAATTTAATCTTGTTTTGCATTTAATTGATTTTTTAGTTACTTACATCTTTTTAAATGCATTATTGTTGCAAGGTCGTTTGCCGGTTAATATCAAACAGTTCCAGTTCAATCCTATAGAATTTTCACCAATATGCTATAAGTAACTAATTGGGTTTTTGTTTCAAAATAAAAAATGTGTACGGTCGGGGTATTTGCCGCTCGACCACCCTTAGGCGAGAATCGCTTGGCACGCGGCGCATGCGATACGTGGCACGATTCTCGCCTAAGGGTGGTCGAGCGGCAAATACCCCGACTGTACATATTATTGCTCGTGACTGTACACAAAATTGCATTATTATAATGTGTATCAACACTTTGGTTTTGAAGTAATTTTTATATTATTCTATTCATTTGCCCATGAGAAATTATGTAAACAAAGTAGGTACAAAATTTGTTTTTATAATGTCACAATTAAGACTTGAAAATCATGTACCTAAAACATAAATAATATGTCAACGACTTTACATTTATAATAGGATTTTTATGGTTTCTTGGCAGAATTTTATTTCGCAGAATACACGTTGCTTGGGTTATTGCTTGCAGACAAACCTTTTGATTTTCATAATACATTTCATTATAATTTTTTTCTATATCCACTTGAACGTTAACTGCGCGAATCGCTTTCGCGAGTCCAACGTTCAAGTGGCACCGCTCGCAGTTTTTTATGTGTTTATAAAAAACTGCGAGTTTTGTCTTGATAAAAACGGCTAACACGAGAAAATTACTGCATCAATTTGAAAATGAAAACCATCGTCGTGTTCGTAAAAGTATAGGGAATAAACTTAAATTAAAATACATTAACCTTATGAATATCTAAATACAATGAATAGTTGATAAACCTGAGAAATTGCGAAAAATTGTTGACATTTTCCGCGATTTTCCGGGAATTATATTATTTGTGAATAAAAATTAGTAACCCAAATTGATGATTTTATTTTTAAAATATAATTAACTATATTACTTTTAAAATAAAATAAATATATTAGTAATTCTGAAGGTTAAAGTATTTTAAATTATTTTTGAAATAAATACCTTTTTTAGCTGACTCGGCCATCTCGGCGTTTTGTAGTGCATACCATATTTTTGTTTAGACAATAAGAACATAAAAATAAGAACGTAGTAGGTTTGTTTTCTAAATTTAATTATTGTTTATTAGTTTATCTTCTAGAATTAAACGATTTCAATAAACTTTAAACGATTTCAATAAACTTTTATTGAGGAAAGCGTAATTAAACCGCCATTATTGTTAAACTCAAGGCCAAGTTTTAGTCTTTGACTTTTCTTTTATTAAATTTTAAAAGTTACTCAACTTTTATAACATAATATTACGATCATTAGAAAGCACACATTTTCTAGAAAATTGTAATATATTACACTTCCAACAATATTTAATTAATTAAATGTATTTAACACATAAATAAACAGTAAATTTCATACAAGGACATACGAAATGAAGCAAACTTCTGTTTGACATTGCGACCACAGATTATTTTTGACAGCTGTTTATTTTGGTGTAATCCGTTCTAAAACTATCGACAATTGTCCCACAGACTTTTTTAAACGTAGATTTTAAGCGGTAGAATCATGTTTTTATAAAATATCGCGCGTTGCAGAACGAATTTTTTTTTGGTACTTTTATACCATATGACGTAAGTCCCGCCATTTTGTCAGTGGATAAATCATACCCATTGACGTTCAAGTGGATATACAGGGTGTCCCAAAACTCGACGTTAACCCGAAACCAGGTGGTAAAGCAAGTCATGCTGGTTATCAGAAAAATAAAAAAAAATCTAAGTTGCATGGTTGTAAAGTTATAGGCATTTGAAATTTTTTTTTTGCTGGTTAACCCTGAATAATGCCTCTCTATACTTTAATAAATAAAATAAAACCAGCTGTTCTAGCTTTCATAACAATAAGACTTCATTCTTTACAAAAAATAATTAAATAAATTTATATTATTAATAATTTATATTCTCTTTATTTACATTTTTCACATTAATTTACATTTTTAAATATAAATATAGAAATAAAGACATTTAAAAATATAACAAAAGGTAGACCCACCAGCATCGGGTACAGGGACCAAGCTACTGTTGGTTAGGGCTCCAGAGACAGGAACCTCCTCACAATACGTGCCGTGTCAAGCAGTACTGCCTTCTGCATCAGACCTATGATCCAACTGCCAAGGTCGAGTCTCCTTAGATGTTGATAGAGACTCTTTGAAATAAGTCCATTAACCGAAAGTACTATCGGAACAATGATCGCCGAATCAACATTCCACATGTCGACAACCTCGTGAGCCAAGTCCAAATATTTTGTTTGTTTGTCTTTTTCCGCTTTCATTCAATAATTTATATTATTATTATTTGTATCACTTTATTTACATTACTTCTCAATTCATTACATTTTTAAATATAAATATAAAAATAAACACATTTAAAAATATAAAAAAAAGGTAGACCCACCAGCATCGGGTACAGGGACCAAGTTACTGGCGGTTAGGGCTCCAGAGATAGGAACCTCCTCACAATACGTGCCGTGTCGAGCAATACTGCCTTCTGCATCAGACCTATGATCCAACTGCCAAGCGAGAGTCTCCGTAGATGTTGATAGAGACTCTTTGGAATAAGTCCATTCACCGAAAGTATACTATCGGAACAATGATTGCCGAATCAACGATCAATTATTATTTTTTTTTTCTTTTTTTTCTGATAACCAGCGTGACCTGCTTTATCACCTGGTTTCGGGTTAACGTCGAGTTTTGGGACACCCTGTATACAGGTCACTCAGGTCACACAGCCACTGTGTATGGGCAAGAAATCAAGACTGTCTGTAGAGAACAAACTCCTCTTAAACAAAGCTGCACTGAAACCAGTATGGACTTATGGCCTACATCTGTGGGGCTCAGCTAAAAAATCTAACTAAGGAATACTCCAAAAATTTCATTTTCTTAATTCTCCGAATGCTCCTTCTTATTTAACTTCTAACCTTAAACTTCTCTCCGCTAACCACAATAGAGATCTTCGCTCTTCTAATAATCTTCTTCTTTTATGTTCCACTCACAGCTCTAGTCTCATAAACTCTTCCTTTTATGTAAAGTCTATTTTATTGTGGAATGCACTCCGCCTCGAAATCAGGATGTCAACTAGCAGTCTTACTTTTAAAGCCAAAGTTAGGCAGTTGTTTGGTAATGAGTCAGCAGAATAAAATATTACTCTTTTTTCCATATTTATATGTGTAACTCTAGTATGTATGTTTAGGTATATAAATATTTATACCTTTTTATGATATCTATATGTGTAGGTTTATTTAATTTAAAATTAAAATAATAATTTAAAGCTTGGCTTCTACCTGTTTTTGTAATACTCTGTCTCTGCATCATCCTAAGGTTGACTGGTAGAAAATGCCTTTGGCATTAAGTCCGCCTTTGTGCATGATTTTGTACATAAGTTTTAAATAAAATAAAATTTCAGAACTGCGTCCTTAAAGCTGCAGCATCGCTGATGCCCCATGGTTTGTAAAAATGGAGGAGATCCATGAGTACCTTAACATCCCTACCGTGAAGCAGGAATTGATCAGAAGTGTTGAGGCATATAGAACCAAAATAAATAGCCATAAAAATGAACTTGCCCGGGGTCTTTCCCCTAGTACACACACGACGTCTGAGACGGTTACACACCTGGGACCATATAAGTGACAAGTAACACGGGAAGGCTACTCGACAGTGGAAGAGTAAACCTTACATGACATTATCATTGACAAAAACTGCTTATGGTCTGACGACCGATTGCATGTTAGGTCGTAAAATATTTAAAAAAAAAATTCTATTCGAGATAAAATAATAATAATATTTTATTATAATAATCATTTATTTGTCATAATAAACCTTAACTATACAATTTTGACATATTAATAATAAACAAATCAAATATAATTTAATGCCTGAACTAGGTAATCCTGTGTTTCAGGCTAAGATGCCTAGCGATTATATTTTCTTTATTTAACAATTTAATTATTGCTGATTTGATAAATACAATTCTACTAAATACTATTTGTTATGGAATAGCTTATTTAAACTAATGGAAGTAACCTAAATACTTAAAATAATTTATTTAATTAATAAACAATTATATTATTATATAATGTCAAAGTTACTAATATATAGAGCATTATTTACATAATTATTACTAACATATACACCTACTACATTACATCATATTATTAATACTATTTTGTTACAATGAGTAACTTTTCTGTCCTCGTAACTCAGGTCTAGAAGGTAATTTTTAATAACATCTTTACAATTGTGGTAATTTATTGAAAATATATTTTCTATTGCATTTATTCTATTGTATAACAGTGTGCCCAGAAAAATATAAAATTTGGTTGTAAAAGCATGTTTAGTTTGTATATGTGAGCACACAGAAGAAGGGTTTATGTAGAATACATGCACAAAAATGTAGAGTATAATCTTTGCACTTGTGCGAAGCCAGGGCTGGTCGCTAGTTCATAATAAAGGGTACAGTGTATCCTAAATATATTAATAGTTTGATTCATCATCATAACAGCCCATTAATCTTCTATGGATCTTCTAAGGAATTTACAAAGCCTTCATCAGCTATTCTGTTGTACAACAGCCTGGTGAGGAGTAAACTGGAGTACTTACTGCAGTATAGTCTGGAATCCATTTTACCATGTACACGCTAAACGTATAGAGCAGATACAGAAGAGACTGGTGTGTCATCTTGCCTACCGGTCTGGTGTACATAACTTTGACTTCTTATGAGGATCGGTTTGCGAATTTTAAGATGACTTCTCTAGAAAGTCGTCGTACTTTAGCTGGCATGACATTCCTGTATAAGCTATTTAATAATCAGGTTGATTGTTCCAGTCTGTTAGCAAAGATAACCATAAATGTTTCACATAGAGTACCGCGGCATCATTATTCTTTTTTAAGACTACCGAGATGTACTTAAGACTAATATTGGCAAACATTCATATTATATTGTTTCAATTTGTTATTATCAAACGGTGTGGATGACATACACTGGGCCGCAATGAAAACGGGTCACTTACATAGACCTTAATGACTTCCAAAATATTAAAGCTATCTTTATGAAATAAACACTGAAATAAAGATAATTTAACAGTCCTTAAATGGAAGTGATGAAAATTACAGCTTGTTATGTGTATTTTAGACAAAAGTAAGTTAAAAAAAATTGACACTTTCATTAGATGTCGAAAACAGGTAAAACGTATCAAAAATGCAATTTTCACTCATTTAATACGCTGTATTATTATCAGAAGCTGTTAATTACAGCTGTCATCTGGTTTTGGATGTTTTCCATTTGGTTTTTAATTGAATTCTGAGGAAAATACACTCATTTCTCTATCACTGCTTCTTTGAGTTCACAAACGGTGATTAGAGGGAAATATTGATGTCCTACTTATCGATCCAATACTTCCCACGTCGCCTGAATGCTTATTTGCTCAACCGACCATTTTGACGAATTTCACTTTTTAATGCAATTTTATTAAGGATCAAATTGCGGTTCGACTGGTATATAATACTTGCTGTTTGGACTTAAAATACATTATTTATAAGGAATTTAAGTTTTTGAAAACAAACACAAGAGAATTTAAGCTTCATGCTTAATTGCTCAAAGTCCGTAGAGAAACACCAAACGTGCATCCGAACATCGATTGAGTGCTTAAGTATTCAATCTCCTCACAGGTAACCAATCACGACATCGCATTTTGATGACGCAATACGCCGCCATTATGAATTTATTTTGTGACGAAGCTGGTGCTCGCACGCATTTGAGTTAAAACTAACGCGAAATATAGAAAAAACGTATTAATTTTAATAGAAAACAGTACCCAAAATGTCCGTGACGAAATATAAATCGGAAAATATAGTCACAACTATAGAATAGAATCGGTAACTTGTATTTTTGTTAACATTTCTTTGCAGATTATCACTGCGTATCGTTAACGTATAGTACAGGATGTTTAAATTTAATTCTTATAATTTCAGATTTAATTAAATCTTTAAATGAAATTGTGACGTATCTATAAATGAACAGATTGTTTCGAACATTTCGTAAGGTTGTAAAATATAACTAATATAATAATAAAAATATTGCTTTTGTGCGGTGACTGGCAAAATATACCTGCTACTTGCATGTTTGCTAATTGTTAAATTATATTTATATGCTAATTGTTAAATTATATTTACATTATATGGGTAGTTTTGTATTTACGTATACCTACGCTTTGTGTTCGCAATGATGTTAGATGCTAGATAAGAAGATTAATACTATTTTTTACTCGCCACAGATCCATTGTTCACATTGTACATCTATTTTTATTATGTCCGTTGCTTTGCATTTTATTCCCTATTTTGGATGAGAAATTCAGTACTAATTACGCCGTTGAGGGATGAATAGCCCATAAACTAAAGAATTCCTTATGAAAACATAAAAAATAGTCAAAAAAGGGTTAATTTTCTTAAAAAAAATCGATTCTAAATTGTTTAAATAGTGTCAGTATATTAATTATTTTTTATACGTATAGGTATGTATGATCTTATCATCGTTTTATTTTCAATTTGTCGTTTTTATTGTACATATTGAAATGAAGAAGTGGAGTCACGGTAATACCGTAGTTCCATTTTATGTTGACATTACGTACGATGAATCAAGAATCCGACGAAAGAAGAATACGACGAATAAGGACTAATTCTTCAAATCAGACACTAACCGAAAAGAAAATAAAATATATTAGAAGTACCTACAAATATATGAAAGCTGACGACAAAGCCTTTATGGAATCTCTAATTAAAAAGGTTTTGACAGGATCAGACAACATAAACAATACCAGGCGAAGTAAACGATCTAGTATCGGTACAAAAACAAAAAAATATTGTATTTTTTATTTATATTGTATTATGTATAGGTACCTAGTGTAGCAATCAACCACATTCTTAATTTATGAAAAAAAAAATGTGCTGGTCAAAAAACGTTGGGTTTTTATTTATTTTATCACTTTTACCAATATGTGTTGTGAATTATTAATAATTACTACTAAAAGTAATAAATTTCGATCGATTAATCACATTTACCAAAACATGTGGTTATTATTAATAATAACCGGTAATTATTAATAATTTTCAATTAATCACATTTACCGTAACATATACAAACATGAATATATCAAACAGTGTTTTTTTTAATTCTATATAGTCATAAATAGCCAGTTAACTAGTTATTTTTTTACCACTATACCCAAACACGCTGTATTTGGTTATAGGGCACTTAAGTACTAAATATATTCGAATGCAAAATGCTCAACCTCCACTCCAGTAGTGGTCTATCTCCAATTGCATAATTTGTTTTGTGTTTATTTGCTCAACCTCCATAAAAAATTGTGAAAATAAACATAACTGTTTGACTTTTTAATGATTATTTGTAATATATCATTTCATAAACACGTTAACTATTTTTTAAATATAAAACTTTTATAAAATCATATTATTTGCTTAAACTAATCAATAAAACGTCTCTGGTGTAAAATGTTGCAAATGGAGGTTGGACACTTAAGTATTCGTGCGACGTCCCAAGCATGCTGGATCGGTTTCAAGTTTGGGTTGCGTACTGGTCACTTCATACGTGTGATAGCGACATCTTTACGGAACTTTAAGATTATTAAATCTGTATGAAGACGAGCGTTGAGTTCCATAAAGGTGACTTTTTCGCCGATGTTTACCAAAAATGAGCCATCATACTCATTAATGATTTCATTCAAGTACCTCTCTGCAGTTAAAGTACCATTTTATATCACTACTAGCTCGGTGCAGCTTTCAGAAGAAATTCCAGCCCACACGTGTTCAGTGCCTCCGACATAAGGTACTTTCTCTTCAATGTAAGCTTGGTTATACAGGTTTCCTGTACTTTTTCAGACTCTTAGCCTTCTATCGTGCTTGTATAACGTAAATCTCGACTCATCGGAAACATTTTCCTTAACTAATCAGCCATGAGTGCTGTTCACGAGTTTTTTATTCAACACTCTATCTTGAATTTTGATGTTGTCTTTCAAGTTTACGAATATTTTCAGGTCTAGGACTGTAATTTTGCTTCATCTAGACACTGCCTAACTATTCAAGGGCTTGGATTGCTTTCCCGAGCACGTAGCAAGTGATTTTGACTACAACAGCCGTTTGAAATCGATTTCTCAACATTCTCGACACCATGTACCGATCCTCTTGTGTTTTTGTGCACGCTGTTGGTTCTGATCTTGATCTACGCGCATTAGATACAGTGTCTTCTAATGGCTGGAGTACTTTTCGAACGATTGAGAGCTATAAACTAACAGTTCCCGCTGTATACTACGCCATTTTTCTAGCATTTCTGGAATCCTTGTAGACTCTTCAGGGGTTAGAGGCATGTTTTCATGCTAATTTGATCAGAATATCGAATTTCTGTATATAAAATGCGTCTTTTTCATGATATAACAGAAAAAAGAGTAAAAAAAATGGTTTTGAAACTGTTGTTAAAATTTAAAAATATAGTCTTTATTTTTAATTTATGGATTTAATACAATAATTAAAAATAACTTCAAAGATTTTACTTGTGGCATTATTTGTGATTAAATTATCTATCATTTAGTCTTTATTTCATAAAGCTAGCTCCAATATTTTAGAAGTTATTAAGGTTTTTGTAAGTGACCCGTTTTCATTGCGGCCCAGTGTAGTTACCTAAAATATCTTTCGTAACTCAATAAGTACCAGTATTTAAAAAAATATTTTAAATAAATTGCAGGGCAGTTCTCAATGTTTATTTTAGTTGATGTTTATTTTATTTTATTTATATTTTTGCTTTATTGACTTATTTAATTTATGTTGTTATTCCAATTTTTATTTCATTCCAATTTTCATTTCATTTTAATTTATTTCTTAATGTTTTTTTTTTTAGTTTTTCTCTCTTTTTATTTTATGTTTAACATATTTATTAACATGGATTTATTTTATTTTAATTTTAAAGGATTTATTTTAATTTTGAATAATTTTTATATTTTTTGTTTTCTTCCTTTTCAAGAATTATTATTTATTTGACATATTAATTTGTATAAATATTTCATCATTCATTTAAATTTAGAATTTCTACCCACCTACTAAAGTATGCTGTGGTCTCTCTAGTCAAAAAAATATATGACCAAAGATGAAAATGTACTTATTGTACCTACATATTATTAATAATGAAATGTATTTTTTTGTTTATTGAGATCCAATACATAAATAAATAATGTCCCACTGCAGGGACGGGCCTCCTTCCGTGACGGAGGTATACTTATACAGACGGATTGGTTTAGGGTTTAATTTCAAGTTTTTCTTCTATTTTTTTCTCAAACATAATATTCACGGAGTCGTAAAAACCGATTAATGGACCGTCTGTCCTCCTTAGTCGGTTTTTACGACACCCATGGGATAAGATGAGGTGGTGACATATTGTATTCTCACTCCGTCACCACAAGGATTTATAGAATTGGTAGTCACTAAAAATTTGGAAATAAAATTAATTTTTACCAGAAAAAAATTCCGACTTCAAAGACAAAAATTGCACTAAAAAGTAAAAAATAATTAGTTGTCTTTTGGTTTTACTACATTAATTCAGCCATTTTTCTACTTAATTTTAATCTAAAGAATAGGTTCTTTTAATTATTGTAAAAAGTATTGTTAAGGATATTTCTTGAAGAGTCTGTAAATATATTTATTTGTAGATTCTTTAAAAGATAATCAAATTAAGTATTACAAATAATGTAATATTATTGTTATTTTTTGGAGTCAGAGACAGTCCGACCCAGATACCTTTTTGAGGTCGTCATTCCACCTAGCAGGTGTTTTCGTATATCTACGTATGAATCTAGACATCTTTGAGACCAGGAATGATGAAGCCATCGGACTGAATTGTCAAGATTATCATTTATGGTTCGCATAAATAATAATCTTGCGTGGGAATCAAACCCGAATGGTTTGCCCACGTGTTTACTTTCTACAGCAAAGGAAAAATACACACATAGGCCTTTAACATCTTACAGTCGAGTAAAAAAAGGAATGCAACTCCATAGCAGCTGTACGATCATATTCCATAGATAAACTAAATAACGACATGACCTATAAAATAATTATCTATGCAAGCATTATGACAAGGTCACAATGCGTAATGTCAAAGATGGCGGGAATTTTGACATATGACACTTGCACGAGTTTTGCTTTTAATAAATGCTTTGTATGGAATTATTTAATGTAGTTTAATTTTATTGTTATAAATAGGAAGTAAATTATTAGTAGGTATATATCTATTTGGTTATTTGATATTTATATATACGCATGTTGATTTTAATTAAGTAAGTAATTAGAAACTTTTTCGTGTAGTAACGCTGTAAGAATGCACCTGGCAACAAATTATTTTATCCCATTGGTATCATACTAGCTGACCCGTGCCCACTTCGTTGGGCGGCGAAAAAACGCGTCCAGTTTTTAAACATATTACATCACTGCTCCACTCTTATTAGTCATAGCGTGATACTATATAGCCTATGACTCCCCGATAAATGGACTATTCAACACAGAAAGGATTTTTAAAATCGTTCAGTAGATCCAGAGATTACCCTCTACAACGTCACAAACAGACAAACTTTACCTCTGGATAAGCGTATCTTATGACTCATGGTCACACCAGGTTGTCACACCAGTGTGACTATCAGGAATTATTTTCTTGTTAGTCACACCGCTACTAATACAACACCTTGTATCGTCACTTGTCATTATCAACTAGTGCTGTTTTATCGATATATAAATTAAAATTTGTTATCATAATATGTATCTACAAACAAAATAATATTTAAATTAAAGTATTAAACTGACTATATTAAATCAAAGTACAGCATTTCAAGGAAATGGCTTACTGACATTTTATTATTTAATAATTCGACGGTCCCTATTAAGAATGTCGGTACTCCAAAAACACAACTTTTCAGTAGAGCAGTTTAAAGTTTATTTTGAGGATAAAAAAGGTATTAAAAGACACAGCCGTTTCAAATTTGGACTGGTGTTTTTTTATAATATTCTTTACATTGTAGCGTAGAAAAATAAGGGAATTAATTGATAGTTTTCAAAATAATGCACTACTGACATTATCATCCGGACTATTTTTTAGGAAAACTGTCGATAGTGGCACTTTCGACAATATTATTTGCATGTGCAATAGTAATTAAAGTAGCAAGTGGTATATTCAACATTTTAAAATGGAAAAATGGATATTTTTATGTCGTATCTGTTTGTCTTACTAAGTTAAATTAGATAATAAAGTACATTTTATCCAGTTTTTAATGTGTACACATTAAAAACTGGGAAAAAATGGATATTTTTATGTCGTATCTGTTTGTCTTACTAAGTTAAATTAGATAATAAAGTACATTTTATCCAGTTTTTAATGTGTACACATTAAAAACTGGATAAAATGTAGCTACATGAAACACAGAAAGTCAATCAGATAAAGAAATTATAAAATCATTCTTAAACCAAGATGAGAATGACAGGTACAGCGTGCACGCAATGAACCTAGAAATGCAAAATGAATGGGTTACTCTAGGTGACTACTAGGGCTGCAAAGTGCTTTTAAATACGGGTCATTACTCGCAACGTCACGACAGAGTACTAGGGATTATACGTGAAGCAGTGAGTCTATAGATTGCTAGAGCTAAAAAAAGGACTGACTACAAATGAAACACAAAACATCAAATTTGTTTAGGAAGGCATCACTAAAAAGACCACCTACAAGCCTTTTTCAGTCCTGAGTTCGGCAGACGACTGGACACTACTGGTTGACACGTATGAAATACACTAAAAAATCCCGGAGGATATCTGCTTGTCACCGTTAAGATCAAACGTGTTCCTCTACTCAAATTCGAAAAAGCTTGTAGTACTTATTGAGCTTACGGTGTTGTGGGAAACTGATATCCCTAAAGACCAGGCAATTAAGACAAACAAAAACTTCGACTGACAAATGAGATAACAAGATATACAGGGTTTCTCTGCTGTATGACGTAGAAATAGGTGCAAGGGCTACACTATCTAAATACCTCTACAACCTATTAAAAGAACTAGGACTACCGAGAACTTCGGTAAGCTCTCTACTATCACGAATGTCCAAAACGGCATTGTTAGGTTCCACCAAATTGGGATAGGTAGAGGACGATACATAGCAGACAGTGACGGTGACCGTTATCACGTTGTAAGGGGGCTTCCTTAAACCTACATCTGGGTCGTAAGTCCTAGACGCTGTTATGCAAGTGTTCCGTCTTCTATAACGCGATGGACCCGTCACCCGCACGGAGAATCCATGGAATGCTAAGATTAGGTCTTACCTATACTTATCTTTATAAACAGTATAACTATAACAGCGTAAACACAAACCGCAATACAACCGTCCTTAACTGTTAAAAATATTTATAATTACTTGTTCAGATCGTTTACTAAAGATTATTACTATCGTGCATTAAATCTGGGAAACAAAGTGCCATTCCTACATCGAACGCAGCCAGCACAGGCGAAGATCCATTTGGAAAAAATAATAAACCTTAGAATAAAAATGTTAAGTGAGCAGTCAGGTATTTATCGATAGAATTAAGCAGTATGTCACTATAGAAATAAATAGAAGAAAAATCAGATGACTTTTTGCTTAATCTACCTTCTCACTTATCTTTTTCTTTTTTATCTTTTTATTAAAGACAACTCCCGTTCTACGATTCGAGCACTGTGTCGCAGGGACATTTACATACATGAAATAAATTGAAACAAAGAACACTCAGACCCTAGATAATAATTGGTAAATTAATTATTGTCTTGCGTGAAACTCGAACCTTCGACTTCGACTAATAACTTTTTTGCGTGGAACTCGAACCTTCGACTTCGATTAATATTTTTTATCTTGCGTGGAACTCGACACTTCGACTTTGATTAATAATTGTCTTGCGTGAAACTTGAACCTTCGACTTCGATTAATAATAATTGTCTTGCATGGAACTCAAATCTTCAACCTTGTGCAGCCGCATACACGACCGCTTTGCCCCCGAAGTAGTTAATGATTTAAGATTAAATAATAATCTTAAATCACTGTTCTAGTTAAGATGTGCATCCAATAGAAAAAAGTAGACGAATGGTGCCGTTTACGTATAGGAATTAACATATCCGACATGCTCACTTGTATATTTGCATGCAATAATGTCAGAAGCCACACTTACAACACCACTTTGTTTGTGGGTTACATGTAACAATGTTCATAGTGACACATACGACACAATGAACCTATTTAACGTCCGTACAATAATGTCGAAAGTGATACTTTCGACAAAATGATATGTTTTAAATACATACAATAAAGTTGGAAGTGACACATTCGACAAAATGATTAGTTGTATATCCATAAAATAATGTCGGTAGTGGTACATCCAACCAAATTCACAGGTTAAAGTCCATGGAAAACTGTTGTAACTACCGGAAACTACTTTGTTAAAGGGAATAAAATTATTTTTTCTAAAATCTTGAAAGTTACTTCGTAAAAAGTAGTAACCTTTAATCTCATATTCCTAATACTCATAAACTCGTACGCAGTCCTAACGACAAAGACCGTAGGTACTGGCAGATCCGCACCAAGCCGCGTTCCTCTATCCCGCGTAGAACGCTCGTACTGCCACTACCTACAATTTTGTAGGGACGCCGATATTACTACCAACACTATTAATCTGGCAACTACCTTATAAACAATGATTTTTAGTAAAATAAATTACTAGGTATATAGAACTTTTAATTGTGATTCTATTTATGTCAAAAAGTGATTTTTGCCAAAAATGAACTTCCGACATTCTTAATAGGGACCGTCGAATTTTAATTGACACCCTTAAGCAAAATCATCTTTAGCAATATATAATTTTGCTGTGAAGCATTAAGCCTTTCCAGCTCTCCACGAGCGACCCAAAGAAGAGAATAAAAAAAGAATCCAAATTAAAAGTTACGACGATATAGGGGAACGTATTAGTTAGTTTATGAAGAACACACCAAACCTTATTTGGTCTGTTCTTCATAATCTTCATAGGTCGTCAGTGATAGAAGTTAGGAATAAGCAGAGGAACTACCATTAGGCTAAACAATCTATTTTTGCATAAAATGTCATCATGAAATATCGATGAATACGAGGTGTTAATCATCCGCACTAATTCATATCTAATACAAGGTGTTGTATTAGTAGCGGTGTGACTAACAAGAAAATAATTCCTGATAGTCACACTGGTGTGACAACCTGGTGTGACCACGAGTCAGCCCCGGATAAATGGACTATTCAAGACAGAAAGAATTTTTAAAATCGGTTCAGTAGATCCAGAGATTACCTACACCTACAACGTCACAAACACACAAACTTTACCTCTGGATAAGCGTATCTTATCCGTTATCTAGTGGGTTGAAATTCAGCTTAGTTTAAGACTAGATAGTGTTGTGTGAATGTATGAGGAGAATATATTATTATTGTTAGATATAAATGCTTGAAAACTATTTCTCTCCTGGCTTTATATACAAACTTTTTATTTTATTTTCAGATTTGACAAGACCACCGACTAAATTCAAAAATGGAAGAGCGCGTCGAAAATCTTTCACATTCGAGATTCGAATGCGTAATTCAAAATAAGAATGACCATAAAGATTTTAATTTTTATTTGAACGTATTTTTTAGTGTTACCAAAGTAATAATGTCATGCGCTTATGACAATTTATTTTTAATTTTTTTAACTGTGATATTATTTTTAATTTTATTTTTACTCTACAAAAGTTATTGGAGTCCTATTCTTTACAAAAAAGTAAGTATATTTTTTATATTTAATAGTATAAATAAATGTTCTACACATATTTATATTTAGGTACACTACACCATCTAGTCTCAAACTAAGCAGAGCTTGTACTATGGGTACTAGACAACTGATAAACATAGGTACCTAAATACTTTTTCTTCGTAAATACATACATATTATACATAGAAAACATCCAAAGATTTGCATAGAGCGGGAATCGAACCCGAGACGTAGACGTAGAGCGTAGCAGTCATGTTTAATAACCACTAAGCTACAGAGGTCGTCGATGACATACCCCTATGGAACGTCTAACACGGTCACCCATCTATCGAATGACTTAGCCGACTTTGCTTAACCTGCGTTATCTACCTATATCTAGGTATACATAGTTATAAAATGAAGTCGCTTTTTCTGTCCCTATGTCCCTTTGTATGCTTATATCTTTTATGCTACGCAACGGATTTTGATGCGGTTTTATTTAATAGATAGAGTGATTTAAGAGGAAGCTTTATATGTATAACACATGTATAATATAGTATAGAAACCTATATAAATTTAGAGATTACTAATGAAGCTGTACTTAAACGTTGTTTAAGGACATTCTGTAGAAGATGCCCGTGCGGAGCCGGGGCAGATCGCTAGTCTATACTAATATTATAAAGAGGTAAAGTTTGTGTGTTTGTAACGTTGTAGGGGGTAATCTCTGGCTCTACTGAACCGATTTTAAAAATTCTTTCTGTGTTGAATAGTCCATTTTTCGGGGAGTGTCATATAGTATCACGCTATGACTAATAAGAGTGGAGCAGTAATGAAATATGTTTAAAAAGGGACGCGTTTTTTTCGCCGCCCAACGAAGTGGGTACGGGTTAGCTAGTTGTTTATAAATAGTTAATTGCAAGTAGCTATGAGCGCCTTAATAACATAACAATTTTCTGATTATAAGTTAGGTATCATCATAACAGCCCTTTAATGTCCCACTGCAGGGACGGGCCTCCTCCCGAGACGGAGGGATACTTGGCCTACTAATACCACGCTGGCCAGACGGATTGGTATAGGGTTTAATTTCAAGTTTTCCTTCTTTTTATTTCGTAAAGATATTATTCACGGATAGTCCCTTAGTAGCTTTTTACGACACCCATGGGATGAGATGGGGTGGGTGACATTATTCTTACTCCGTCACCACACGGAGAAAGTTAGGTATCATAGGAATAAAAACTTCATTAAATATAAAAGAAAAACTTTTACCATATAATAAAAGTAATGTGAAATCAATAGTAAATAATAGAGTCGTAATATAACCGTAGACAAGGTCTTTTACCATAAAACAGAAAAAGTTGCAGTAGTCAAAATTCACTATCCACTATAAATATAATATCTTAATGCCTAGGACTTAAGGGCAACATTTCTTAAACCCCTAACTCAAAAAGACGTTTTGATACTATTTATAACGTAGTCACGTCAAGCTCTTCTAAGTTACCGAGAGGTAACTTGAGGTAGGAAATAATTTAACTAGACACAAATAAAAAAAATCATCGAAAAAGGTCCATCCGTTTAGATGATATGACCATTAAAGTTTTTGCACTTTTTCACCTTTTTCAACCATAAAACTTAATAGAACGAGTACAGTTAACGGCTATCGATTGTAGATCGTACCGATCAATCAATAAAGGTGTGACGCTTAAGTTGCTCAGTTTGGATTAAATGGTGTTGTGTAAATGTGTGAGAAATAAAACCTACAGTACCCGGCCGTAAATATTGAATTTCGACCTGTGGAAAGAGACAATCGGTAAATTGCGGCTTCGTAGAGCACACTTGCCTTATCTGAAAGATGTCACCAATCACGTCCCTGTAGGTGTTTCTAGGACGTTCCGTACTTACTAATATTACCTAGTACTACGAATGAAGATCTTCTGCCCCGGTGTCGCGGCAGTCGCGGTATGTGACTGACGAGCACGAGGTCGTGGGTTTGATTCCCACGCAAGAAAGTTCTTTGTGTAATCCAAAAATTACTGTCCTGAGTCTGGATGTTCTTTGTGTTCGTTAAATTGATGTTTGTAAAAGTCCTCGCGTCACAGGCAATGATTCCTAGTGCGGGAATTGTCCTTTTAAGAAGAGAGAATACTATACTCCATTTGTTTAGGCATTTAACTAAAGGTAAAGTAGCTGAGAACTTGACTAAATTGAAAAGTAAGCTTGCATGATAGCGCGGCAACAATTTTGACAGTTATTGTTATTTCATTCGGTCGGATTACCACAGACGCCATCCGTGACTTGTCATTTAATTTTGTCCTTTTTTGTTGTTTTTTTTCCTTTTTTTAAGGTCCAGTCAGAGATGGACTCACGGATATTGTTTTTAATATAAGAAATTCTTTTTTGTGTTTGTCAATATAATAATTAATATTTTAATTATGATTTCATGTATTATTTTTGTTTTCTCTCTTTTATGTCTGTACCAAGAAATAAACAATTTTTCTTTCTTTCTTTCTTTAACTTTAGTTAAATACATAAATAAATGGAGTATAGGAATGAGCAATAAAACATTTAACTTCTGAATGTTCCTGTCATATGCCTTAACGATATTACTACGTTTTATAATCAATTTATCTATGGGAATTAACCACATGTTTCTATAAAACCACTTAGTTTGACACTACTTTATATTATACCCAAAATGTGAATAAACATGTGGTTATACCACCTTGACTATTTAATATTCCTCACTCTTTCATACAACGTCTTGTAGTCCCAAACTAAGCAGATACTATGGGTACTAGACAACGGATAAACATACTTAAATAGTTTTGTTTTTTGTAAATACATACATATTATACATAGAAATACCCAGACCAATGCAAACAATCATGTTCATGCACACAAAGATTTGCATTGAGCGGGAATCGAACCCGAAACCTCTGCGTAGCAGTCATTCAGTCCACTACGCCACAGAGGTCGTCAAGAGTATAATAATATACTACTTTTGTCATCACTTTCCATTGCCTAGAATCTTTGTATTCCTAATTAAAATAGCGACTTCTTCTTTTTTTTCTAATAAAATTTTCATATTTTTTACGATAAATACGTAATATATACTTGTTTTTTGTTAATACATACATATTACTATACTTAGAATACAGACATCGTGACTAATATGAACCTTTATGTTCCTGGAAACAAAGATTTTGCATTGCGGGAATCGAACCACTAATTCGACTACACAAAAGTCCCCAAATTATAAAAAACTAGCCGTCCGTCCAGGCTTCGCATGGGCATTATGTTCCCGCTTTTCTGTTCAAATTTTTCCTGAATTTTCTTTGCTATAAACCTCACGGAGCCCAAGACTTTTCCAACGAATGCAAAATCGTGAAAAACGGTTCGTGCGTTCTGGAGTTATAGCGTCAGGAAGGAAAACCCGACTTATTTTTATATAGTAGATATCATAACAGTGGAGCCATCCATTTCAAGTATTCATTGCTCTATCTTAGCTTCGCCCTCGGTTTCCGAATGATTGATCAAGTAAAAATCAACTAATCAAGTGTCAAAACTCTTGTCAACTATCATTTTCAGAAACTAAAATTTGACACTTGATTAGTTGATTTTTACTTGATCAATCATTCGGAAACCGAGGGCGAAGCTAAGATAGAGCAATGAATACTTGAAATGGATGGCTCCACTGTTATGATATCTACTATATAAAAATAAGTCGGGTTTTCCTTGACTTGATCAGACATTCAGAAACCGGGGGTGAGTTTCATATAAATTATTTTATTCTTGAGATCGGATACTTAAATGTTTTATTTTCTTACAGGAACTCACCGAAGTAGGCTTCGACCACATCCCTAAAGGTCCCGATCGTGCCCGAAACATATCTAGGGCACAAAAAGCCAGGTCTTTGGGCACAAAAGTACCACCGCCGTATCCCAATGGATGGTTTGCAGTCGCTGAAACTGTCGACTTAAAAGTAGGCGATGTCTGCGCAGTAGATGCTTTGGGTAAGTAGTGTCATCTAGCGGGCAGTAGTGAAACCTAACAGTTAATAACCCGCCATCTTGCGGGGAGTAGTAGAACTAATACATTGATTTGCTAAAAATATTTATTGGGATTTTCTTCTTTATGAATAAACTAAATAAGTCTTATAATATCAGCCCTTGCCCTGTAAAAATCTTATAAAATAGGTTCAACTTTCTCGAAGACAAGTGTACATAAACAGTAAACACTTTTATTTTAATATATTATTATTTTTTAATCCATTGTTTCATCACAACCACAGTTCCGATGCAGTGGCCTGCAGTAATAGACGAAAATTTGGCCTACTTTTTTTATATGAAACGAGCCAGCAGGTCACCTGATTGTAAGTTATCACCGCCGCCCATGGACACCCGCGACACCAGAGGAATCACAGATGCGTTGCCTACCTTTGAGAAGGAAGTACGCTCCTTTCTTGAAGCTCACCAAGTCGTAACGGTCCGGAAATATCGCCCCAATGAGCTTGTTCCACAAAACAGATGTTCGCGGTAGGAAGCTTCGCGAAAATCGCACAGTGGATGACCGCGAACCAGCGAGGTGATGACGATGGTAGGACAGTCGATTGCGAGTAGTTCTGTAGAGAAATTCAGCTGCGGGCAATGTCCAGAACAACTCCTCAGAGCAATTACACCACGCTGAGCAGATTTATTGGTACAGGACTTAAAATAAAGTTTCTTCATTTGTTATCGTAGAAATAATAACAGCGAAATTATCCCTCAGTCACGTTCTACAACACCTCCAGAGTCATAAGGACAGTTAAGGGCCTTTACGTGGCTCGCTCGCGCCGCCATTAGAAATAAAACATAGTCAATTGATAATAGGATAAATAATGCAAAATGTTGGTAACGAAGTCTTGAGAAAAATCCCTTAGTCGGTTTTTACGACACTCATGGGATGAGATGGGGTGGTGACATATTGTATTCTTACTCCGTCACAACGCGTAAAAAAGACTACCCGTAACTATTATCTTTAGGAAATAAAAAGGAAAAATAAGGAAAACTTGAAATTCAACCCAATACCAATCCGTCTGGCCAGCGTGGTATTAGTATGCCAAGTATCCCTCCGTCACTGGGGGAGGCCCGTCCCTGCAGTGGGACATTAATGGGCTGTTATGATATGATGAACCGACTTCAAAAAAAGGAGGAGGTTCTCAATTCGGTTGTAATTTTTTATTTTTTTTGTGTTTTTTACCTGATTTCTCGAAAACGGCTAAACCTATTTGTAAATTGTTTTTTTTCTTTTATTACAGGTAAAAATCTCTGCGTATACAGAGGAGAAGACAAAATAGCTCGTTGTGTTGACGCTTACTGCCCACATTTAGGTGCGAACCTAGGAGTCGGTGGTAGTGTTTGTGGGAACTGTATTGAGTGTCCGTTTCATAAGTGGAGATTCAGTGGTGATGATGGAGCCTGCGTTCATGTACCGGGACTCGAACAAGGTAATTTTAAGTTTCCTCTTGTGTAAACTATTTTTGCGACCTCTGTGGCGTAGTGGTTTTGTTACATGACTGCTACGCAGAGGTCTCGGGCTCGATTTCGCAATGCAAATCTTTGTGTGCATGAATATGATTGTTTGCATTGGTCTGGGTGTTTTCTATACATAGATATGTATGTATTTACAAGAAAAAAGTATTTATGTATGTTTATCAGTTGTCTAGTACCCATAGTACACGCTCTGCATAGTTTGGGACTAGATGGCGTTGTGTGGCGTGTGAGGATTATTTATAAATGCAATATTTTTATTAGAAGATAACCTCTGTCGTGTTAAAGGCCGTGGGAAAAAGTTCATCCGCCTTTGGCCTTGTGGTGTGTGCGATAACTCTAGAAGGTGATGTTACGGTGAAACGACTATAACCTATTTTGTTGCCCTGTCACCCATAAAGGGTTAGGACGACGATAAGACAGATATATAAAATAACAGCGGATCCCGAAAATAATTAGTCAGTTCTATGGTCTTTTTGCCTGGAACACGTAGGTACCGTCCACTTTGATCTGCAAAGACTTTCACGATCACAAACTGCCCATGCTCACTGACCCTTCACTATGGCTGGAGAATGTCTTATCTCAGCCTATGTATATCCTACATAGGCTGGGATAAGACATTCTCCAACCCATAGTAAGGGGCAGTGGGCGTGGGCCGTTCGTGAGCGTGAAAGTCTTTGCAGATCAAAGTGGACGGTACCTTAGGTGGACCTATAATATCAAATATACGCTCGTGAAAAATAACAGATACTTATCGTGGAAAATTTCATTGTATTTTTATTTTTATCTGGGGCTTCGATTACAATATTTTGAAATATCATTTATCTGTGTAATGTATAGGTTTTATTTTACATAAATATGGCATTTATTATAAAAAGGACGATGTTTTATCCTTTTTATTTAAATTAGTCAATAAGGGTCAATTCACCTTTGTATCATTGTAGAACTTTAAACAAGAACATTATATTTTCCGAGAGTATATTTGCATATTATGTCTTGTACACACAACAACACATCAAGTTAAACATTTTCATTTGAAATTGTGTCTTATTTCAAGGTATTAAGGTACATGAGTGACTAGCTTGATTAGTTGCTGTGTGTACGTATTTACAACAAAACCCGTGCCCACTTCGTTGGGCGGCGAAAAAATGCTTTCCCTTTTTTAAACATATTTAACTAACAGGAGTAGAGTAGTAATGTACTCTACTCCTATTAGTCAAAGTGTGATACTATATAGCCTCTGACACTCCCCAATAAATGGACTATCCAACAAAGAAAGAATTATTAAAATCGGTTCAGTAGATCCAGAGATTACCCCCTACAACGTCACAAACACACAAACTTTACCTCTTTATAATATTAGTATACCTAGATTTCTTTATTCCCATTTCTAGCCCCAAAAGGCGTCTCCATAAAACACTGGATAACCAAGGAAGTCGATGGCGCTGTATGGATCTGGCATGACGCTGAGCAAAGAGAGCCACTATGGGATATCACCAGCGCACCTGAGCTAGAAACGTGGTCTTACAGAGGACGCAATGAATTTACTGTTAGCGCACATATTCAGGTACCAGTTTTTCTTCTTTATATTAGACTAGCTGACCCGTGCCCACTTCGTTGCGCAGCGAAAAAAACGCGTCCCATTTTTAAACATACTATTACTGCTCCACTCCTATTAGTCATAGCGTGATGCTATAAAGCCTATGACACTCCCCGATAAATGGTTTTTGAAACCGTTACGTCAAATAAGAAAATCGAGGACAATACTGCTTGGAAGTGTTAGCACAACGGTGATATTTACCTAGTCAGATCTGCTAAAAAGATCAACCACCTGGCAAACAGTATTCACCACTAATACTTACTAACTTCACTTCTACTTACTTCATAGAAACATTATTCTGTGGAGAGCGCGGTGACGTAACAGCAACACGCCGCCAACGAAAGGGGAGGATCCTCCGACCAGGCGAGAGTGATCGTGCCTGGCGGGCCAACTGCCCAAACGGTTGTTTGTTGGACGTTGTATATTTGCGGAATCGCTGTGCGAATCTTGATATCGCGATTCAGGACGTAATGGCGACATCTGTTGATTGTGGGGGGTACTGAAATAGTGTAGGTGTTAGGTTGAGTAAGTCGCTAGATGACGCTACAATTCAAATATTCTTTTTCTTTTTCAGGAAATTCCAGAGAACGGAGCGGATGTCGAACATTTAAATGCAATACATTCAACCTCAATGTTCTCAAAACTTGGAGAGAAATATCCATTTTTACATAATTTCGTTGGTAAGTACACCTAATTAAATGACCCCTAGATGGTGTTGTTAAGGCGTGGCCAAGCCATGACTTTTAAAAGTGTAACGTGGGGCGTATACATATCATTTCGGGTTCGGACCTTAAGCAGGACAAAATTCTTTCTTATTGACCTCAATTTGGATGTTCTTTGTTTTCGTTAGCTTTACAAATAAGGTAAAGACATATCAATAAAACGGACAAAAAGATGTATGGTAGGTATATGTAGATTCAGAACAATAAATTGCGGATCTTAATTTGATACGCACAAACTTAATTTCCCTTGATTTTTAGGTTACCACGTTTGGTCAGCTTCATGGATGAAAGGAGAAGGCCATATATCTTCTATCTCGCTCACACACGACTACAAGATCCTGAAATATGACATTGGACATATGGATGTAAAAATATCACAGGTATGTATTAGGGTCATAGCACATATAACGTAACGTAAACGGATCGGCACCGCCTCGCCTTTTTCCTTGGTGCCAAACGTCAAAAATCCGATTACGGTACGATTCCGATTAGTGTGCGTTGCAGTAAGGAGTTTCATACAAATAATATCGAACGGCTCGAGTTGATACGGTGCCGATCCGTTTAGGTTACGTTATACGTGCTACGACCCTTATCCTCTTATTTTACTCCAGAGCAGTTTATACATATAGATGTTAAACCACTGAGAGTGCACACATATTCGTAATCCAAAAAGGAGAAAGACAATGGAAAAAATTGGTACTCGAGGCGGGACTCGAACCTGCGTCTCTAAACTATACGCGTCCAGCGTCATGACCACTAGGCCATCCGAGTATCCGTCTCGACTACCAAATTTAACCATTGCTTTATACGGCGCCGAGCCGCAACTTAGAACTCAACTGTACAACGCCATCTAGGGGCGACAGCTGTAAACTTTCAATGTTGCCATTGAAGAGTTTACGCAATGGTTTTAAGTTATTGTTTTAAATTACATTTAATTTTTACCTATACCTAACGCGTTGTAAGGAGGCCTTAAACCTACATCTGGGTCGTAAGTCCCAGACGCTGTTATGCAAGTGTTCCGTCCTCTAATCACGCGATGGACCCGGCACCCGCACGGAAAATCCATGGAATGCTAAGATTAGGTCTTATCTTATTAGGGACTAGCTGCTGTGCCCGCGACTTCGTTCGCGTGGCGGATGTTACTTACTTCGCAATTCGCTTTAATACTGAAAAATCGTTTTTTAAACCTTATAACAAACAGATATACCTACACACGAATTGTAAAATTAACGAACGAATCAAAACCTTTTCAAAAACAGATCTTTACAAAGACAGATCTATGAAGACTGTGTCTAAACTTATACTGAAAGACATGAGCGAACGTCATTCTTTCAAGTAAAATCTTAATACCGCGATACTGAAAATTACGTCACAGGCACAATGCCATCTGTTGTCAAATTTGTAAGTTAAAATAAATGACATCGCTTTTTTCATCATAACAGCCCATTAATGTCCCACTGCAAGGACGCGCCTCCTCCCGTGACGGAGGGATACTTGGCCTACTAATACCACGTTGGCCAGTCGGATTGGTATAGGGTTTAATTTCAAGTTTTCCTTCATTTTTATTTCGTAAAGATAATATTCACCGATAGTCCCTTAGTCGGTTTTACGCCACCCAAGGGATGAGATGGGGAGGTGACATATTGTATTCTTGCTCCGTCACCACACGGATAATCGCTAATTAATTATGAATGAAAGTTGTAATACATAGGGAGACTATGACGGAGCGACATAGTCAAATAGTGACAAAGCTCCTTAAATAAAGAAAAAAAAAAAAAAAAAAAATTATGAATGAATACATTTGCACGCCACGTTATGGTGCGGCAGAATTACCTGCCTCGGTGGCGCGGCGGTCGCATTACATTGCTGGCGTGCATGAGGTCGGGGGTTCGATTCCCATGGAGGACAATTGTGATACACAAACTATTGTCCTTAGTCTGGATGTTCTTTGTGTCCGTTAAATTGATATTTTTAAAGGCTAGTGTGAAGACTTATAATTGATATTACACATACGATTCATGGTTAATTTTATTAACATTTAAAAGAAATAACTTATTAATAGCACTTAATAATAAAATAGATATATATTATTTAAAACCTCTTTTATTTTATGATTACTACTGGTAACGCCATCTCGTGAACAAAAGAAACGAAATTTAAATTCATTCAACATTGAACCAAATCCATTTTTCATGACCCCTGATTTGTATTGGACTGTTCTAATAAAGAGATCTAGCGATATCTCGAGTATTACTTATCCGATTCCGATTGTTTTATTGTAGTATATAGATAAATACCTACTTACTTTAAACTTAATACCTAAAAACTACGTATCTATGTATTTTAATATCTAAAGCGCGCTTATTCCGAGAAGAGTCAATAAGAACCACGTCCGTTCGCATTAAGAGTCAATGTGAATGAAATTATATAGATGCATCGGTTGGCCGTTTCGGACGTTAAACAAAAATCAACCGTACAGCCGTACTCATACTGGCGCGGCGACATTTGGAAATTTTCTTTCATCTAAATCTTGTGTGTTTATAAACCGATTTCTATAATTTTTTTTTATGAATAAGGTTTTAAAGTGTACTTTTGAAATATGGGAGTTTGAAAAAGATATGTCTATGCAAATTACAATATATTTATGTATTTAATACACTTTGAAGAAAACCCTAACGATTAAACAGGTTATTGTGGCTAATATATAAAAGATAGATATATACTATTCAAGACTTTTTTGTACATCTTTTGAAGACCATTATTTTTGTAATACATATTTTTGGCGTATGATCAACGTACGCGATGATAAGAGCTCGAACGCGCTTTTTTTCAACCGACTTGCTTCAAATTTATCGTCACTGCTCAGCTCCTATGTGTCTTAGCGTTATGTTATACAGCCTATAACCTGCCCGGGAGTATGGACTACAATTGTACCAAGTTTGGTTAAAATGCCTTCAGTAGTTTTTACCCATGCGTGCACATACAGACAGACAGACAGACAGACAGACAGACAGACAGACAGACAGACAAAAAATTTATTGATTGCGTTTTTGGCATTAGTATCGATCACCATTCATCCTCCAATATTAATTTTTAACATATATTCAATGTACAGAATTGATCTCTCTACAGTTTTATTATAAGTACTAGCTGCTGTGCCCGCGACTTCGTTCGCGTGGCGGATGTTACTTACTTCGCAATTCGCTTTAATACTGAAAAATCGTTTTTTAAACCTTATAACAAACAGATATACCTACACACGAATTGTAAAATTAACGAACGAATCAAAACCTTTTCAAAAACAGATCTTTACAAAGACAGATCTATGAAGACTGTGTCTAAACTTATACTGAAAGACATGAGCGAACGTCATTCTTTCAAGTAAAATCTTAATACCGCGATACTGAAAATTACGTCACAGGCACAATGCCATCTGTTGTCAAATTTGTAAGTTAAAATAAATGACATCGCTTTTTTCATCATAACAGCCCATTAATGTCCCACTGCAAGGACGCGCCTCCTCCCGTGACGGAGGGATACTTGGCCTACTAATACCACGTTGGCCAGTCGGATTGGTATAGGGTTTAATTTCAAGTTTTCCTTCATTTTTATTTCGTAAAGATAATATTCACCGATAGTCCCTTAGTCGGTTTTACGCCACCCATGGGATGAGATGGGGAGGTGACATATTGTATTCTTGCTCCGTCACCACACGGATAATCGCTAATTAATTATGAATGAATACATTTGCACGCCACGTTATGGTGCGGCAGAATTACCTGCCTCGGTGGCGCGGCGGTCGCATTACATTGCTGGCGTGCATGAGGTCGGGGGTTCGATTCCCATGGAGGACAATTGTGATACACAAACTATTGTCCTTAGTCTGGATGTTCTTTGTGTCCGTTAAATTGATATTTTTAAAGGCTAGTGTGAAGACTTATAATTGATATTACACATACGATTCATGGTTAATTTTATTAACATTTAAAAGAAATAACTTATTAATAGCACTTAATAATAAAATAGTTATATATTATTTAAAACCTCTTTTATTTTATGATTACTACTGGTAACGCCATCTCGTGAACAAAAGAAACGAAATTTAAATTCATTCAACATTGAACCAAATCCATTTTTCATGACCCCTGATTTGTATTGGACTGTTCTAATAAAGAGATCTAGCGATATCTCGAGTATTACTTATCCGATTCCGATTGTTTTATTGTAGTATATAGATAAATACCTACTTTAAACTTAATACCTAAAAACTACGTATCTATGTATTTTAATATCTAAAGCGCGCTTATTCCGAGAAGAGTCAATAAGAACCACGTCCGTTCGCATTAAGAGTCAATGTGAATGAAATTATATAGATGCATCGGTTGGCCGTTTCGGACGTTAAACAAAAATCAACCGTACAGCCGTACTCATACTGGCGCGGCGACATTTGAAAATTTTCTTTCATCTAAATCTTGTGTGTTTATAAACCGATTTCTATAAAAATTTTTTATGAATAAGGTTTTAAAGTGTACTTTTGAAATATGGGAGTTTGAAAAAGATATGTCTATGCAAATTACAATATATTTATGTATTTAATACACTTTGAAGAAAACCCTAACGATTAAACAGGTTATTGTGGCTAATATATAAAAGATAGATATATACTATTCAAGACTTTTTTGTACATCTTTTGAAGACCATTATTTTTGTAATACATATTTTTGGCGTATGATCAACGTACGCGATGATAAGAGCTCGAACGCGCTTTTTTTCAACCGACTTGCTTCAAATTTATCGTCACTGCTCAGCTCCTATGTGTCTTAGCGTTATGTTATACAGCCTATAACCTGCCCGGGAGTATGGACTACAATTGTACCAAGTTTGGTTAAAATGCCTTCAGTAGTTTTTGACCCATGCGTGCACATACAGACAGACAGACAGACAGACAGACAGACAGACAGACAGACAGACAGACAAAAAATTTATTGATTGCGTTTTTGGCATTAGTATCGATCACCATTCATCCTCCAATATTAATTTTTAACATATATTCAATGTACAGAATTGATCTCTCTACAGTTTTATTATAAGTATAGATATAGATATAGATAGATAACTAGAAATTTTTCCATTGTCTTTCTTCTTTTCCGATTTTTCTAGTTATACCTTTTTTACATAATATTCTTTATAGGTAAAAAATTATATGTAATTTAGCATTATGTAATGCCTCATCGAGGCTGCTTAACCATCGTTTATGTATCAGTGATATCATCATAACAGCCCATTTATGTCCCACTGCAGGGACAGGCCTCCTCCAGTGACAAAGGGTTACTTGGCCTACTAATACCAAGCTGGCCAGACGGATTGGTATAGGGTTTAATTTCAAGTTTTCCTTCTTTTTATTTCGTAAAGATAGTAGTTACGTTTATTCCCTTAGTTGGTTTTTACGACACCCATGGGACATAAGATGGGGTGGTGACATATTGTATTCTTACTCCGTCACCACACGGATAAGTGTATCAACTGGTTTAATTTCATTGGACCCGAAATAACAGAATTCTGAATTATTCTTTTCCAGATAGGACCTGGCCAAGTTCGTCTGTTAATGCATTCAGTAGCTGGTCCGATGATGGTATGCCAGTCAGTTACTCCAATGGCTGCCAACCTTCAGAGAGTCATACATAGGGTGTACTCACCTACCTACAATGCGCCTATGGCATCTATGCTTGTCATCTATGAAGCTATCATGGTAAGTCAACCTTGATATATCCTATTGCATGAAATCATTATAACAGCCCATTAATGTCCCACTGCAGGGACGGTCCTCCTCCTGTGACGTGATACTTGGCCTACTAATACCACGCTGGCCAAACGGAATACAGACAGAATTTATTCAATTATGGCAAACATTAGTAAAATATTTCCACTTTATGCGGCTTTGTGTGTCGCATTTTATTTTCCGACGCCGTATATCGGTCGTCTGTCCATTCCTATACCTTTTTGCCCCAAACAAAGTTTTTTTTCTTTTCATTTTTTAAAAATAAAAGTATAATAAAACAATGTTGTTTACAGTTTGAACGAGATGTAGCCGTATGGAACAGCAAACGTTTCGTTTCAAGTCCCATGTACGTACGGACAGACAAGACTATACGTCTCTACAGAAGTTGGTTCTCACAGTTCTACAGTGAAAACAGCATCAGTTTCAGAGACGCCATACAAAATAATTTAGAATGGTAGGTCAGAGAAATAGCACGCTTACTCTTTTCTTTTGTTTAGCGACATCTATTGATATAGATGAGCAGTTTTGTGGTTTGGTAATAGCGCCACCTAGTGACGAATAGATGTGTTTTTATTGTAACAGACTTAGTTGAATTTTAAATAAATTTAGAATTTAGTGACATCTATTGTTTTAGAAGAACAACTTGGTATTATGGTAATATCGCCACCTAGTTCGGCATTGATGCGTTTTGTTAAAACAGACTATGTTGATTAATACGCTTTTGTTTTGTTTAGTGTCATCTATTCTTTATTTCTTTCTTTATTAAATCTATTTTTTCTTTTAATGAAAAAAAAACTATGTAATTTTATCATAGAGCCATCTAGTGACGGATAGATGAGTTATGTGTGTACAGATTTTACTTACATTTTCAATTACGTACTATATTATTGTGTTTTAGTCAATTATCATCTATTGTTTAGTTTTCAAAACTTAGAGTTCTACCAGTGTTACCTAGTGAATTATAGATTATTTTTTAATAAAAATTTTAAGACTTTATTGCATTTTAAACTCTGTAAATATTGTTATCAACTTTTGCATAGTTCTATAAAGTTCATCAAAATTTTTTTAGACTTTGACAACTCGAGACTAATAGTTGGGCTTATATAACTGTTTCATGTATTTTCAATTGTTTCTAGAAGCAAAATAAGTATTTTGATAATGAGTTTTTAATTACCTACTTAGACTTCATTGTTCTAAAAAATAGTTGTGTTGTAATTTTTACCAAGAAATATGTTTATTACATAGTCTTTTAGCACACTTCGGAATTTGAGGACAGCGTCACCTAGTATCAAGTAGAAGTACTATAATCACAACTTCTCTGATCGTTGCAATTACAAAAAATGTTACTAAGAATTGTTATCAATTTGTTCAAGTTATTGAAATAGAGTTCTTTTTAAATTTAAATAAACAATCTATAAATTATCTGCCTCTGTCTACTAATACCACGCCGGCCAGACGGATTGGTATAGGGTTTAATTTCAAGTTTTGTTTCTAATCCCTTAGTCGGTTTTTACGACACTCATGGGATGATATTCATATTGTATTCTTACTCCGTCACCACACGGATAATGTAAATGTTATTATTTAATTAAAAAAGACCCTAGTTCTGTAACCCACACACTCTTATACTGATTGAAAATCTGTATAAGAGTGTGTTCATCATATTGTATGTTCTAATTTGTAAATATAAATAAAAATAAATATATTTTTTTGACTTATCAAATAAAGTATATTCTTTGAAAATGTTTGGTTTTTATTGTAGTAAAATACCCAGTGTAATGTTATATTCCTCAGTCATTCACACAACGTAATATACTTAGTAGTAATTAACAGAGCTTTTACTGTAAGGGACAGCATCATATAAATTGCAGAGCTGTTAAAATCCTCAAAAAAATCTCAACAATAAGAATTGAAAAGAGATTGGGCAAAATTAACCCAGAACCAACAGGAACAAAATATATGCCGGTTTATTAGTCTTGCTAAGAGAAACATTTTAATAAAAAAAATTCTCCCCTAGGTCTAGGTCTAGGCTGTCCAACTATAATTACACACAATTAAAAAACAGTTTTTTTCTATTTCGTAACGCTAATAAAAACAAAGCAATACATGTAACGTTATCTAATTGATATTAAAATCTTTACTCGCTACAAAAAATACCATAAGCGACCCGCGTCATGCGCAGATTCAGGTATTATTTTACTTTTTCACTCTCACACCACATGAATTACGCGGTGTCCTACGTGGGCGACGAAAGCGACACGACGCGACGCGATGCTACACACGACAAGGGTTCTATATGATTACACCAGGTCTCGTCGCAGACCGTCACATAAGACACAAGTAGGGTACGCCGTTGATTTGATGGCGTATGTCGCGTTCGTCGCTTCGCGGTGCGTCGTTTTCGTCACCCACGTAGGACATCGCGTTAGACAGAGATGGCACTTTGTTAAATTAATCATTTAGGAGAATATGTCGTACAGAATCCTGTATCCACGGTATGCGTACGTTAGGGAGCTGTTCTCATATGATAAGTGTAATATATTACTTAAGTCACGCTAGACATGTACGCATAGAACATCCTGCAGGTCCAATGAATTTCTTTTTTTTTTTATTAAAAAAGACTACTCCCGCACCAGAATGTCATGCCCTGTGTCGCGGGATCTTTTCACAAACATCAATTAACGGACACAGAAAACACCCAGACTCAGGACAATAATTTGTGGACCTCACAAATAATTGTCCTGCGTGGGGATCGAACTCACAACCTCGTGCACGGCAGCCGCTTGCGCTACCGTCGCGCCACCGAGGTCGTCGGTCGATTCCGTGATTGTTGACTTATAGATGGTTATCCGCGTGGTGACGGAGTAAGAATATAATATGTCACCACCCCATCTCATCCCATGGGTGTCGTAAAAACAGACAAAGGGACTGTCCGTGAATATTATCTTTACGAATTAAAAAGAAGGAAAACTTGAAATTACACACTTTACCACTCCGTCAGGCCAGCGTGGAATTAGTAGGCCAAATATCCCTCCGTCACGGGAGGAGGTCCGTCCCTGCAGTGTGACATTAATGGGCTGTTATGCTAGATGGTTATGTATTATTAAACATTAAAACACGTAACGTAGTTTTCATTCATAGCTAACTGTTATGAGCCTTATATCTCTCATACCCCATACATATACAATAAACAAATAATGAAAATTACATAAGTTTAACATGTGTAATAATGAGGGATATATATTAGTTCTGTTGATCCTGGGTTTTTTTTGTATGAAATTTGCCCATTGTCCTTTATTTCCGAAAACAATTTGTCATTTTCATTGAAGAAGATAAAGCGCCAAAAGAAAATCCATTTTTACACAATTTAGTTGGTAAGTGATAAGGTCAGTAACGGCGCCTAGATGGCGTTGTTAACGTGTATAATATGTCGCAGGGAAATGAGGAAACCAGGGATTTAATCACTAGAGATAATCACGAAATCCCGGTAAATGTCGAAAATGCCTTGCGTCACAGTTCTAACCTAACCTTACCTACAGAAGTTGAAATCCTTGTGTTTTTAACCTACAAACAAAAATATAAGCATTTCTTTTCTAATAGAAACGGAATTTTGTCATATCACCATGGATTTCGTGAAATCCCTGGTTACCTCATTTCTCTGCGACATATATACATATACTGCGCAGGACACACATCTTTTTCGAAGCTTTTATTTAACTTGATCTGATTTGTTCGGGCGGAATCTTGAAACTCAAATTTGAAGCAGATATCATCAATTAATTGAGCTCAAATATTGTATACTCGTTTAGTTTGAATGCCAATGCGTGTGCGTTACCCACCATCGAGCGGGCAGCAAGGCGTGCGCTGGGCCTAACTCCAAACGGCGCAGAGCACGCAAGGAACCGCTTCCTTGCGTGCTCTGCGCCGTTGGCAATGGTTACATAATTAGTTATGGATCCATTTGCTACGCTTCCTACAAACTAATTTAAACCACTGCGTCACGGCTCAAGACTTATTGGTCCAGAGCCTGGCGCAGTGGTGTATAGCTATAAGTGTGGCTGCCGAGCCGTACTTTATTCCCCCACGGGATGATTGGGTGGGTGACACTGACGGCTCGGTAGTCATTATAACGTCGCGCGCCGCCGGCGCCCCGATGCTCGAAGTGCTGTCGAGAGGTCAGGGCTGCGTGGCTGCGCGCCTTGGTTATTCTATAGTAATTGGGGTATACTTTTCCCCAAACCGCAGTCTCGCCGACTTTGAGGGGTTCCTAGTGGAGTTGGGCACTGTCGTCGCTCGTTGTAGCCCATACCCTGTATTTGTTTTGGGGGATCTCAATGCCAAATCTTCGGCATTGGGATCCTCGACTACGGATGCTAGGGGAAGGGAGCTCGAAGAGTGGGTCATAACAACGGGCTACTCGTTCTGAACCGCGGTGCGGTGCACACATGCGTGCGACAGTAGGACGGTTCCGTAGTGGACGTGTCCTTCGCGAGCCCTGCTCTCGCACGCAGTGTTGCAAACTGGCGCGTGCTTGAGGAGGTGGAGACTCTATCGGATCACCGATATATTCGATTCGAGGTCGCCACCCGAAACTCGCACGCCCCAGTTAGAACTGGCCCGGTATGAACCAGTAGTCCGCGCTGGGCGCTGAAGCAGCTGGATCGGGAGGCCCTCATTGAGGCCTCAATTGCTCAGGCTTGGAGCTCATCCCCTCCTAGGCCTGAGGACGTCGAGATTGAGGCCAGATGGTTTAGAGAGGCCATGTCACAAATATGTGACGCGGCGATGCCCAGAGTGTACGCAACTCGTTCGAGGCGCCAGGTGTACTGGTGGACGCCGGAGATCGCACGTTTGTGGATTGAATGTGTTGCCGCACGTCGCCAGTACACCAGGTTTCGCAGGAAGCGTTGCCGCCCTCCCGATGCGGAAGCCAGGGAGGCAGAAATTTATGAAGGGTACAGACAGGCCAGGAAAACTTTGCGTCTCACCATCAAGCGGGCCAAGGTGCTGGCCCGCAAGCAATTTATAGAGACTCTGAACAGCGATCCGTGGGGGCGCCCCTATAAGTTAGTGCGCGGAAAACTGCGCTCCTGGGCACCCCCTTTGCCTCAGAGTCTCGCCCCAGAGCTACTGCAGGACGTGGTGGCCGCTCTGTTCCCTTCAAGAGCGGAGCATACTCCGCCGCTTATGGTTCTGCCTTCCATAGCAGCCAGTGCGGACCTCGACGACGGCGTGGTTCCCGAGGTCTCGCGGGTAGAATTGCTAGTGGCGATGTTAAGGCTTCAGGCCAAGAACACCGCCCCAGGACCCGATGGCATACTTCGAGAGCTCGCTCCCCTACTTGTAGTGCTTTTCACGGCGTGTCTAGAGAGGGGCCACTTTCCACAACTATGGAAAGAGGGTAGGATGGTCCTTCTCAAAAAACCGGGGCGTTCAGCGGACTTTCCGTCCGCTTATCTGCCCATTGTCTTGTTGGACGAGGCGGGCAAGCTTTTCGAGCGTGTGATTGCCGGCCGCCTCGTCGGACACCTTGAGAATGTCGGGCCGAATCTGGCGGATAACCAATATGGTTTCCGCCGGGGACGCTCCACAATACATGCGATCCAACGCGTGAAGAGCCTGGCAGAGGATGCTGTCTCCCAGGGTGAGGTGCTTTTGGCGGTGACGCTTGACATCGCCAACGCCTTTAATAGTTTGCCCTGGAGCTGTATCAGGGCGGCACTAGTTTATCACAGAGTGCCGCCATATCTCCGCCGTATAGTCGGGGATTACCTTGGTAACAGATGCCGTTTGGTAACGTTACCTACCCGGAGTCTTCGGGATGGGGTCGGCGAGACATGTCATGCGGTGTTCCACAGGGGTCGGTTCTGGGTCCGCTCCTGTGGAACATAGGCTACGACTGGGCACTGCGGGGTACTTACCTCGCCGGCGTCAACGTAGTCTGTTACGCTGACGACACCCTCGTCACAGCGAGGGGGGTATCTCACAGGCGTGCCACAGTCCTAGCCACAGCTGGCGTTGCGCATGTCGTGGTCAGGATCCGGCGACTGGGTCTCGAGGTGGCATTGCACAAGTCTGAGGCTTTATGTTTTCATGGGCCTCGGAATCGGCCACCTCCAGGAGCGCACATAGTGGTGGGAGGGGTTCGCATCGGCATCGAGCCTACGCTCAAGTATCTTTGGCTTATGCTTGACAGCCGATGGAATTTCAGAGAACATTTCGGACGTTTGGTCCCCAAGCTCATGGGTGCGGCGGGCGCGCTTTCGCCGAACTTGGGGGGACCGAACGCCTCCTGCCGAGGGCTTTACTCGGGAATCGTGCGATCTATGGCCCTTTATGGGGCCCCGATATGGGCGGATGAACTGACGGCCAGAAAACTCGCGCTGCTGAGACCTGTGCAGCGCGTGTTGGCCATCAGGGCTATCAGGGGGTATGGCACGATTTCTCTCGAGGCGTCGTCCCTCCTCGCTGGATTCCCGCCATGGGACCTCGAAGCTAGGGTGCTCGCGTCACTCTTTACATGGCGCGAGGACGCAATCGCGCGAGGTTCCTTTACAGAACCTCGTGAGCGAGATAGGAAGAGGTCCCTATTCCGCCGCCTAATGGTGGCGGATTGAATGGCGCGACTTGCGCAACCCAGTGTAGGGCTCCCCACTGTTGTGGCGGTAAGACCCATCTTGATAGAGTGGCTGGAGAGGCGTCATGGTGCCCTTACCTTCCGGTTGTCACAGATGATGACCGGCCACGGCTGCTTTGGCAAATATCTCTGCCAAATCGGCCGTGAGGAGACGCCCCAGTGTCATCACTGCCGGGACTGCCTCGAAGACACGGCACAGCACACGCTGGTCGAATGCTCTGCATGGGCCGACGAGCGTGCCGTGCTCTTGGATGCAGTCGGACAGGTACCCCTTTCGCTCATCTCCGTTGTTAACGTGATGGTTAGGAGCGAAAGGGCGTGGGACGCCTTCGCCTCGTTTTGCGAGGTGGTGATGTCCGCAAAGGAGGCGGCGGAGCGAGAGAGGGAGAGATTACCAGCACCCCTCTCTGGCCGCCTACCGAGGCGCAGGAGAGCGCGCGACGATCTCCAGCCACCCTAAGCTACTGGGCGGCGAACCATGAGGCCGTTTCGTCGCTCCAGAAAGGGATGCGGCGCACGACTTGCCATCGTGCGTTCCTTGAGTACGAGCCAGGGTGGTCTCCGTTACGTCAAATACACACGTAGCGGAGACTACCTCGCCGTAACCGCGAAGGGGCTCCGGAGTTACTCTGGAGCCAACGCCAACGCCAGCCGTGGTCGCGGATGTAATGAGAAATTGCCTACCGCGACCCGGCGCACATGGCTGTTAGGGGCACGTGGGTTTTAGTCGGTACACCGTGTTACCATCTATCGGGACTCCGACACTCCAGCGCCGTCGGGCCTCCCAGGCGACGGTGATGGGCTGCAAAGTATGGATTCCCACGCAAAAAAAAAGGTTATTTTTTATGTTAGGTTAGGTTTTCTTTAATGTTAGGTAAGGTTCACATTTATGTAGGATAAGGTTAGCTTTTATGTTAGGTTAGGTTCACTTTTATGTTCTGCGGAAGAATCATGGTTTCCCGCGGCCCCTGGCATACGTGAGAGACGGAACACCGGGGGGTTTTAGTCAGTAGAAGTCTGACAGACCCCTCCGGGGCGGAGGAACTCCATGAGGATTTCCCCCAGAAAAAAAAAAAAAAAGGTTCTCTTTTATGTGAGGTTAGGTTCGCTATTATGTTAGGTTAGATTTTATCTTATATTACTACATAGCTACGCTTTCGAATACCAATCTCCATTGTCTTTCTTTTTATGTCATTTGATCGAATATCCATTTGGCCGAACCTTCAGTTGACCGAATGTTCACTGGGTCGAATTTTTAGTTGGTCAAATGTTTAGTTGGTTAAATGTTCAGTTGACCGAATGTTTATGACCGATAATTCAGTTGGTCGAATGTTCAGTTGACCGAATATTCAGTTGACCGAATGTTCACTTGGTCGAATGTGAAGTTTACTGAATGTTCATCATCAGTTGGTTGAATGTTCAGTTGACCGAAAGTTCAGTTTACCGAATGTGCATTTGGCCGAATGCTCAGTTGACCAAATGTTCATTTGACCAAATATTTAGTTGACCGAATGTTCAATTGGTCGAAAGTTTATTTTACCGATAGTTCAGTTGGTCAAATGTTCAGTTGACCAAAAGTTTAGTTGGTCGAATGTTCAGTTAAACAAAAGTTCAGTTGGCCGAATGTTTAGTTAGTCAAAAACCTAACCTTACCTAACATAATAGCTAACCTAATCTAACATAACAGCTAACCTAACCTAAAATTAATACTAAACTAACCTTGCATAAAAGAAAACCTTACCTAACATAATAGCTAACCTAAACTAATATAATAACAGCTAACCTAACATAACAGCTAACCTAACATAACATAATAGGTAACCTAAACTAACATAAAAGCTAACCTAAACTAATATAATAGCTAACCTAACATAACAGCTAACCTAACATAACATAAAAGCTAACCTAACCTAACATAATAACGAACGTAACTTAACTTTAGCCAACCTAAACTAACAAACTTGATAACCTAACATACCATAATTGCTTAATTAACCTAACATGATTGCTAACCTAACCTAAAAACTTTCTATGATTCGACGTAACGTGCTGGCTTATTATACAAACTTTCTATGATTCGACGAAATGTACTGTCGTGCAATTCGACGAAACGTGCTGTATTAGTGTAGGAAACTTTCTACGGTTCGACGAAACGTGTAGTCTTAGTATAAAAACTTTTTATGATTTGACGAAATGTGATGTCTTAGTTTAGAAACTTTTACGATTCGACGAAACATACAATCTTAGTACAGAAACATTCTATAATTCGATAAAACGTACTTTCGTGCGATTCAACGTACCGTGCTGTTTTTGTTTAGTAACTTTTTATGATTCGACGAACCGTGCAGTCTCAGTATTTAAACTTTCTATAATTCGACAAAACATACTGTCTTAATACTGAAACACTCTATCTATAATTCGACGAAACGTGCTCGATTAGTATAAAAACTTTTTATAATTCGACGAAACGTGCTGGTTTAGTATAGAAACTTTCATGCTGTCTTAGTTTAGAAACTTTTTACGATTCAACAAAACATACTGTCTTAATACTGAAACATTCTATCTATAATTCGACAAAACGTGCTAGATTAGTATAAAATCTTTTTTTAAAAACTTTCTACTATTCGACGAAACGTGCTGTCTTAGTTTAAAAACTTTCTACGATTCGACGAAACGTACTGTCTTTGTTTAGAAACTTTCTATAATTCGACAAAACGTGCTAGATTAGTATGACAACTTTTTATAATTTTACGAAACGTACTGATTTAGTTTAGAAACTTTCTGTGATTCGACGAAACGTGCTGTGTTAGTTTAAAAAAATTCTATGATTCGAGAAAACATACTGTCTTATTTCTGAAACATTCTGTCTATAATTCGACGAAACGTGCTAGATTAGTATAAAAACTTTCGTGTTATCTTAGTTTAGAAACTTTCTACGATTCGACGAAACGTGCTGTCTTTGCTTAAAAACTTTCTATAATTCGACAAAACATACTGTCTTATTTCTGAAACATTCTATCTATAAATCGACGAAACGTGCTAGATTAGTATAAAAACTTTTATGTTATCTTAGTTTAGAAACTTTCTACGATTTTTAAATCACAAAAGCGATGTATAAGAGCTATGTTTAATATAAATATTCCAGACAGCTGTGAGCCGTATTTTGTTGAGAACAAAATTCTGACGCTGCCGTCGTTATATATATTGGAAACAGTATTATTTGTAAGAAACAACCCTCACTTGTTCGCTCGATTAGCAGATAATGGTAGTAGTAATCGACGCGACAATTATAGACTGTGCGTTCACCCTTCCAAAACAGCTTTGCTACATAAAAGTATTGTTTGCAGAGCTCCACTCATTTATAATAGGATTCCCAATGAGATTAAGTCCGTTGCCTCTTGAGTCTTTTAGAAAAAGAATTAAAAACATTCTTATTAACAAATGTTACTATAGTGTTGATGATTTTTTAAAAGATAAGAACATAATTTAATATTTCTATTTTATTCAATACTAATTGACTTTTTTTTTTAACATTTTTATTTGTATATAGCAATTTATCAAATTATAGCAATACATATCATTCAAATTATAGCAATTTATGTTAATTTTAACTGTATTATTAATTGTGTATTTCTTATTGACATTTTTATTTACAAACTATTTTTAATTTATTTTAATGATTGGTGATGTTTTTTATTTTTTATTCTACAATTTGATTTATTGATTGATAATGTTATTTTAATTTAATTTGATTTTTATTATGTACATTGACTTGAAATTTTATGTTTGTACGCCGATATTGGCAAAACACGGAGACACTTTTCATTTTTTGTAACATGCTTATATAACCTGTGTTTGACGAATAAAGATTATTTGTATTTGTATTTGTATTTGATTCGACGAAACGTGCTGTCTTAGTTTAGAAACTTTCTATGATTCGACAAAACATACTGTCTTAATACTGAAATATTCAATCTATAATTCGACGAAACGTGCTAGATTAGTATAAAAACTTTTTATAATTCGACGAAACGTGCTGTCTTAGTTTAGAAACTTTCTATGATTCGACAAAACATACTGTCTTAATACTGAAATATTCTATCTATAATTAGACGAAACGTGCTAGATTAGTATAAAAACTTTCTACGATTCGACGAAACGTGCTGTCTTAGTTTAGAAACTTTCTATGATTCGACAAAACATACTGTCTTAATACTGAAATATTCTGTCTATAATTCGACGAAACGTGCTAGATTAGTATAAAAACTTTTTATAATTCGACGAAACGTGCTGGCTTAGTAAAGAAACTTTCATGCTGTCTTAGTTTAGAAACTTTCTACAATTCGACGAAACGTGCTGTCTTAATTCTGAAACAATTCTGTCTATAATTCTACGAATCGTGCTAGATTAGTATAAAAACATTCGACGAAGCGTGCTGGCTTAGTATAGAAACTTTCATGCTGTCTTGGTCAAGAAACTTTCAACGATTCGACGAAAGGTGCTGTCTTAGTTTAGAAACTTTTTATGATTCGACAAAACATACCGACGTCCCCGGGCAATAACCCAGTAATAGTATATTACTGGATTTTTTTTTATTTGATATTTAGCATTTGTGGGTTAGAACTCATGTATGTAATTTTTTATAGATTTTTTCTGCGGTTAATTACGAAAATATGATCAATGACAGTTTTATTGCATGGAACTTGCTTCGCATTTTTATACGGCAAAAATCAATTAATACAATATAACTTTACAAATTTTATAACTGTTATTTGGTATTATAGTAATACTGGAAAATAATTCTTGTAAAGTTTTGGTTATCGCGATTACAAGTTTATTGCCGTGAAATATGAGGGAGATGTTTTCGGTAATAGTTGGTAGCAGTATTTATACGAATTGAAATACACGATAAAACGTTTGTAATGGTGCGAACTTGCTCATCACAAACACGTTTTGACCTGTATTGCACATTACGTACAGCTACTATAGCTACTCGTTCCCCGTACTGCTCTTTACGTCGCTTTCTTTGCTTGCAAATAGACAGAGTTAGACAGAGATAATTGGACAATGTGACACTCCAAGTTCTATTTCAGGTTTAAGTGTGAACTTCTAATGTATTGACAACATTTTGTCAAATACAATTACTACTCCGGGTGCGATTTCTAATCTATCAATGGTTTTAGCTAACAATCATCTTCTTCGGTAATTTATAAAATCAGTAATGAACAAATCTTAGATACTGGCATAGCTTTAGGATTACATTCATTAACAAACAACTCATTAAATATGAACTTGGATGAAACAATAATACCTCATAGCTCTGTAGAAAACGACAATACTATAATTATTTTGGATGCAACTTTGACTGACAATACTCAAATAGAATGTTCTTCTAATAGAACAGAACTAGTACAAAAAAAACGAAGTTGTCACAGTCAAATCATTCTGAGTCGGATAATGATGGGGTCGATCGTTTAAGGAATGTAGCTGATACCACTGAGGCATACTTAATTAAAAATATGCCTTCCACTTCAAAAATGACAAGGTATTGACAAGAAAACGTAAACGCTATGAAAGTGAGTGGCGTAGAAATAAAAGCAAGTTGCTCAAAAATTCGGAAAAAGCCTACGAAGGATATAACACAAAAAAATCACTTAATAGTCTATTGATCCTGTTTGCGAATGTAAGATGAACTGTGTTAATAAATTTAGTTTAACACAGCGACAGGTTTTGTTTGATACATATTATAGACTTTATGACAGAGAGAACCAATGGAGGTATATAACAAGACACATTAAAAGAATGACGCAAGAATAATTGTACACAAACAATAAGAATCTTTTTTCCTTTGAACGGTGAAGAAGTGGCTGTGTAAAAATTTTTTTGTAAATATCTTGAATATTGGGGAGACTGTGATTTATATTGCAATTGAAAAGTCTAAAATTGATGAAAATTACGGTAATATTAGAGGAAAACATGGCAATAGACCATGTAAAATGAACAGTGATACAGAATCCAGTATTGTAACACATATTAAACTATTTCCTACAGTGGAGTCACATTATACAAGAAAAAGTTCCAGTCGTCAATATATTTCAGAAAATCTAAACATAATTATATCAAAATTATATCGTTTATACACTGATTGGTTTGCACAACAAAATATAACAATGGCTACTAAACGCCAATATGAAACAGTCTCTAATACTAATTTTAACTACCCCTTTTTCCAATCCAAAAAAGACTAGTGTGCGACCTGCGTTTTATATGAGCAAACTACAGCTTCAGAAAAGGAATCATTAGAAGAGAATAACATGCGTCACTTACGCAGAAAAGACAGGATTAGGCAGATTAAAAACGAGGAGAAGGAAACATTTGACCGAAATAATAGCACAGTAGCAATATTTGATCTACAAAAAGTCTTAAACATTCCGCAATCTAATGTAGGGATTTTCCATTACAAGAGAAAATACCCTGTTTACAATTTTACTATATTTAACGCTTTGCATTACGATGTGGCAAAAAGAGGTTGTATCGAAATTGGTAGCTGCTTTTTAAATTCTTAAGATCTGAAAGTGATAGGGGTATAAACACGATATCGTTCTACTCTGATGGGTGCTACGGGCAGAATAAGAATAGGTACATATTGCATTATACGTCTATGCTGCAAAAACTCTACAACTATCCATAATACACAATTTATTTAAAACAGGATACAGGCAAAATGAAGTTGATTCGATGCACGCCTGTATCGAACGCCAGATAAGGAACACAGTAATTTATACTCCCAAACAAATTTATAACATAATTTTAAATTCCAAAGTGACTGGAGAAAAGTATACCCTAACAGAAATCGAGCAATCTGATATTTTTGACATAAAAAAATTAGTAACTCCTAGACATTGGCGTCGGGATTCAAATGGAAACGTTATTCGTTGGTCTGATGACATGGATATTCACGTAACGCCCACACAACCAGGGAAGATTTATTTATACAATTTTGATGAAGAATATTTGGAGTTAGATACCTTACACTCAACCCAAATTAGACGGCGGGGACGAAATTCAAAACCAGGCTCACCGATTGAAGACATTACACTAGAACCTGCTTATCATCAACCTATTGCAATAAGCAATGCACTCTACACAGATTTAATTTCCTTGTGCAATAGTGGAGCAATTCCAAGACACTATCATAGTTTCTACGAATCACTGACGTATTCTCAAGACAATTATAACATTAGTAACTTACTTACTGAAGAAACGTCGGATAGTGAAGACATTTAATTTAATTTTAATTTTATCTTTTTAATGCCAAATTATATTTTTTTTATTTGATTGTAGTTACAATAACTAACTATGATTATAGATAAAGACTGATTATATTATTATGTTTCGATGTGTATGTATTTTTTTTTAAATAAACGTCATATTTGTATGGTTATATGTAGTTTTGTTTCATAAAAGACTTGTAATAAAATATCAGTATAAGTCAGATACAGTTTAAATACATTACAGTTTATTGTGGTACTTGATATTTACTGTTTAGAGACTCTTTAGATTTCACGGCAATAAGCCAGTAATAGAACGTTACCATTTCTATGTTCATTGAAAAAGTTGGTTAGAGAACACAGTAAATAGTCATTATTGTACTATTAAATTTGAAAAAAATACCGTAATAATCTTGTAAGTTGATATTACTGGCTTCATCTTTATTATTTTAAACGGTAAGATACAATTACTGTTAAAACGTTACAAAAACATTTTATGTAACAGTTACTTTTATGTATTACATAAATCTTTGAATATATAATGTAACTTTAATACTGCAAATTGATTCTTTAGAAAATAAGCTTTCATTTGATACATTGAACATGGTATAATAATGTTTTGTTAAAGAGATATGGGTAAAAATTACAAAATATTTTTTCGTGTCAAATTTGATTTTTGCGATTACTGGGTTATTGCCCGGGGACGTCGATACTGTCTTGATACTGAAACATTCTATCTATAATTCGACGAAACGTGCTAGATTAGTATAAAAACTTTTTTAATTCGACGAAACGTGCTGTCTTAGTATAGAAACTTTCATGCTGTCTTAGTTTAGAAACTTTCTACGATTCGACGAAACGTGCTGTCTTAGTTTAGAAACTTTCTACGATTCGACGAAACGTGCTGTCTTAGTTTAGAAACATTCTACGATTCGACGAAACGTGCTGTCTTAGTTTAGAAACTTTCTATGATTCGACAAAACATACTGTCATAATACTGAAACATTCTTAGTATAGAAACTTTCATGCTGTCTTAGTTTAGAAACTTTCTACGATTCGACGAAACGTGCTGTTTTAGTTTAGAAACTTTCTTTGATTCGACGAAACGTGCTGTCTTAGTTTAGAAACTTTGTATGATTCGAGAAAACATAGGTACTGTCTTAATACTGAAAGCGACTCATCTGTAGAACAAAGTTCGATCTGCAGGATTGCTAGTTTTCAGTAGAAGCCAGAGAAGATGTTGACTTGTGTTATTCTAAAACTATGAGACTTGACATTTTGATTTTTTGGTATGTTGTTATTTCTAGGAACTTCCCAGTTTAGTTAAATACTGTGTAGTTAATTTCTTTATTACTTATATTTCACGAGATAGTGAGTTCCATATCAACATAGGACGTTTTGTGGCGGATGACGGGGGGTCCGTAGAGAAGATCATACGTTATTTTACGGAGATCTCCAAATTAATTGGTGTTCTATATTAATGTCGGTCGTTTTTTATTGCTTTTATACATATTTTTTTTAGTCCTATGTGAATTCCCATAATGAAAATAATGAAACACAAACCTGGCCTTAACCTCTCATATAAGTTAACCAATGTATGTATTGATTAAAATCGTTTATTAGTATAAAAATCTCACAATTTATAGTTAAAAATTTAAATGGCACACTTTTAATCAGAGTTAAATAGGCAACAATCATGGCACATTTGAAAATTTAGCTCAGTATTGGACACATTATAAATTATCTGTAGTTTTATAAACATAATTCAGTCTTAATTTTAGAGTATAGTATCATACCCAAATGGAGGTGATGACACTGTAATATAATTAAAACAATTACACTGTATCATTTGTTACTAAACTTTAAGCTACCGATTATTTGAATTATTATATCGTATTAGAGTATCGTTACTATAGTGTATTCACGGAGACGAGTTAGTAGAGCGCTATCTCACTCACAAAATTTTGTAATTGCGATTGGTCAGTGATAAACGCTAAGGCGGTGTACACAGTACGAGTACTTTTTAGTCTACTCATACTTCCCGTGCTGTGCAGACGTGCTCATACTTGTGACTGTATGCTCGACTTGTGAACCGGCTGGTGTATTGGATTTTATAATTTATTAATGAACTAACGACTGGCTTGAAAACACCTTCAGGTGTGCATTTTTTTTTAATAAATGGTCCATGGTAAATTTTTAGCATCGCAGGTGTGCTAATGACCTGTTTATTGTTCTTTTGTCATAAATGAGCATTACCATAGTAAAATACTATTTCCCAATTTTGGTATATTAAACTGGTGCGCTACATCCATTGTTATTATTATCATTAAGTTATTGTTATATTCTCATTGTTGAAACACGTGTTTTATAACATTTTTATATTCTCGTTGAGAGTGAGGATGAGGATGGAGGATGGAAGGTGGTCTAAATATGTTTGAGTCGAAGAAACAAGGCGATTATCACAAGGAGATGAATGCCGAAGAATTTGAAAATTGGTTTAGAGAAGTTTTAAATAAGCTAGATGATAATTCTGTGATAGTCATGGATAACGCTTCTTATCACTCTAGAAATAATAGAGGGAGGGGGAATAGAGGGAATCCCAACGGCCCAATTTAAAAAACAGGATAATTGTAATTGGTTACGAGAAAAAAATATTAGCTATAACGCTGAAATGTTAAAACGTGAATTATTAAACATCGTTAAAAATCATAGACCGACCATACGACGCTTGCATTATAGACGAAATGTCAAAATCACAAACCAAAACTGTATTGAGACTGCCGCCGTATCATTGCGAATTAAATCCTCGAATTTATTTCTTTCCTTCATATCCATCAGATACCCATAAAAAATCTATCAAATTAATGTCTCTCAATTTATACGACAGACGAAGCCGCAGTAATAAACTAAGCGATCTTTTAAGAAGCGCAGTGTGAACGCACATTTACATTTCTAAGGATTTGTTAACGCCCACCGACCCTAGAACAGTATTTTTTGTCCTTGTCATTTGTATGATAATGTGCGATAAAGAAGGCGCTATACTAACTCGTCTCCCTGAATACACTATAGGTAACCGATACGGAAACTATCCTATCAGCAGTCTATATAAGCTAATATGTAGGTAAAGTTTGTGTGTTTGTATGTTTGTGTGTTAGTGACGTTGTAAGGGGTAATCTCTGGATCTACTGAACCGATTTTAAAAATTATTTCTGTGTTGAATAGTCCATTTATCGGGGAGTGTCATAGGCTATGTAGTATCACGCTATGCCTAATAGGAGTGGAGCAGTAATGAAATATGTTTAAAAAAGTGCGCGCTTTACGCGTTTTTTTCGCTGCCTAACGAAGTGGGCACGGGTCAGCTAGTAACTTAAAAATGTATATTAACTATCTATCACAACAACGGAAAAGGCACAAATAAAACAGTCCTATTGTTTCTTAATTCAAAATGAATCATAAAAGTATTATGTAGGTTTAATGATTATTATATATTCTGACAAAATAATAATTATCATATCAGTTAATCGATGTCCACTACTGGACAAAGACCTTTAAATATTTCCACCTTGCGCGGGCCTGTGCCGGTGGCCTCATTCATCGTTTTCCCTTCGACATCAATAATAACAAACCAATAACAATTCAACATCCCAATTTTTAATATTATAAATGCGAAAGTAACTCTGTCTGTCTGTTACGCTTTCCCGCTTAAACCTCGCAACCGTTTTTGATGAAATTTGGTACAGACAATCTTTAGACCCTGAGACAGAACATAGGCTACTTTTTATTAAAAGTTTTGTTTTTTAATTTGTGTAAGTCGTTTAATAAAATCGATAAGGCAAAATACGTCAAAATCTGTATATATGGGTGTAGGTTAGGGTTACCCAAACTAACCCAGAAAAGGTTATAAATATAGGTCATCATTTGTCGTTGTAACAATCTGGTATTATTACTTAAAGTAGTTTTATAACGTACAATCATTGCAAAATATCATTGCTCTGGTCTTTTGGACAGAGCAAGCATAGCCATAGCGATCAAAAAAAGTCATAAAATCATTAATATAGCCCAAAATAAAAACAGTAGAAAGTTGTGTTTACGTCTCATAAAGAACATTATTACTATCACTTAATTCACTTAATAAGCACATTCACAACCTTACTACTTAATTTAAAAAACATGTCATATCAATCATAAAATTTGAGAACCAAATCCAGATCAATCATAAACTTACCTTCGTTATATTGGAGCGCGGGACCGTGGCACACACGTATCTTCCTCGGTGGTTAGACCACTACAGCCACTACCCCGGGGGAGGGGAATAGAGTGTCTATTTCGTAAAACTAGGGATGAGCGCGATGTTTTACTCCAGCGCAGAGCGATGAGATAAAATGAGGTCATGACGGTAAATTTAAATTGTGCCAAAAATATTGTTAATATAGCTAAAAATATTTTATTACAATGAAGATTACCTATTTGTTATGTAATATATTATAAAATAACATCGGACATATGAACCTTCTCATTAAAAAGTTAAAAAAAAAATTCTCAATCAATCGGGAGTCGGCTCAATCCAGAGCAATCAGGATTTTAGGGTTTAAGATTTTTTTTTTAATTTTTAAAATAAACTATAAGTCATAATTTCAGCCCTGCACCACATAGATTAGATAACAAACTTTGTATAAAAAAATGTAATGAAAACGTTTATCGATTTCAAAATGGGTTTCTCCAGCCCGACATGATAAAAAACGCCTCTGGAGATCTACCCATAAATGATTTCTGATTCTGATTGACAAAAACTAATTTCACGTGGGCGAAGCCGCGGGCGGAAGCTAGTAGGTAATAATTACTTAGGGTGACTAGGGGTAAGATGAAAAACGGGGAAATATAGAAAAAAAACAATAATGCCGAATATCAAGGGTTTTTTAAAATACTGGCTACATCCTTGTATAGACCATCTTGCCCGGCCTCGCAGTCAACTTCAGTCGCTAACTGAGAGCGTTTTGCTATTTTTTGACAATTTCCGTACGCACAAATTTCGCACTTATTTCATCTTACCCCGTTTGTTGTATCTCTTTACACAGGTAAGTAATAAACATTTTGTTTTATAATTCATGAATAAATTTGAAATTTAATCTCTATAAAGTAATGATTAGTAGATTACAAGTATTTTAAGATTTCTGGTGCCTTTCAAACTTTCCCCAGCAAAATTCAACGGGGTAAGATGACAATATAAAAGCTTTCCATTTTACCTATTTTACGAAACTCTTAGAAAAGGTCAGAGGTTCTCAATGTAATACACTCCCTACCTCAACATGCATCGTAACAAAAACTTTTTACATGAAATTAGTACACAAATCTAGACGTTTTTGTATGTTTGTGTCTATGTATAGTCGAGAACTAAATGGCTTTATCACCCCTAGAGTTATGTTAGTTGCATGTCATAAAACTATTAGGTTCAATATGGCACAACAAAACATCAGCTAAGGCATGACGCTACTTTGACATATCAGTTCTCTTGTATTAGCAAATAGTCGTTAAATATTTATAAAAACAAATAGTAAAGTCAACGTTATTGACTGTTACTAGAGCATATTTTCGGTAAAACTTTTTATTCCAATGAATTTCTCTCTTTTTTCCTTCTATGTCCATCCCTATCATTTCTTGCATGACGTCATTGGCGCATATTTCAATTTAAAGTTTTCGTAATTTTATAATATAAAACAAAAGGGTAAACCACCTAGTCGTTAGAAGTCCTACAAGTATTGGTACTTATGAGTTAAAAGTGAGTAAAAAGAAAGAAAACACTATATGGCTCTCCAATCTTTAAAATTGTTAAAGCCATTATGATAACAACATACACACATACAAATACATAACAAAACACGAAAAACATTACCCTTATTCTCTATTAGTCCGGTCATTAGCAGTTTTTGTCATTTGAGTAAATATGTGCAATTTAGATTATTCAAGTTCAGTATGATTATTCAAGTTCAAATATTATTTATTTAATATTTTTATCATATTTTATTTATTTCGTGTGTCAACATAGCAACAATAAATTTATCAGAATCCTTTTATTGGCATTAGTGCCAATAATATTCATTTAATACAATTCAATCACATAATAATGATTAAGTGTAAGCAAAGATTAAAGTATTTTACCATTTTATGATATTTTATATTTTAATTTGACACCGAAGTCCACTCTTAAGGTGTCAACAATTGGGTGGCTTACCAGCCAATATTTAAATTCTACATTTTCAGTTTTTCAGAAATGACAAGCTTGTAATGTCACAAGTAACAAGTTGACTTTAGTTTTAAATTATTTAATGGTTTTTTATGGTTTTTCACATACAAACTCTACAGTTTAATATAGTGACATTTGTATTGTGTTAGTAGATATTATTATTTATTGCGTTGAAGTAAAAGTTTAAAATAGATTGCATCTTTGATCTAAGCATAGTTTTGATTACGGTCAACCAATGACGTCGAGCTCACGCATAAACATTAAATAACGATCCTATTGAATTTGAATTATGATAGAATTTTTTGTCAAAACTGATAAAGCCATTTCGTTTTCGACTATACCTAGGGTGTGTTTTATTTCTGTTTTAGGATCAACATGCCTAGTAATTACATAAGGAAATCGTTACGGGCAACTTGTTATTCTACTGAGGACTTGACAACTGCGATACAGAGTGAAGAATAATAAATTATTTTAGTCGAGGTATATTCATTTCACAGCTAAATTGTGACTATACCTTGAGTACTGTGTACTTACCATCGATTTCATTAAACCAAATCATAGGTATGCATTTGATAAGAAATTACATATTTAGTTAAGTTTGTAAGACTGTTTTTCTAACTGTGATGTTTACTATTTTAAAGAATTGAAGTAATATTTTAAATAATTTGATTAATTTTACCTACTTAATAAAAAAATGTATTTTATTTATTTTATTGACCAGACTAAAACTTGACAGTTATAACATTCAGAATCTCTGAAAAACATTGAGGACCTCTGACTGTCTACCGTTCAAAAGGGGTAAGAATATAAATGTAATATTGCTATGATGCTATGGTATGTGTACCTAACACAATAACTATCACAGATTAAGGTTTTATATGGACAGTTTTGTCATACTTATACATAAGTAGCTAATCCATCTTTTATTCCTTGCTTACATATTGCATCACTAATATACCATTACGTTCGTATAGTCAGCTGCAGAGAAATGGAACCTAGAATTGTGTATGCAGCTAGTGATGCAATATGTAAGCAAGGAATAAAAGATGGATTAGCTACTTATGTATAAGTATGACAAAACTGTCCATATAAAACCTTAATCTGTGATAGTTATTGTGTGACTTCTTTCTAAAGTCCTTGAACGTTTAGTGTACTATCAACTTAAAACTTTCCTTTCTAATGCTAACATCCTTAACCCTTTACAATCAGGTTTCCGCCCTGGTCATAGTACTACTACAGCGTTAGTGCATATCACAGATGATATTAGATTAGGCATGGAAAAGGGTAACGTTACAATTATGGCTCTCTTAGACTTCAGCAATGCATTCAACACTGTTGATTTTGAAATCTTGCTTGGTCTATTACACTCTCTTAACATATCTCCAAGCGCGATTGACTGGTTTCGTAGTTACCTGTTTGGTCGTCAGCAGCAAATTTGCGTAGATCAGCTACGTTGCTCTTGGTGTAACACATCTGCTGGCGTCCCGCAGGGCGGCGTTTTGTCTCCATTACTCTTCGCAGTTTTTATTAACTCTATCACAAATAAATTACTCTCTTCCTACCATCTTTACGCAGATGATTTACAAATTTATACGCAAGCTCCTGCATTAAACCTATCAGATGCCATAGACAGGATAAATAAAGATTTTATGAATATTTGTGACTGGAGTAAATCATTTGGACTAAGTGTCAATCCTTCCAAAACGCAACTAATTGTAATAGGCAGCTCAAAAATGATATCGAGAATTAAATGGGACCAACTTCCAAGTATTCATTGTGATGGAGAGATAGTTCCATTCTCTGAAAAAGTCAAAAACTTAGGAATATATATGGATCAAACTTTATCTTGGGTTCCTCAATTGCAGGAGGTCAGCCGTAAAATGTTTGCCTGTCTAGGTTCGTTGAGAAGGCTGCGCAACTTTTTGCCAACAACTACGAAAATTGCACTGGCTCAGTCCCTTCTACTTCCCATCCTTGACTATGCTGATGCCAGCTACCTCGATCTTACTGAAGACCAACTTAACAAACTTAAGAGACTCCAAAATATTTGCATCAGGTTCATATTTGGACTTCGTAAATATGACCATATCTCAGAATTTCGTCAAAAACTCAAGTGGCTTCCCATTCGTCTTCGTCGGGATACTCATATTCTATCTCTACTCTATAATATTCTTTTTAATCCTCATACTCCTCCTTACCTTAAAAATCGTTTTGAATTTCTTCACAATACACATTCGAGGGCCCTGCGGTCATCAGAGAATCTAAAATTAAAAATGCCTTCACACACCACACGATTTGTCGACAAATCCTTTTCAGTGCAAGCTGTACGACTCTGGAACAATTTGCCTGAAACAATAAGACGATCCCAAACACAGCAGACACTAAAAAACGTGTAAAGGAGCATTTTCTCACCCACATAGCTAATTCTTTCCAAAATTGATAGCTTATTACATTTTTATAGTATCTGGTTTGCTATATGTTTATGTATCATTATTTATTGTTAAATGCGTCACTAAACCGTATCCTATTTTATCTTTCTATATATTATTATTTTATTTCCTTTCAGTATGAGTAAGTATTAATATTACTATTTTTATTACCTTATCTTTATAATTTTCTTTTCCGTTTCTACTATTATAAGAATATATAATTAATATAATTATACTATTCAGTACACCACACAACATAAAAATCATATTACACATTTTCCATCCAAAGGTTGTCTGGAAGAAATCACTTCGAGTGATAAGACCGCCATTTGTGTCACCTAGTTTTTAAGAAAATTTGTGTACTTACCTGTTGTATTTTATTTTGGTGTACAATAAAGCAATAAATAAATAAATAAAATAAGCGAATAACACAAGGTAGCTGCTATACACCGTTAAGGAGTTCCCTCGACTCTCTGTCGTCTCCATCATCAAATCACCTTGGTGTAAAGTTTTCATCAATACGAATAAAATAAGCCCAAACACAAGGTAGCTGCTATATACCGTTGAGGAGTTCCCTCGACCCTCAGTCTTCCTCATCATCATATCATATTCGTGTAAAGTTGTGTAAAGTTTTCATCAATACGAATAAAATAAACCTAAACACTAGGTAGCTGCTATATACTGTTAAGGAGTTCCCTCGACCCTCAATCTTCTTCATCCTCAGATCATGTTTGTGTAAAGTTTTGTAAAGTTTTCATCAATACGAATATAACAAGCCCAAACATGAGGTAGCTGCTGTATACCGTTGAGCAGTTCCCTCGACCCTCAGTCGTCTTCATCATGAGATCATGTTTGTGTAAAGTTGTGTAAAGCTTTCATCAATACGAGTAAAATAAGCCCAAACACTAGGTAGCTGCTATATACCGTTGAGGAGTTCCCTCGACCCTCAGTCTTCTTCATCATCAGATCATGTTTGTGTCAAGTTTCGTAAAGTTTTCATCAATACAATTAAAATAAGCCCAAACACAAGGTAGCTGCTATATGCCGTTGAGTTGTTCCCTCGACTCTCTGTGGTCTCCAGCATCAGACCAGTTTTGACTCTTGACTATTTGATAGTGACGTCAGAGATGCACGTGTATGACAACATTTTACACAATGCGTCACTACAATTTTCAAGAGATGCCCTCGATTTCTCTGGGATCCCGTCATCCAGATCCAGATCTGGTGACAATGGGACCAAAAGGAAAGTATACCCAATCGAACAAAAAAAAAAAAATTTCAAATCGGTCTAGCCGTTTTCGAGAAATCAGGTAACAAACACAAAAAAAAATAAAAAATAAAATACAACTGAATTAAGAACCTCCTCTTTTCAACCGACTTCAAAAAAGAGGAGGTTCTCAATTCGGTTGTATTTTTTTTTATTATTTTTTTTTTTTTTTTATTTTTTTTTTTTGTGTTTGTTACCTGATTTCTCGAAAACGGCTAGACCGATTTGAAAAATTTTTTTTTTGTTCGATTGGGTATACTTCCCATTTGGTCTTATTGTCACCAGATCTGGATCTGGATGACGGGATCCCAGAGAAATCGAGGGCATCTCTTGAAAACTGTAGGGACGCATTATGTAAAATGTTGTCATATACGTGCATCTCTGACGTCACTACCAAATAGTCAAGAGTCAGAACTGGTCTGATGCTGGAGACCACAGAGAGTCGAGGGAACAACTCAACGGCATATAGCAGCTACCTAGTGTTTGGGCTTATTTTAATTGTATTGATGAAAACTTTACGAAACTTGACACAAACATGATCTGATGATGAAGAAGACTGAGGGTCGAGGGAACTCCTCAACGGTATGTAGCAGCTACCTAGTGTTTGGGCTTATTTTATTCGTATTGATGAAAGCTTTACACAACTTTACACAAACATGATCTCATGATGAAGAAGATTGAGGGTCGAGGGAACTCCTTAACAGTATATAGCAGCTACCTAGTGTTTGGGTTTATTTTATTCGTATTGATGAAAACTTTACACAACTTTACACGAACATGATATGATGATCAGGAAGACTGAGGGTCGAGGGAACTCTTCAACGGTATATAGCAGCTACCTTGTGTTTGGGCATATTTTATTCGTATTGATGAAAACTTTACACCAAGGTGATTTGATGATGGAGACGACAGAGAGTCGAGGTAACTCCTTAACGGTGTATAGCAGCTACCTTATGTTATTCGCTTATTTTATTCTAATTGATAAAAACTTAACACTAACATTATGACTGTAATTGAAGGTATGGTTTAAGACTTAATAATGAAGCTCTTATTTGAAATTAAAATAGGAATTAATACCGGATTATAAATAGACTAGAAACAAATTTTTGAATTGCATTTCATTTATTTTAAACTTATTCTTTAGGTGTAACAAATTGATAATAATAACTATTATATTTATTTGATTTATTTTTATGTCAATTTATTTAAATTATCAATTTATTGTGCATGTCGCACAATAAACTAATAATTTTTATTACCAATTAACCACGCCGAGACGGTGTGGCTACGCTTTTCGATGTTCTCCCTATTTAAAACTTTTTTCATGTAGGTCCTTTTTTGTGAAAGCTGATTCTTACTGCAGATTTCTTACTTCGAGAATGGTGTTTCTCCCTTTCTTCGTTAGTCATCGAATCGGACCCGAGGCGGGCGCGTCAAGTCTTGTGACCTGTGATGCGCACAACGAACTTACGTCGCACAGTGGAATGAGCCCATACAAACCGTTGGACGTCCCTACCCTGTTTGATTATTCTAGGATAAGTCGTGACCCACAACACCTAGGGACTTGATTTTTCTTTTGTATACTTTTCATTAAGTACACTTAACTTCACTGTAGAGAATTGAAAGTAAAAGTAATTACAAAAGAATGAAAAAAATTACTTAAATAATTATAATAATAAGTTCATTTAGGAAGATTTACTTAAAGATTTAAGAAAAGAAATAATAATTTTCCTTACTTTTATTACGTAAACATAGTCATATACATATTCTATAGTAATAATACAACTTTCTATTAATTTTTCAGCATCAGATAAAAAGATAGGTTTTTCCGTAGGTACTGTTATTATTGTTTGTTGATAATATTAGATCTGATGATAGAAGTAATGAATAAATAAGATCTAAATTACATACGTTTCTTGAAATTTTACGAGTATGGTGTAGCCTGGCATATCTAATTATTTTTTGATTAGACTCCTGTGCGTCTTCTGATAACTGTTTATTCTATTGGTACAGTTGCAAAGTGTTCTATATTAACGCATGCATGTATTAGTATTTTATGGATGGTTACTGGCATACCACCCGTACACTGCCATATATAGTTCAGCCGTTTCACGTGTATACTTTTTAAATTCGTCGATATTAATTTTTAAAAAGAAAGAAACAGACTACAATTTTTTATATCGAAATGTTACAAGAAAATTACTGTTTAAGTACCACAAGTTATGAGTATAATAACGACTTCTCAAAATTTTTGAGATACTACTTTAAACAGCCGAACACAACAACAAGTATTTTTAAATCACTTCTCAATAGCATTACCAATTCTTTACTAGTTTTAATTGAATCCATGTTAAAAGTGATAAAAATAATTAGCCAAACGATTTAATCACAAAACAACAAAATCACTGGATGGTATGAGCAAGTAGTATACAGGGTGTCCCATAAAGCGACGTCCAACGGGAAACCAGAGATGGTCCATGTGAAAAGTATTAAAAAAAAAATTAAAAAAAAAATCCGACTTATGTACTTAAAAAGTTATAGGTATTTAAAAAAAATCAAGAAAATCGTCACCCTGTACAACACTTTTGACTACAGTGTCTACAAATATTATTATTTTTTAAATTTTTTTTTTGTTTTGTAATCCTGAATAACGTGTTTCTTAATTGTATTTCAAAATTTTAACTTAATTGTCTTATTTCTTAGTAAACAATCACATTGAACTCAAACAATGAAATGAAAATTGCTACATCACGTAACTTTGACCGACGGCCATGTAAAAAAAAATTACTAAACACTATGTGGCAAATACCTTTAAAAAATAACGCATTTATTCACAATTCCAAAATGGTATCATACATAATCATAACTTAAAAAACATCGTAGAAATAAAAGTCAATGCGAACAATAAAAGTTATTTATTAATATGGAACTCAACATTTTTAACACAAAAGGTAGATTTTTTTACAACATAATGCTCAAAGTGTTGGCCTCCTACCGCAATACACGCCCTCATCCTTCTTAATAAAGAACGCTTAATATTGCGAGCATAATTTCTGGAGCATAAGACCTCATTAGCCTCCGTAAAAAACATCGTAGAAATAATACGCTTACCCGTAACTTTTGGTATGTTCGAAATACTATGACTCATTAAATTTAACTATTGTATTGTTTGGTGTCCCTTTCATTGTGTGAGTGAAAGAAGAATACACGATTTTCATGAGGTGCGAATAAAACAAATAGTGACGCCATCTGCTATAGCAAAAAAACATGGCGAGGAAGGGGACAAGGATTAGTACGTTACGTCGTCTACTGCGCATCTCTCTGTATTCGTTTGTGTTGATTTCGTACTTTCGACTCGGCTTTGTTTACTGGACTTGATTTATCTTCGTGACCTGATTTGTGACCTGGCTTTGTTTATTGGACTTGATTTACCGAACTGTTTTGTGAACTAGATTTTCATCTGTGCTTGTGTATTTTAATTGTCACTATGTCGACTTACACTGCGGAGGAATATGCGAACATGCACTACATTTACGGGGAATGTAGAGGAAACGGCAGAGCTGCAGCAAGGCTGTATCGTGAAAGGTATCCTAACTCACAACGATATCCTGATCACAGAGTTTTTATAAACTTGCATCTGACGCTTGCTCAAGGTCGCTTTCCTAGTGGAATGGTTAGTGAAGGCAGACCTATCGACGACTCCCGCCAAGATATTTTAGAAGCGATAGCCGAAGATCCGAGTACCTCCGTGCGACGGATAGAACAAATCACAGGAATACCAAAAAGTACAGCACACCGGATTATTCAACATGAGGGATATCACCCATTCCACGTGCAGCGCGTGCAAACTCTGTTGCCTCGAGACTATCCGGGTAGAGTAAGATTTTACCAAATAATGTTGCAAAAGCACAGAGAAGACCCTAATTTTTTAGAGACAATTCTGTGGTCGGATGAATCCACTTTTAAAAAGGATGGGTACATAAATATGCATAATTTTCATGAGTGGCATATCGATAATCCACACCTTCTAAGAGAAGACAGATCACAATATCGGTTCAAAGTGAACTTATGGACCGGTATTTTAAATGGAAAAATAATTGGACCTTACGAGTTGCCAGAAAACCTGACCGGCGATGTTTACTTGAATTTTCTGCAAAATGAATTGCCCAATTTGCTGGAAGACGTGCCATTGAATATTTATAGAAATATGTGGTTTCAGCAAGACGGCTGTCCGGCCCATTTTCGTGTCTCAGTGAGAGAATTTTTGGACAGCGAATATCCACACAGATGGATAGGACGTTCCGGACCAATAGCGTGGCCAGCCCGGTCGCCGGACCTTAATCCATTAGATTTTTTTTACTGGGGAGCTATCAAAGAAAAAGTATACGCGAAACCGATAGTAAATATCGAAGAGCTCCGCCTTAGAATTACGGAGGCTAATGAGGACTTATGCTCCAGAAATTATGCTCGCAATATTAAGCGTTCTTTATTAAGAAGGATGAGGGCGTGTATTGCGGTAGGAGGCCAACATTTTGAGCATATGTTGTAAAAAAATCTACCTTTTGTGTTAAAAATGTTGAGTTCCATATTAATAAATAACTTTTATTGTTCGCATTGACTTTTATTTCTACGATGTTTTTTAAGTTATGATTATGTATGATACCATTTTGGAATTGTGAATAAATGCGTTATTTTTTAAAGGTATTTGCCACATAGTGTTTAGTAATTTTTTTTTACATGGCCGTCGGTCAAAGTTACGTGATGTAGTAATTTTCATTTCATTGTTTGAGTTCAATGTGATTGTTTACTAAGAAATAAGACAATTAAGTTAAAATTTTGAAATACAATTAAGAAACACGTTATTCAGGATTACAAACCAAAAAAAAATTTAAAAAATAATAATATTTGTAGACACTGTAGTCAAAAGTGTTGTACAGGGTGACGATTTTCTTGATTTTTTTTAAATACCTATAACTTTTTAAGTACATAAGTCGGTTTTTTTTTTTTAATACTTTTCACATGGACCATCTCTGGTTTCCCGTTGGACGTCGCTTTATGGGACACCCTGTATAAACTATATTATACAAATACTCGTATGTAAATATTAAATTGATATTAGTATTATATTTATTAATATTCATATTATACCTACCCGTATTTACCTAGCACTAGCACTATTTCCTTCTTAAATATGAACGCCATGCCACCACAAGAAATGTGATTGCTATTACAATGTCCACAGGCGTTTTTTAAATAAATGAGTTTTTCTTGAAATGGGGGAAAAACGGGGATATATAATGTTCTAGGGAAACATTCCTGTAATTTTAAGCTTTTAAATAAATGTAGTCTGTTCCGAAACAAAACCGTTTCAGATAACTAAAATACTAGTTTTATGATATATTTAGCTCACCATTTTGTACTACTGTTTTAGTATAGAAAACCACTAAAATTTTTAATAAGAATTATTTTGGACAATAAGCATACTCTACTTAATAAATTTATGGCACCCAAGAATAGTATACACAAGTATAAAACTTTAATAAAATATGAATCTCAGCATGTAATTTTTAAGTAAGTATATTTGATTGTTCAACTTTGTTGCTGTGTCATGTAATGTCATTATATTTTAGTTTTATGACTTAAAACATAAAATAACGGCTAGTTTAGGTAATAGTATTTTTGATAGTTTGTAGTAGATTGATAGTAGATGATTAGTTTAGACTGTTTTTACATTTAGTTTTTATCGTCGACGTCCTATGAAATGTATGGGATCATCCTACTGTGCGTCGGTGCCCGCGCTGCATACCCCGCGTCGCCCGCGCTGCACTCACCGCGCGCCCCGCGACCCGACGGTGACCGGTCCGCCCGCTACCGCTCGGTCGTGAGCGACAGTGCGAGACGTAGACCGATGGCGAATGCATGTTTGCCCGCGCTTCATACGTACGCAATTAACTCGATCTCTAGATTCTACTCTCTAATGTACATCATGTTTTCTACTCCTATATACTCGTAGTCTAAGCTACGTCTAGCTAATCTACATCTTGTTTTTTATTTTTGTATAACTTAACTTAACTTCAGTGCTGTGAACTTAACTAACTTAATAACTCTGTATTCTCTTTCATTTTGTGTCATTAAGTAAATAGTCTTGTAAATAACCGTCACGTTTTCTTTATCACCTCTACAGTCTCATACAATCAGCGCTGTCCCATATGAGCAGCGCGTTTCGTAGGTCTACCCATATTCAGACAAAATAATGTCCCACTGCAGGGACGGGGCTCCTCCAGTGACGGAGGGATATTTAGCCTACTAATACCACGCTGGCCAGACGGATTGGTATAGGGTATAATTTCAAGTTTTTCTTCTTTTTATTTCTCAAAGATAATATTCACGGATAGTCCCTTAGTCGGTTTTTACGACACCCATGGGTTGAGATGAGGTGGTGACATGTATTCTCACTCCGTCACCACACGGATTTATAGAATTGGTATTCACTAAAAATTTGGGAATAAAAATGATTTTTACAAAAAAAAAACCGACTTAAAAAACAAAGGTTTTTTTTTGTAAAAATCATTTAGATTAGTTTTTTATAGATTTTAGACGCAGTCAAAAATTAAGTGCTTGCTCTTGACCCGAATGACTCTACCTACATAAATATTTTTTGTATTGAGTGATAAAATAGTTAGTTCCGTGAAAAATGATAGGATATCTATTATTTTTATAATTATTATGCTGACCTTTTAAATTACCTAATGATTAAAAATGATTTGGTTTGAATTACCTACTTATTTATTTTTATTTATTTATTTTAAAAGCACTACCACATCATATATATTAAAAAACATGTTTTATGAAAAATAATAAAAAACACAAAATATTTTATCTGATATACCTACATAATATGACAATTACGGTTTGCATAACACTGACAAGAATAATTTAACCTACATATTAGGTTGGGGAAAAAGTCTTTTCGTATTTTTGTATGAAAAGTCAAGACCTTTTTTTCAAAGTTTATTTACATTTATTTACAATATATATGTACCGTTTTGTTGAACAACTTTCTGCCATTTTGTGGGCAGAGACATTATCCCGTTACTGTAGAAACTTTGAGACTTCTGATCAAAAAAACGGGACAAATAGTCTTGAGGTCAACCTTACAGAACCTAAAGAATTCTGAAGAGACCGAAACAGGTGAAAATCTGAAGGCGCAAGGTCAGGGCTATATGGTGGATGCACTAGGACCTCCCAGTCGAACTCTCTTAATTTTTGCTGAGTGGCTAAAGATGTGTGTGGTCTAGTTTTATCGTGATGAAAGACCACACCCTTCCTGTTGATCAATTCCGGCCGTTTTCTCTCGACTGCTTCCTTTAATCTCATCAGTTGCTGGCAGTAAAGATCAGAATCGATGGTTTTGCCGGGCGGTAAAAGCTCATAATGAACAATGCCCTTCCAATCCCACCATACACACAGCATCACCTTATTTCGTGTTAGGCCAGGTTTGGCCACAGTCTGTGAAGCCTGGCCAACTTTCGACCACGACCTTTTTCGCACGTTCTTGCGAAAAAGGTCGTGGTCGTACGTGATCCACTTTTCATCGCCAGTTATCAATCTCTTCAAAAACGGCTCGGTTTCATTACGTCTCAATAATGAATCGCAAATGAGTACACGGTTCATTAAGTTTCTTTGAGTGAGCTCGTGTGGCACCCAAATATCGAGCTTTTTTGTATAACCAGCTTTCTTCAAATGGGTCAAAACGGTTTTGTGGTCAATTCCCAGTTCTTCAGCTACATCGTAACTACTAATATGCCGATCTTGCTCCACTCTTTCAAAAATGGCGTCCATTTTATTCGTAACAGGGCGACCAGAGCGAGGTGCATCTTTAACATCAAAATTTCCGGACTGAAAACGTTTGAACCAGATTTGTGCTACTCTTACTGACACTGCATCGGGTCCATAAACATCACAAATTTTTTTCACTGCTTGAGTTGCATTTTTGCCTTTTTTTATAATAAAATTTTAAAATGTATCGAATTTCTTCATTAGATTCACTCATTTTTACGGAGAGAAAAACAAATGAAAAATAGCGGGAAACAACTTTTTTTATTTTTTTCTTTTCTTTATAATGTAACCTTTTTAATGTTACCAAAACCAGCCAGACACAAGTAGTACAGTCAAAGAAATTTTATAATAAGTTTATACCTACGTTATGCGAAAAGACTCTTTCCCCGACCTATTACTTATTTAACTACTAGCTGTGAACGCGACTTCGTCCGCGATTAAATTTGAAAAGAAGTAAACAAATAAAAAAAAACTTGTTTAATTCATACAAAGTTATCATCATAATCATATCAACTAATCGACGTCAACTGCTGGACATATGCCTTCTCCAAGTATTGCCACCTTGAACGGTCCTGTGCCTCCCTCATCCATCGGCTTCCAGCCGTCCACACTAGCGCTTTCCGGTACGCGGTCGCCATTCCAGAATCTTTCTGTCCAAACAGCTGTCGGTTCTCCGCGCTATGTGCCCTGCTTGTCGCCACTTTAACCGGTTATGTCGGTTACTTTGGTTCTCTTGCGGATCTCCTCATTTTTGATTCGATCACGCAGGGAAACTCCCAACATAGCTCTCTCCAATGCCCTCTGAGTGACCATGAGCCTTCTGATTAGGCTCATAGGTCAGGCTACAACATAGCTCTCTCTATTGCCCTCTGAGTGACCATGAGCCTTCTGAGTAGGCCCATAGATCAGGCTACAACATAGGTCTCTCCATTGTCTTCTGAATTACCATGAACCTTCTGATTAGGCCCATAGGCCAGGCTAGGCTCTCTCCATTGCCCTCTGAGTAACCATGAGCCTTCTGAGTAGATCCATAGGCCAGGCTACAACATAGCTCTCTCCTTTGCCCTCTGAGAGAGCATGAGCCTTCTGAGTAGGTCCATAGATCAGGCTACAACATAGGTCTCTCCATTGCTCTCGGTCAGGTAACAACATAGCTCTCTCCATTGCTTTCTGAGAGACCATAAGCCTTCTGAGTAGGTCCATAGGTCAGGCTACAACTTAGCCCTCTCCATTGCCCTCTGAGTGACCATGAGCCTTCTGAGTAGGCCCATAGATCAGGCTACAACATAGGTCTCTCCATTGCCTTCTGAATTACCATGAACCTTCTGATTAGGCCCATAGGCCAGGCTAAGCTCTCTCCATTGCCCTCTGAGTAACCATGAGCCTTCTGAGTAGATACATAGGCCAGGCTACAACATAGCTCTCTCCTTTGCCCTCTGAGAGACCATGAGCCTTCTGAGTAGGTCCATAGATCAGGCTACAACATAGGTCTCTCCATTGCTCTCGGTCAGGTAACAACATAGCTCTCTCCATTGCTTTCTGAGAGACCATAAGCCTTCTGAGTAGGTCCATAGGTCAGGCTACAACTTAGCCCTCTCCATTGCCCTCTGAGAGACCATAAGCCTTCTGAGTAGGTCTATAGGTCAGGCTACAACATAGCTCTCTCCATTGCCCTCTGAGAGACCATAAGCCTTCTGAGTAGGTCCATAGGTCAGGCTACAACATAGCTCTCTCCATTGCCCTCTGAGAGACCATAAGCCTTCCGAGTAGGTCCATAGGTCAGGCTACAACATAGCTCTCTCCATTGCTCTTTGAGTAGACCAGCAGGTCAATTCTCGAAACATACTATTTAATTTAACTTAACTTTTAATTTTTTTAAATTTAATTTTTAATTAATCCAAAAGTGGTATTCTGGTTCTTAAACATTTCGTTAAAAATAAAGTTAAAATAAAGTTAAACGTCAAGTTTGACGTTTTTTAATGGAGAACTGTCACTTTAAAAATTACAAGAATGCCGTTCTAAGCTTAGTTACAGTACGATTACATTACGATTACATTACTTTAAAAAGATTTTAAATTTAAAATACAAGAATACCTATTGTGTGACAATTTGACAACTAAAAGTTAAATTAACTTAATTTTTAACGTTTTTAAGGAACGAGAATTGACATGCAGGCTAAAAAGTTAAAATTTGAAAAAAATCAAATTTTGTCATAGCGTTATGTTATATAGCCTATAGCCTTCCTCAATAAATGGTGTATCCAAAACTGACGAAACGAAATTCAATTCGAAGGAGTAGTTCCTGAGATTAGCGCGTTCAAACAAACAAACAAACTCTTCAGCTTTATACACCGTGTATTTTAATCGGCATTAAAGAATTAAACCACTTAATGTACCCGATTTTAGAACATTTTTGGTAAAATTAAAAATTAATTTGAACAACTTTAATTTATGAATCGAAAATTTAAAAAATATTAAAAATATTTTAAACCATCCTGTTTATAATATTGACCTTGCATGAACAAAAGAGCAGCCCATTTCTTTGTTATAAAAATACATTCATTGGTTAAATTTTTGCAGGAGAAATTAAATCAACTAATGTTTTTCAGTCCACGTGGACTTTTATCCAATCATAATGATCTAAGCGTAGCGTAGCGTCTCACCCCCGCACCCTTTCACCCTCTGCAACTCAAACGCACCGCCGCGCCGCGGTCGCCGACCGCCGCAGTCGCCCACGAATTCGCAAGAGGAAGTGCGTGCGTCTAATTAGCTACCTACTTATTACGTGTATCGTGACATCACATCATCGCAATGAGCAACGAAACCCGCCCATACTCGAATGTCGAGTATTTGGAAATGGTGAGGCTGTATGCTGTAGCTGGAGATAACCTCAGCGAAGCCAGAAGATTGTATGGTTTGCCCACCAACATTCAAATGCTACAACGCCAAGGAATTACCAATCCAAGGGTGCCTAGCATTCAAGTCATTTTGGGAGCGACACAGCGCCTACGTGACTACGGTCAGTTCCACACCCCTACTCATGCGCAAGGACATCGCGGACCACAGTACTCGGCGGCATTCGAAGAAAACATACTGGAGTTCTTTGAACGACATCCGCGACGAAGTACCAGAGCGGCTGCGCGGCAATTCGGAGTCAGTCATTCGTATGTGTGGAAATTATTAAACGCCGAAGGATTACACCCATACCACTATAGGCGCACACCCATACCACTATAGGACCACGACCTTTTTCGCACGTTCTTGCGAAAAAGGTCGTGGTCGTACGTGATCCACTTTTCATCGCCAGTTATCAATCTCTTCAAAAACGGCTCGGTTTCATTACGTCTCAATAATGAATCGCAAATGAGTACACGGTTCATTAAGTTTCTTTGAGTGAGCTCGTGTGGCACCCAAATATCGAGCTTTTTTGTATAACCAGCTTTCTTCAAATGGGTCAAAACGGTTTTGTGGTCAATTCCCAGTTCTTCAGCTACATCGTAACTACTAATATGCCGATCTTGCTCCACTCTTTCAAAAATGGCGTCCATTTTATTCGTAACAGGGCGACCAGAGCGAGGTGCATCTTTAACATCAAAATTTCCGGACTGAAAACGTTTGAACCAAATTTGTGCTACTCTTACTGACACTGCATCAGGTCCATAAACATCACAAATTTTTTTCACTGCTTGAGTTGCATTTTTGCCTTTTTGATAATAAAATTTTAAAATGTATCGAATTTCTTCATTAGATTCACTCATTTTTACGGAGAGAAAAACAAATGAAAAATAGCGGGAAACAACTTTTTTTTTTTTTTTCTTTTCTTTATAATGTAACCTTTTTAATGTTACCAAAACCAGCCAGACACAAGTAGTACAGTCAAAGAAATTTTATAATAAGTTTATACCTACGTTATGCGAAAAGACTTTTTCCCCGACCTATTACTTATTTAACTACTAGCTGTGAACGCGACTTCGTCCGCGATTAAATTTGAAAAGAAGTAAACAAATAAAAAAAAACTTGTTTAATTCATACAAAGTTATCATCATAATCATATCAACTAATCGACGTCAACTGCTGGACATATGCCTTCTCCAAGTATTGCCACCTTGAACGGTCCTGTGCCTCCCTCATCCATCGGCTTCCAGCCGTCCACACTAGCGCTTTCCGGTACGCGGTCGCCATTCCAGAATCTTTCTGCCCAAACAGCTGTCGGTTCTCCGCGCTATGTGCCCTGCTTGTCGCCACTTTAACCGGTTATGTCGGTTACTTTGGTTCTCTTGCGGATCTCCTCATTTTTGATTCGATCACGCAGGGAAACTCCCAACATAGCTCTCTCCAATGCCCTCTGAGTGACCATGAGCCTTCTGATTAGGCTCATAGGTCAGGCTACAACATAGCTCTCTCTATTGCCCTCTGAGTGACCATGAGCCTTCTGAGTAGGCCCATAGATCAGGCTACAACATAGGTCTCTCCATTGTCTTCTGAATTACCATGAACCTTCTGATTAGGCCCATAGGCCAGGCTAGGCTCTCTCCATTGCCCTCTGAGTAACCATGAGCCTTCTGAGTAGATCCATAGGCCAGGCTACAACATAGCTCTCTCCTTTGCCCTCTGAGAGACCATGAGCCTTCTGAGTAGGTCTATAGATCAGGCTACAACATAGGTCTCTCCATTGCTCTCGGTCAGGTAACAACATAGCTCTCTCCATTGCTTTCTGAGAGACCATAAGCCTTCTGAGTAGGTCCATAGGTCAGGCTACAACTTAGCTCTCTCCATTGCCCTCTGAGTGACCATGAGCCTTCTGAGTAGGCCCATAGATCAGGCTACAACATAGGTCTCTCCATTGCCTTCTGAATTACCATGAACCTTCTGATTAGGCCCATAGGCCAGGCTAAGCTCTCTCCATTGCCCTCTGAGTAACCATGAGCCTTCTGAGTAGATCCATAGGCCAGGCTACAACATAGCTCTCTCCTTTGCCCTCTGAGAGACCATGAGCCTTCTGAGTAGGTCCATAGATCAGGCTACAACATAGGTCTCTCCATTGCTCTCGGTCAGGTAACAACATAGCTCTCTCCATTGCTTTCTGAGAGACCATAAGCCTTCTGAGTAGGTCCATAGGTCAGGCTACAACATAGCTCTCTCCATTGCCCTCTGAGAGGCCATAAGCCTTCTGAGTAGGTCCATAGGTCAGGCTACAACATAGCTCTCTCCATTGCCCTCTGAGAGACCATAAGCCTTCCGAGTAGGTCCATAGGTCAGGCTACAACATAGCTCTCTCCATTGCTCTTTGAGTAGACCAGGCTAAAAAGTTAAAATTTGAAAAAAATCAAATTTTGTCATAGCGTTATGTTATATAGCCTATAGCCTTCCTCAATAAATGGTGTATCCAAAACTGACGAAACGAAATTCAATTCGAAGGAGTAGTTCCTGAGATTAGCGCGTTCAAACAAACAAACAAACTCTTCAGCTTTATATAATAGTATAGATAAAGTATATGATAAATAAAATATAAATAAATATATACATACACATACATATATGTATAAACAATTAGCCAATTCACTATCATATTAAGATAGTAAGTTCAATAAACTATTTTTAAAATTTAAATGTACGAGTTATTAAAGATATCATTACCTACTATTTATTTAATTTGTTTTTTTTTTCTTATGGTAGGCAAAGACCCGCACAAGATGACAATATTTGAAAGAGGCGTATGCCCAGCAAATGTGTACTTAATATGAATACTACTTATTACTATTTGTATTTAATTTATTAGAATTGAAAATATTGCATGTTTCATAGGAATCTGTTGCTTGATGTTTAATCTACGGAAATAAGATTAGACTTAAGATCATAAATCTATTGTTCCATCGCTTATCCAATCAATTCAATTCTTTATTTTCAATTTAGTATAACATAGTTATAACTTGTTGACCTCAATATTCTACTTGACTTAAGTTTAAATACATTTTAAAGTTTAGAAAACTTTACCACCGCTTCCAAGGCGCTAGTAGAGAAGAAGCAGCGCGGCGCGCGGCGTGACATACTATGCTGCTGCATTTTCCAGGCGACAATTTCGACACCAACAATTTATACTACGCTAACTCGAATTTTACGAAAATTCGTTTTTTACGCTAAAGTGCTTAAAATGTGCTATTATAATTGTACATTGCATGATACATTTTATATTACGAGTGCAAATTTGGCGCGAAGCGGTATAAATATAGCCGCCATTTCGTTCGAAATTCAGTGCTACCGGACAGTAGTTCCCGCCTCATTCTCACAACACTCTTCCATTTTAAAAATCTGTTTTATATCAAAATGATGAGTGTTATATTCTTATTTACTATTTTAATAATCGCGGTGTATAATTTTTTATATAAAAATACTATTACTTATAAAAAAGTTACGAAATACGGTGAAAATAAGACAGTTTTATTAAAGCAAGCCCCGGGACCCACGCCTTTGCCTGTTATAGGGAGTTTACACCTTTTGGGCAAATGCGAGTCCCCTTTTCAATCTTTTGTGGAGCTCGCGAAGGAATATGGGGATATATTTAGTATAACTCTAGGGACTACAAAATGTCTGGTCGTCAATAATTTGGAGCTAATTCGAGAGGTTTTGAATCAAAATGGCAAGTTTTTCGGAGGGCGTCCGGATTTTTTGAGATTTCATCAACTTTTTGCTGGCGATAGGAATAATTGTGAGTATTATCTTTTATTTTTAATTGTTATTATTACCTTCTTTTTAACCGACTTCATAAATGGAGAAGGTTCTCATTTGGCTGTATTTTTGTTTATTCTTGTTACTTCATAACTCCGTCAATTTTAAACCGATTTGTAAAACCTTTTTTTTTATTTTAGATAGTAGGTATTATACATCCAGATTGATTATATCGACGGGTCCTACGTAGACTAGTATAAGTGCAAAAACACAACTTTACAGGAGAGCAATTCAAAGGTTCAAAAGCTTATAACTTTGTCAAAGTTCTACAGAAATTACTGAAATTTTGATAGGTGGAAATGAAAGGAAAAAACCGGACCAAATATATTTTTATATTTCTTTGTATTTTAGAAAATAGCTGTACTTGCATTTGTTTAGCTTGTTTTGATCAAAGTATCCAAACAAGTAAACTGTTACAAGTAGCCACTTGTACTAGTTTACAAAGTTCTGACTTAGTTTTTAAATAATGAAAATAAAAGAAATACACATTATTAGTCATACATATGAGTGTAATTTGTAAATCATGAAACCTCGAAATATGGGAAAATAATTTCATTTATCTACTTTTAGCACTTGCACTACTTTACAAGCTACTAAGAAACTAGTTGTACCAGTAATTTATGTAGTTTTGTGGTCATGAACCTGATTTTTTTATGTAAAAATGAAACAAACAAACGTACAAAATATTAAAACACGTTTATTGTGTAACATTAAATGTGTAAACATAAACGTATTTACTATTTTTATAATGACTTCAAATTTTGAAGTCTTTTCCATTTAATTTTAAAATGTTAAAAATTTAACATGATTCTCGCTCAGATAGTAAATATCATCTTTAATAGGTTAAGGAGATATTAAATTATTAAATCAGTCTTTAACAGGCTATAAACTTTAATAAAAGATTATACTTGGCTTCGTCTTCTTAGTAATAATAATTAGTTAAAGTAATCAGTGCTTTCTTTACCATGTTAATAAAATAATATGTATCTATAACAAAATGTTCGATTCTTTTTAGGTAAGAACTGTACGACTACTAAGACTAATTAAATAGTTGTCTTACAGACTCATCAAAATAAAATATACATTGCACAATTAATTTTGTATCACAACAACAATCTACTAAACTTAAAAAAATAAGACTTCTATTTAAATAAAAACCTAGTCAGATACGTTTACGTATATATAAAACGTTCTAACGTTTTATTCTATTACAAGAAGGCGTTCGGGATGGCCATCTTTTTGTTTAGTGGAAACATTGTTGTCCCTCCAAGTGGATGTACTGGGAAAAGTTGTCAGATACTAATCCTCCTGTGATAACTTCTCACTCTTTCACAAGATCGATTGAATTGCATAATGTCACGTATTATTCACGGCTGTGCTAATACACAAGTGGTTACAAGTGATGACAAATTTATGAGGGTGAGATTTTTTTTCATGTTTTGAACAAAAATGTCTTGGCTATATGGCTCTGTAGAATTATATTATCTAGAAAGTAACGTTGCCTTATTGTGGTAGCTATAGCTGCAAGCAATTTAAGCCCTAACTTGTAAATAATGCAAAACTAACTTTTTTATGTTAGAAATGTTAAGTTTATTTGCTCCCTAAGAGTTCTTTCATTGCACAACTAACGTAAATTTTAGCTGCTTATTTATTCATTTACCCACAATTTATTAAAATATATAAAAAAACCAGCAAAGATTTAAAAATCAATAAAGTGTAAAATTTTATTTAAAATATTCCCCATAGTTCTCTACTAGCAATATGCTACCCATTCTGCTACCAGGTGTTATAACACCGATCATTTTCCAGATTTCCCAGAGGACCAGGATTACGTTATAAGTAGTTTTTCTAAAACGTTAGTGACACAAATACCAATATATCAAAATTTTGTAAAGATCTGAGACCCTTAATAGTTTCAGGAGTATCTGGGTTAATTGACTCCGAGAACGCTTCATATTTATTATTATTTTTATTTTCACTGATCTTAAACACTCAAAACGTCGTAAAAATATAAATATTTTTTAGAAATTCAATACATAAAGTAAAATTCGTTGCAGTTACACCCGTATCGTACGTACGCGCTGTATCGTTGCCGCGCGTATACTGGTGCAACGGTCACTTACACTCACGCGTCACGTAGATCGTAACTACGTAAACTAATGCAAGTAACTTATATCAGTTTTGACCGTTTCCTTGCATTAAATTGTGTTACTTACATCAGTTTACGAGTTTGTATCGCCGAAACTAAAAGAAATTTTAATATTTTTCTTACTGATTTGAGAAGAATAGGTTATTTTAAGGCCATTCAAGCAAAAAAGTCATTTTCGTCAATTTGCGGGTTACACCAGTATACGTAGGACCCGTCGATATAGAAACTTTGTTAAGATAAGTTCAGTAATTTACTGTTTGAAAACTAAAAAAATATTAAATATCTGTACAATGTCAATGTTAAAGAAATTCTACATTTATTAATTATTCTATTACAAGTCCGAACAAAGCGGTTCAGCACTTCGTACCTACATGTGCAAAACCACCAAACAGTGGAACTCTTTGCCAGCCCACGTGTTTCCTTCAAACTACGATCCTGGTTCCTTCAAGCGAGGCGTGAAAAAGCATCTTCTGAAGCCGCCATAGTGGAGACATTCATGCCTCTACAAATATTGTAGCTGGCATGGTGCTTGCCATTCTTGGACTATAATGGATGTTTAACATCAGGCACCATAGAGTCACTCTGGTAGGCCAATTAAAAAAAAAAATTCTTTCTCTTCTTCTATTTAATATAGACAACTTCCGCACTAGGGATGTACCGCGGGGACTTTTTACAAACATCAACAAACGTACACAAAGAACACCCAGACTCAGGACAATAATTTGTGGATCGTACAAATAGAATAAGTATTGTACTGTAAATAAATTGCAAGTTTCTAGTGGTTCGGTTTTAGAATAGAATAGAATAGAATATCGTTTATTTCTAAGTATATGGTATTACAGGTTGTTACACATAAAATGGTTCAACATACACTACCGTGTTCGGTGTAGAAATATTGCACTTAATTACTAGGTATTTTCAATATTAATTATATTATTTAACATCACATAAATACTTCAGAGACAATGACAAAAAAAAAACAATATAAAAACATAAACAATAATAGGACATTACTTACTAATTATTTACTATCTACTTTACTATTTTTTATAAACCTACTATACTAAAAATTATTACTATTAGGAACATTTATTTATTTATACTTATAGTCTATAAAATCATTCACAGAATAAAAACACATGTCCAAAAGCCAAGAAAACAATGCACATTTAAATTTGTGTAAAGGCAACAGTCTTATCTGAGGTGGTAGTTTATTGTAAATTTTTACTGCCATACAGTAGGCATTACAACTGTACAAATATAGTCTCTGGGTTGGTACCACTAATTGGTTTGGGTTTCTTTCCTGAACTCTTTTAGAAATAGGCTCATAAATAGGAAATAGATGATGATATTTCTTAACAAACAAACTAATTTCAAAAATGTATAGACATGGCAGTGGAAGTATCTTTAATTTTTGAAATAATGGTTTACAATGATCTATATAATCAGCACCACACATGGCTCTAATACATTTTTTTTGTGCTATAAATGCCCTATCTACATCCACTGAGTTGCCCCATATCACTAATCCATAGCGTAACACTGACGAGACATACCCATGATAGGCGCTGAGAACTGTTTCTTTGCTGGCTGTGAGTCTTAGTTTGCGAAGAGCGAATACAAATCGATCGAGCTTACTACATACTTTGTCTACCTGTTCCTTCCAGTTTAACTTATTATCAATAACTAAACCTAAAAATGATGCAGATTGTACTGGTTTTAAGACTGTATTATTATACTGTATTGTAGTGGGTTCGCATGTTGAGTTTTTAGTTTGGTACTGTATCAATTTAGTTTTATTTAAGTTAACGTGTAAATTATTTTCTTGTAACCATTTCACTGCATTTTGTAATTCATTGTTGGTTTCAAACTCAAGATTATTCTTGTTTATGCATCTTATAGTTGTTGTGTCATCAGCAAATAATGTGGATTTATGTTTTAGGTTATTGACAAGATCATTAATATAAACTATGAATAAAAGTGGCCCCAGAATGCTACCCGGCGGCACGCCACAATTATTAAATTTTGGTTCAGATTCATAGGTCACTTTTGAGTTATTTACTATTTTTGAGAGTACCGTTCTTTGCTGGCGATTCGACAAATAGCTTTCAATCCAGTCATATGCATTTCCTCTAATTCCATATCTCTCAAGTTTAAAAAGTAGTCGTTTATGTGAGACAAAGTCAAAAGCTTTGCTCATGTCTAGGAATACCGATAACGTTGACATTTTATTATTAAGTGCTTCCGTAACTAGTTTCACTAAAGTAAAACAGGCCAATGCAGTGGAATTATTCTTTCTGAATCCAAGTTGATTGTCAACAAGAATATTATTTTTATTCAAGTAACTACTAATTTTGTCATGCATAACTTTTTCAAAAATCTTTGCTATTATTGGTATTAGTGTGATAGGCCTATAATTGTCAATATGCGTTTGATCGCCTTTTTTAAATAGAGGTTTAACTATGGACAATTTGAGTCGTGTAGGGAATATTCCTTGTTCTAACGACAGGTTGATTATGTAACACAGAGGAATTGATATAAAACTACTACTCATTTTTATTATTCTGGTTGTGAGTTCATCATAGCCGGTAGCATTAGTATTATTTAAAGAATTGATGATCTTCATAATGTCACTCTCAGTTACAGGAGTTAAGAACAAACTATTTCTTTGAGGAGTAATATTAATGTTACTCAAGTCGTTACTTGTATCATCAAAATTATTTTTATGAGTGAGTTCAATAAAATAGTTGTTTATAAAGTTACATATATCATTAGGGCTATTATACCCCTTCCAGCGTAAGTTTAGCTTTTTGACAGTTCACGTCCATGAAGTTTCGTAATACTTCTGCTTATTTTTCAAACAAATAATATTGTATTTCATAGACGTATTCATGTTTTTTTCAGTTACCATGGTTACTTAGTGATGGACACTCATAACGATTACCACCATTATGAAACAAATTACAAATAATCGGTAGAAATAAATGCTATGAATAAACCTGAACTCTTCATAATACGTTTATAAAATGTAATATGATTTTTTAGATTAGCTATAACCCGCGAATATGTCACGATAAATTATGTATTTTAAATAATACTTAAGCTAACTATAATTTTATAATATTAAGCTATAGGCTAATTCTCTTAACATAGATAAAGAAAAAAACAGTAATAAAAAGATAATGTAAGTTGATGTAAGGATCCAAATGTGTAAAATAAAGTAATTTGAAAAATCGAAAAATCGCGAAATCGCTTTTAATCGGATGGCATTACATTCGAGATACTGCTGAACGTCACTAACGTCAACCTGTCAAATGTCGTTAAATATAGTGGAAAGGGTATAATGGTTTTATCCTGCTACACTAATTTTTCTATATCACTCTTGTCAATAGTACTATCAAAATTATTTTTTATAGTAGACCAGGTCGCTTTACATTTATTTTTAGAGTTATTTATATGTTTGTCATTATTTATTCGTTGAGATTTTGATATACACTTTTTTAATATTTTTGTATATGTTACATATTTCTTTTTGTGATATTTTCTACCTATAGAATCATGTTGATATTTGTAATATAATATTCTTTTTTTAATGCATGATATCTTTAACCCTTTGCTTAACCATCTATTCTTAACAGGTTTATTACCTTTCCTAACGCGTATTTCAGGGAAACACAATTTAAATAAAAGACTATAAAGGTCATGAAAAACATTAAACGACTTATTGCAGCATGTTTCACTATATACTTTATCAAAACTTAACGCTCCAATGCATTCAATAAATTTATTTATGTTATCTTCATTGAAGTCTCTCACTGTCTCATACCAAAATTTTACCGATGTAACTTTATTTTTATCTTTTGGCACTTGAAAAATTAATGATTGGGCTGTGTCATGGTCCGATAAAGCAAGGTTATGAGTATTACTTTTTTAAGTTCTGAATGGAAATATTACTAGCTTTTTGATCAATACTGGTTTTTTTTTCTAGTAGGTAAGTTGATGTGAGGTAGTAAATTAAAGTTCTTAAGAACCGAAATTAATTCCTTTTTCTGCGCATTTTCTTTGAGAATATCAATGTTCCAATCGCCACAAATGATGATATATTTTTTACTATTAAGAGTTAATTTAGATAATAATAGTTCTAATTTTTAAAAAAAAATAAACGTATCGGAATCTGGTATTCTATAAATACAAACCACTAAAAGATTATAGCTCGGTACTTCTATACCACAACATTCAAAGCAATACGTTGTCGCGAATTCATTAGTTAATGATAATGGAGTAAATTGTATGCCTTTTTTAACAAATATACATGACCCACCACGTTTTTTACCTTTTCTTGAGTAGTTGGCAGCTAAATTATAATTATCTATATGCAAATTACCTTCATGGCCCAGTTGTACAAACGTTTCGCTAAAACAAATGAAATCTACATCTCTAATCTGCTTCTGTAACTCGATCATTGCTATTTCAATAAGCTCTAATTTATTTAATAACCCTGCTATATTCTGATGAAATAATATAAATTGTTGTTTGTTCTCTGCAGAAGAATTATGTGATACGAAAAAAACAATTTTGATCGTTACTGTCAGACGCTAAAATCAGTTTTAAGGGGAAACAATTCAATCGCAATTCCATACAAACAAAGAAAGTTAATTCCTCCTTCATTAGATAATAAATACTCAAAACTATAGATGATATCGTTTTGTCTCGTTATTATCTAGTCTTATTGATTAATAAAACAGTAAAAAAAATATTCATTTACAAGTTATGAGGCTTCAAAGTTCATAATTCTATGCACATTTTATGACAACTTTTAGCGTAATAAAATAGGATTAAACGTTTATAAAGGTAAATATATTTTGGGACAAGGAATAGATTATTTATTCGAAAATTCAAATAATTTTATATTGACTAGATACATTCTAAAGTTTGTACGCAATTACCTTTTTCCCAAAACCATTTGAGGAAATTTTACTGTGCTCGTTTCCGCCATCGACATCTTGCATCTCGCCTCCACTTTCTGCACCCCTCGGGTCGGCGGAGGGGAGGTACGACAGCTAGCCGACCGTCGTCGAATGTTACCGAATATTTTTTTTTAAACTTCAATAAACTTTAATTTATGTCATTTATGACAATTACGTATCGCTTGCCAGTAAGAAGTTTCGTAATTTCTTTTATCAAAGAGATCCAATTATTATCAGATGCATAACCAGTTAAATAAAATACCTACATCAGTGACATTCTTGACTAAAATCAACTGTCAAAATTCACCTATTATTACAATAGTCAATAGAGCATAGCTAAGGCTGTCACATTGCACAAACTGTATTTTTTTTTGTAATTCATTTTGTATTTTTTTTTAATATTTACGTGACTCACCCCCGCCCCGGTATCTGAATGACTGATCAAGTATCATTTCTTGTCAACTATCATTTCCAGATTTTATGATTATTATTTATTTTTAACCGACTTCAAAAAAAGGAGGATGTTCTCAATTCGGTTGTATTTTTTTTTTCTTTTGTGTTTGTTACCTGATTTCTCGAAAACGGCTTGACCGATTTGAAAAATTTTGTTTTTGTTCGTATGGGTATGCTTCCCATTTGGTCCCATTGTCACCAGATCTGGATCTGAATGACGGGATCCCAGAGAAATCGAGGGCATCTCTTGAAAATTGTAGGGACGCATTGTGTAAAATCTTGTCATACATGTGCATCTTTGACGTCACTACCAAATAATCAAGAGTTAGAACTGGTCAGATCCTGGTGACCACCGAGAGTCGAGGGAACACCTTAACGGCATATAGCAGCTACCTTGTGTTTGGGCTTATTTTAATTGTATTGATGAAAACTTTACACAACTTTACACAAACATGATCTGATGATGAAGACGACTGAGGGTCGAGGAAACTTTTCAACGGTATATAGCAGCTACCTAGTGTTTGGGCTTATTTTATTCGTATTAATGAAAACTTTACACAAACATGATCTTATGATGAAGACAACTGCAGAAATTTATTTAATACTAATCTTAGAAATTGTAATCAGCATGGTTTTTAACCGACTCCTGTTGAAGTCGGTTTTTTAATTAGAAAATTATATGATTTTTCTTCTTTTTTTTTAAATCCAGCTAAAATTAACTTCATGTACTGTATGTGAAGTAAGATATTATTGTGTACTGTATGGAACCCCTATTACGATGCACGGTCTAAAAAACTGCCTCAAGAATAAACAGTTTAACTTAAAAAAAAAAAAATTATAATGTATTACGGTGTCATACCTACACCACTTACAAGATAAATTGATGTCTCGCTTGGTGTGTCTTCCGCAACAAAACTTACAATAAAATATTTTTTAAAAACCCATTTTAGTTATCTTTATTTACTCCTGATTTATTAATTTTTGAGTAACTACCTACAGCTAGTATTAGTGTCAACCCTAACAATCAAGAAGAACAATGTTTATATTTTGAACGACATTTTGATTTGTAATAAATACAATCGAGCGCGTGTGCGTATGCATGTTTCTTACTGCTTTTCTATGAGTTGTTCTCTTTCTCACGCGACGTTTGGTGAAACAACAATGTTTTAGGCTTCGCCGACAGCTGAGTTGGTTTTGACAGAATGAGCCTTCTTAAGGTCAACAAGTATACGATTAAAAATACTTCCAAATACACATTTTATACCAAGTCTGTTAATTTTACCTGTTCTCGTTGATAACATTTCATAAGATAAAACATAATTAGTATCAAAGAAGTAACCATATTTATAATTTTCAATATCCTTAAAAAGTAAATTTGCAAACATTTCAATTCGGTAATTATATATCGGCGCCCCTAGTACATAAGTAGGGGTACACAAAATTATATTTGTTTTTGATATACCTGTTAACGTTTTTCTAATAAACATGACCAATTCGTTCAGGTCTACATTCTTCCTAAAATCATTTTCACCAATCATAATTAAACAATAATCTTCTTCATCAAAGTTCTGAATTTTGTATTTGACATCTGTCATGAGTTCTTTCACACCGCTATTCCGTTTTACAAAGTGACAGTAGTTGAACTGTTCTCCAAAAGTGCGCTCTATTATTTTTAGTGTACCGCTGTAGTTGCAACCATTGAGTATACACATTTTCCTTTTCTTTCTAATGTCTATTTCCTTCTGTAATTGGGTATAGTTTTCTTTATTTTGGGAATATTTAGTTACACCTGCTGCTTCACTTTGTATATTATTCTTAGTTGACTTCTCGTTGGATTCTGCGATTTTTCTTTGTATTTGTTTTCTGTTCGTAGGTGTAGTGTTTTTTATTTGTTTCATAGAAGTCTGCTTGGAGGGATAACTATTTAAAGAATTATTATTTTTCTTCAATAAGTCTTCATTGATCTGCTTAAGATCACTATTTTCTGAGGAAAGACACTCGATCACCTGACGAGCATTTTTTAATTCAAACATAAGTTTTTCAACTTGTTCTTGTAAGTTCGATAGCAACACATCTTTATCATTTAGTACGTCTGCCTGTATACTACTAGTTGTTGATTGTTGACTTCCTTCCACTGGGATGTAAGATCCTGCATAGGGACCTTCATGCAATTGACGTCCGACCTCATTGCATCAAAATCAGAACGGAAATTCTTCAATTCTAGCATTACAACCGTTAGATTAGGAACACTCACTGCAACAGAACTGCGACAAGCGATACAACGCCCGTTGTCCTTCTTCTCACTAGTCATCCTTTGGTTGTGAGCCAAGACATTGGTTGCACGATACTCCGTCGGTCACTTCGTCATTGTATTTTGCGCAGTCGGAATGTAAAGATTTTTTTTGGTATTTTTTTTATATTTCTATTTTAAAGGTTTATTAATTATAAACAACTAATTTGAGTATTTTTGCTTTCCTACCTATAGTTTATTTGTAATAAACATTTTAAGTTTTTACTTGTGATGACGTCATTTGTACGGCCGAATTAATTGAGCAATGAAAGCAGAAACAAACTTCTGTTGAGCCGGGCGACATGACATCATTTAGACGTCAAATGAAAGACAAAGTAATTTATGTATACCTAATTGTAAAAATAAACACAATCTTGCGGTTTTTGCGCTAAAAATATGATTTTATTACTTACCGATCTAAAATCTCTAAATGAATTTGGATTCGACATAGGTAAACTTTTACTTTACATACCGAAATCAAAGTTATTTTTATAATATTTAAATTAAATTCACTACCGTACACAAATAGGGTATTATTTGACTTGCGTTCCGATTGGTACTTTAATTTCTTCATTTTTACAAAATTAAATTAATTAAAAGAGAATGGGCAAAATTAACCCAGAACCAACAGGAACAAAATATATGCCGGTTTATTAGTCTTGCTAAGAAAAACATTTTAATAAAAAAAATTCTCCCCTAGGTGCTGTCCAACTGAAATTACACACAATTAAAAAATACTTTTTTTCTAATTCATAATTCTTATAAAAACAAAGAAATACATGTAACGTTATCTAATTGATATTAAAGTCTTTGCTCGCTACAAAAAAATACACCGCGTCATGCGTATCAGGTATTATTTTACTTTTTCACTCTCATACCACATGTATTACGCGGTGTCCTACGTGGGCGACGAAAGTGACACGACGCGACGCGATGCTACACAAGACAAGTGTTCTATATGATTACGTCACGTCTTGTCGCAGACCGACACAGGACACAAGTAGGGTACGCCGTTGATTTAATGGCGTATGTCGCGTTCGTCGTTTCGCGTCGCGTCGCTTTCATCACCCACGTAGAACACCGCGTTAGACAGAGATAACACTTTGTTAAATTAAATCATTTAGGAGAATATATCGTACAGAATCCTGTATCCACGGTATGCGTACGTTATAGAGCTGTTCTCATATGATAAGTGTAATATATTACTTAGGTCACGCTAGACATGTAGGCATAGAACAGCCTGCAAGTCTAATAGATTTTTTTTTTCTTATTAAAAAGACAACTCCCGCACTAGGTATCCTGCCCTGTGTCGCGGGGACTTTTTACAAACATCAATTAACGGACACAGAGAACACCCAGTCTGAGGACAATAATTTGTGGATCTCACATTGTCCTGCTTGGGGATCGAATCCACAACCTCGTGCACGGCAGCCGCTTGCGCTATTATCGCGCTACCGAGGTCGTCTGTCGATTCCGTGATTGTTGACTTATAGATGGTTATCCGCGTGGTGACGGAGTAAGAATACAATATGTCACCACCCCATCTCATCCCATGGGTGTCGTAAAAGCCGACAAATGTGACTATCCGTAAATATTATCTTTACGAAATAAAAAGAATGAAAACTTGAAATTACACCCTATACCAATCCGTCATGCCAGCGTGGAATTAGGCCAAGTATCCCTCCGTCATGGAAGGAGGTCCGTCCCTGCAGTGTGACATTAATGGCCTGTTATGTTAGATGGTTAAGTATTAATAAACATTAAAACACGTAACGTACTTTTCATTCATAGCTAACTGTTATGAGCCTTATATCTCTCATACCCCAGACATATACAATAAACAAATAATGAAAATTATTTAAGTTTAACATGTGTAATAATGAGGGATATATATTAGTTCTGTTGGTTCTGGGTTTTTTTTGTATGAAATTTGCCCAATCTCCTTTAGGTAAATGATTCATCATTGTAATGCTAATGATGAATAATTTAGGTATTCATTTTCACTATAGTAAGCCTTATATATATTATTTTTAATGTTTTTACAAATATTGTAGAATTTTTTTCATTTTTGATATCTTCTGGGAGTTTATTAAATATTTTTACTGACACTGTAAGAGGGCCCGCAGAGTGTATTGCCAATCTAGAGGTAGATAGGTTCAAACTATTTTGGTGACGTAAGCTGTATTTCGTTGTTATGTCTTGTCTTCTACTGTATATTTCAGGGTATTTTAGGACAAATTTGCACATTTCTAATATACACGCTGTCTAATAGTCACGCTGGTTATCAGAAAAATAAAAATAAAATCTAAGTTGCATGGTTGTAAAGTTAGCATTTGAAATTTTTGTTTTTGCTGGTTAACCCTGAATAGCCTCTCTATACTTTAATAAAAAAAATAAAACCAGCTGTTCTAGCTTTCATAACAATAAGATTCTTTACAAAAAAAAAATATAAATGTATATTATTAATAATTTATATTATCATTCTCTTTATTTACATTTTTCACATTTTATTACATTTTTAAATATAAATATAAAAATAAAAACATTTAAAAATATAAAAAAAAGGTAGACCCACCAGCATCGGGTACAAGGACCAAGCTACTGGTGGTTAGGGCTCCAGAGATAGGAACTTCCTCACAATGCGTGCCGTGTCAAGCAGTACTGCCTTCTGCATCAGACCTATGATCCAACGGTCAAGCGCGAGTCTCCTGAGATGTTGATAGAGACTCTTTGGAATAAGTCCATTTACTGAAAGTACTATCGGAACAATGATCGCTGAATCAACACTCCACATGTCAACAACCTCATGAGCCAAGTCCAAATATTTTGTTTGTTTGTCTTTTTCGGCTTTCACAAGATTCTCGTCATGAGGAATGGTGATATCGATTATCATTGCACGGCGTTCTGACCGATCTATCACCACAATATCTGGCTTATTGGCAACAATAGTCCGATCAGTAATGATAGATCGGTCCCAATACAATGTAACACTACTATTTTCGAGAACTGGGTCGGGTACATACCTATAATACGGTACTTCTGCATCGACAAGATTATATTTAAGAGCAAGTTGTTGGTGGACAATTCTGGCTACTTGGTTGTGTCTATGCAAGTATTCACCATTCGCAAGACGAGAACAACCAGAAACAATATGCCTGAGTGATTCTCCGGGACAGTAACATGCCCGACATATGTCAACTGTACCATCCTTCAAGATATATTTCCGATAATTCTTAGTCATAACGACTTCGTCCATTGCAAATACAAAACCTTCGGTTTCTTCGGTTCAAGCGGGCAAAAAAGCGATCCCGTAACTGTTGTTTCATGTCCGTTTCCGCTATACATAAAGCCTGTGACATACCAAGGTACTTGTATGTGTCGGATGGAGAGAGACATCTAAGTTTTATGGTGTCTGAGAGTTGTAACTCATCAGATTCCACAACCTTACCTCGCTTTACATGCATGACAGCACATTTATCCACACCAAATTCCATTTTAATAGAATTACTAAAGGTTTCTGTTTCCTTTAGTAAAACTAATAATTGGGATTTAGTTGGAGCAAATAATTTCAGGTCATCCATGTACAGGAGGTGGGATTTAACCTAACCCTGAACACTCTAGCAGAGTACTAAGAGGGTTCAGTGCTAAGCAAAACCACAACGGACTGAGACTATCACCTTGGAATATATCTCGCTTAATTTGAATAGGCACGTCGTTGTTGAATGTAAGAAGTTTGTATATCGTTGGAAGGCAAAGGTCTATAATTTTTTGGATCCGTGGAACTACCGGACTTATAAAGCAAGTGGGTTACACCAGTAGTAATAAAATCTGGTAGCATACCTGTTTCTAAAGATGATTGGAAATGAGATGCTAAGCAAGCGTGGGAACTATGGAGCCATTTTAACCAAAAATTGTGCAATCCGTCTGGTCCTGCCGATTTCCAATTTGGTAGTCGACGGACTGCACAAGTAACATCTAAAGTTGATATAGTTACTGGCTCCATTTGGTGAATACGTTCACACGCTTTTTCAACATCCCCTATCCAATCACCCTCTTCATGACTGACAGGCACCGACCAAATGCTGCGCCAAAAATTGGTTGTAGCATCAGCATCAGGTAGCTGCCTGTCAACCGAATCTTGAACAGGTCGCTCCCAGTTTCTGTAAACCCACCGTTCATCTCTTTGGAATGCACGATTCTGGGTATATCGCTCCATTCTTTTTTTAAATCGTTTTATACGATTAGCCCACGCATAAACCTTCTGCTTCAGGAAGTCAATGCGTTCTGTGACATGTAACATATAATCGCGACGATCTACGTTGGTATCAGCAAATGCACGTGTCACAAAACGCATCACCCTCGGGCGTGTAAGTATTACCCGACCTGAAGCAGATAAGCTTACCTATGAGTGCCCTAGCCTCAGCAATACGACGCTCAATCCTGCACTGCCACGCCGGCACAGTTGGCCTGAGTCGAGTAGCAATATCATCGGTTGGAAACCTAATATGTGCTACTCGACATGCAGCGACAGCCCCACAGTACAAAATTGAGTGTGCATCACTGAGATTTTCACTGTTATCAAAGTAATTTGATAACATTGAGTCCAGAGCACACACCAGCGCTATATTTTTTTTATGCGTAGGCAATCGTGGTATCCGCGGTCTTTTATCCGGTTCCATGAAGCGATATTCCCGAATAGTACATTCCAAAGCACTCCTTAATTGAGTATTGTATTGGATACTTACATCTGTAACCTCACAGTTAATAGTCTCGATGTTATTTTGATCTGGTTGAGAGATAATGTACGACGGGGCTTACCTGCGTCGTACGTGGTGGTAATGTAGAAACTGTGAGGTTACTGATTACATTAGAACGAATACGATCAAGTACAGTGTCATTCAACAAATGACAACGTTGAATGGCACGCACCTGATCCGATAGCCTTTGGGACGAAACGTTGACAGTTGGTTCAAATTCCTGCAACAGAGACAGCATGCGATCACGATAAGCAGTGAGGTTAGTTCCTCCCTCTGTTGCCACAAAATATGCCCGCATGACATTTTCATTTATTGATGATGTCCATTTCATGCGGTGCACATTACCACCAGAAGCGGGGACCCTGTTTGATGCCTGTGGGCCTCGGGATCCCAAGCCAATTGGTGGCCGGCCTCTTCCCTGCCGAAGTACAGGTGTTGGCGACGACGGCGGAGAGAAAAACTCGTCGCTGGAGCTTGAGCTCGACGCCTCAACAGAATCTGGTACATTTTCCACTGTCTGCGAGGCGGAGCTGAGCGACGGGTCCGGAGGTGTTGCTTGTGCTATTCTCGCTTTGGCTCTTGTTATCATCATTTATTTCTTCATTTATTATATTATATTATATTTTACTGTTTATCATAATTTTCCGATAATGTGTCAAACGTTTGACAGTTCTTATATTTTTGGTGTATATTTTTTCACAAACCATTTTTATAGTTGTATATTATTATATAAATGAGTTTATTATAATTTTTCTTTTTATTATTGCTTATTTACATGAATGTATTGTAATTAGTTTTGTTTCAAATATTTATATAAATTTAGAAATTTTCAATGATGATTTGACGTGTGGTGTTAATTATATTATGCAAGTTAATTATAATTTATATTACTTATTATTATTTTTTTATTTTTTTTTATTTCCTGATAACCAGCATGACTTGCTTTATCACCTGGTTTCGGGTTAACGTCGTTTTTTTATATACAGGGCAGGGTTAATACTTAAAGTTTCAAAAGTAAGGTATGCAACTTCCTGTGTCATCTATACTTACTTACAATTTTTTTCTTGAAGTGTCAGTAATGAAGGTGCAGCTAGCATAATATGCTGTTAGAGAAGTTTCAGTGTTGGTGGACTTTTTTATTTCGTATAGAGCGTATGAGAATCGTGATATTTTTGATGATAGTTTATTTATGTGGGATTTCCAGTTGATATTACTGTCTATCTCATAACAGCCCATTAATGGCCCACTGCAGAGACGGGTTGGTATAGGGTTTAATTTCAAGTTTTCCTTCTTTTTATTCCCTTAGTCGGTTTTTACGACACCCATGGGATGAGATGGGGTGGTAACATATTGTGTCATATTATGTCATATTGTGACGTATTGGGTGTCGAGGTTTAAGTATTTGGGTCACTGGGTCACTGATGACTTAAAAGATAACGTAGATATAGACAGGGAGCGTAGGTCGCTGGCTGCCCGTTGCAATATGCTGGCCCGCAGGTTTGCACGCTGCAGTGAATCGGTAAAAATAACTCTATTTAAGACCTTCTGCCAGTCGTTTTACACCTGCAGTCTGTGGACCGACTATACCCAGCGGGCATACAGCGACCTGCGCGTACAGTACAATAACGTATTCAGGGTGCTTTTGGCGTTGCCGTGGCGATGTAGCGCGTCAGGGATGTTTGCAGAAGCGTGCGTTGACGGGTTCGCCGCGATCATGCGAAAGCGATGCGCTTCCATGATGGCGCGCATGCGCGCCTCCTCCAATGGCATCCTGAATGTGTTTTCTGACCGGTGGGACTCTCCCCTCTGGCAAAGATGGATAAGTGTACACTTATCTACTAGTGTATAATTTGTTATTTTTGTATTATTGTATTTTATATTATTGTAATTTTTATGTTTCTTTTTAACTTAATACTAACATTAAACTAAGTTGTACTACTAACAAAATATGGATAATTCCGAAATAAAATATTTGAATTGAATTGAATTGTATTCTTACTCCGTCACCACACGGAGAGTGTCTGTTACTGTGTACTGTGTACTGTCTATGTTTAGTCCTAATAAAGTAAATTCATAAACTGTTTCTAATTTAATAGTTTTGTACGTGTAGTCAATTGGTAGCGGTTTTTTTGTATAGGATGGAATGCCATAAATTTTGTTTTGGAAAAATTTATTTAAAAAACGATCACCGAATCCATAACATTGTCGTATGTGTTTTATAAAATGAGTTGAAAAGAAAATAATTCAATTAATTTATAAGTAGGTATATATTTTTGCATTTTTACTCAACATTTTACATTCAAATAGTTTTAAATAAGTATCTGTAGCGTCATCTAGCGACTTACTCAAGCGTACACCTACACTATCTCAGTACCCCTCACAATCAACAGATGTCGCCATTACGTCCTGAATCGCGAAATCAAGATTCGCATAGCGATTCCGCATATATACAAGTTCCAACGAACAACCGTTGGGCAGTTGGCCCGCCAGGCACTATCACCCTCGCCTGGTCGGAGGATCCTCCCTTTCCGTTGGAGGCGTGGTGCTGTTACGTCACCACGACCTTGCGGGGGCGGGGGTGTACGTCGCGGGGACTTTTACAAACATCAAAATCAATGCAAAATGCAAATCTTTGTATGATGAACATGATTGTTTGCATTGGTCTGGGTGTTTTCTATGTATAATATGTATGTATTTACATAAAAAACAAGTATTTATGTATGTTTATCCGTTGTTTAGTACCTATAATACAAGCTTAGCTTAGTTTGGGACTAGATGGCGTTGTGTGAATGTGTGAGGAATATTTATTATTTATCAATTTAACGGACACAAAAACATCCAGATTAAGGACAATAATTTGTGGATCTAAATTATTGCTTGCGCTACCGTCGGGACACGGAGGTCGTCATCATTTAAGTGAGAGTCTGACTCGCGCACCGAGGGTTCCGTACAAACCTATTTATTTTCCCGCCAAATTGTGATGACGGCACGACTCAGCTGTCTAAAAATATTTTCCCTTCAAAATTCTATGACGTCATGACTCATCTGTCAAAAATGCTTGGACGTCACGACTAATCTGTCAAAAATTCTGTGACGTCACGACTCATATGTCTAAAATTCTATGACGTCACGACTCAGATGTCAAAAAAATAATTTCCCGCCAAAATTCTATGACGTCACGACTCATATGTCAAAAAAATAATTTCCCGCCAAAATTCTATGACGTCACGACTCAGCTGTCAAAAAATATTTACCTGCCAAAATCCTATGACGTCACGACTCATCTGTCAAAAATTCGGTGACGTCACGACTCAGCTGTCAATAAACATTTTCCCGCCAAAATTGTATGACGAAATAATCAAAATATAATATGATGGAAGTAAAAATTTAATTTTTTCGTAATTTTTCCTTTACATTAACTATAACACGTTCATCATCATCATCATCATATCAGCCTGTAGACGCCCACTGCTGGACATAGGCCTCCTCCAAACGTTTCCACCCTGCGCGGTCTTGTGCCTCCCTCATCCATCGGCTGGATATAACACCTTGCTTCATGCCAAATTTCAAGTTTGTAGGAAGACTGGAAGTACCCTGTAGGTTTTTACCCTTGCTGGTCGAAAATTTGAGACAAAAACGGCGATATCTCTTGATTGCGTAGGATTAGCAGTTTGATTTTTTACAGCACTAAGAGACAACAAGGCTTAGTATTTGGTAAAAATTTCAGCTTGACACCTCCACGCGTTCCTGAGATAAATGGTCTTGACAGACGGACAGACGGACAACAAAGTGATCCTATAAGGGTTCCGTTTTTTTAAAATCGGTACGGAACCCTAAAAACATCCTCAACTACATAACTAACAACCACTTTTCTATTGTTACAGCTCTGGCCTTTTGCGACTGGTCAAACCTTCAACTGAAGCGAAGAAACCTAGCGATAAGATATTGCGGACCAAAACAGCACACGGACAACTTTTCCAGAATTGGCGACGTAGCCACTTTCGAATCTATAGAACTAATACAAACTTTAAAAGGCATTACTCGAAACAGCGACCATGCTTTTAACCTAAAACCCATTTTATTGTCGTCTGCCATGAATATGTTTAGCCACTACATGTGCAACGTAAGATTCGACGACCAAGACACCGAATTCCGAGAAGTAGTCGACCATTTTGACGAAATTTTCTGGGAGTTAAATCAGGGGTACGCCGTCGATTTCTTGCCTTGGCTTTCGCCGTTTTACAAAAAACATTTGGACAAACTTTCTTTTTGGTCTCAAAACATTCGTTCTTTCATCCTATCAAGAATTATCGAGCAGAGGGAGTTAAATTTGGTAACTGAAGGACCCGAAAAAGACTTCTTAGATGGTTTATTAAGAGTGCTACACGAAGATCCAACCGTTGACAGAAATACGATTATATTCATGCTTGAAAACTTTCTAGGAGGACATTCTTCCGTTGGAAATTTAGTCATGTTATGCCTAACTGCTGTAGCTAGGGATCCAGAAGTTGGAAGAATGGTTAAAGCAGAATTAGACGCGTTAACGAAAGGTAAGCGTGCGGTCACCCATAAGGACAGGCGACACCTTCCGTACGCAGAAGCAACTGTTTTAGAATGCTTAAGGTACGCATCATCGCCGATAGTTCCACACGTTGCAACGGAAAACGCAATAGTTTCTGGCTACGGTGTCGAAAAAGGAACCATTGTATTTATAAGTAACTATGAGCTTAATATGTCAGAGGAGTACTGGAAGCAGCCGGAAAGATTTGATCCTTCAAGATTTTTGGAAAAGAGCAAAGTTAGGGTACGAAGAAATTCGTTGTGTGATTCTGGAATGGATTCCGATGGTGAAAGTCCGGTGAAGAATGAAGGAGAGAAGGAAGTATGGAGTGTTATGAGGAATATTCCGCACTTTTTACCTTTTAGTATCGGTAAAAGGTCTTGTATGGGTCAAACTTTAGTTACTACTATGAGTTTTGTAATGTTTGCGAGTATTATGCAGGAGTTTGATGTCGCGGCTGAGAATATAGAGGATTTGAGACAAAAGCCAGCGTGCGTGGCATTGCCTAAAGATACATACAATCTGTATTTGTTGCCGAGGAAACATTAAATTTAATCTTAATTTTTTTATGTTTTTGGCTGTGGTCTGTTTGCGTATACAGGGTGGCTCATTCAAATGGGTCAGTATGGGAAAGTCTTAAACTATTAGTCATACGATGATTTGTTCTTAGGAACCATGTCACCGATTTTGATAAAAAGAAAAACTGCATTCATACATTTGAAAAAGATACTGTACCCAGCTGGGGAATCAAACCCGGTTGTTTAGCAAAAATACACTTATACTTTTTCTATTTAAATATCGATTCTGTAGGTCTTAAGCAGTAAATATCTCTATGAAACATTATGTCTAAAATAAATAAAATGCATTGTTTTCACATATTTACTTTAATTTAGGTGTTCGAAGTGGCCACCGTTTTGTTCAATACAATATTCAACACGTTTAGGTAACGATCTTGTTATTGCATTTTGTATCTTCATGCGGCCAGTCACACTGAAACGTTCCATTTTCAAATGAGGCTTAAGAGCGTTTAACGGGCTCACTAGCGCCGCCAATAGAAAAAAAATCATAATTCGCAAATAGGATAAATAAAGTAAAATGTTGATAACAAAGTCTTGAGAAAAAGCAATAAAGTATTTTTATAACACACTCTCAACACTTTAAATGTTTTTTAATTAGGTAAATTTCGCATTCGAAAAAAAAACGGCCGTTTTTGTTTATAATGCAATATTTATTTATTTAAAAAACATTTAAAGTGTTGAGAGTGTGTTATACAAATACTTTATTGCCTTTTCTCAAGACTTTGTTATCAACATTTTACTTTATTTATCCTATTTGCGAATTATGATTTTTTTTCTATTGGCGGCGCTAGTGAGCCCGTTAAACGCTCTTAACTTAACACGTCTCTGTATCTACAATATCTACTGTCTATTTAAACAGACTTGCTCTAAAACGTAAACATATATGGCGTCGTGTCAACCACAGACTAAAGACTTTAGTCTTTAATCTTTGAAAAATGTATAGGAATCAAGGACAAAATTCTATAATCTACAAATATCAAATCGTAAAAATAATTTTATCTGTGAAATTTTATGTTGGATAAAAATACATTTATTTAAAATTTACGAAAGATAGTGGATAAATCAAAGTGATTTACGTGTTTTCTATTGCATAAACGTTTAATGCTACTTTCCAGAAATTTTCATCCATATCAAAGTGTGCGATTGATGTAAAAACTAGTGAATTTGCAATATGTGGTGTTTGTTTACTAAATAAATCAAGTAAGGATAAATACGGTATACATACTTACTTTATGTGGGCTTTTCAATTGCTTGTTAGTGTTTGATTAATAGAAGTAAGTAGTTGCATATGTAGATAATAATATTATTGTAGATAACAAAACTTCCTTTAAAATTTAATGCAATGCCACATGATATGTAACACGGTGTATGTAACAAGTAGAGGGGTACAAACAACCATAGAGACAATTTAACATGCCTGAACTTGTTGAATATTGTAATGGTGGTCACATCGAACACCTACTATGATAAATTGAAGTATGTGCAAAACAATGCATTTTATTTATAACTTTTAAACTATCGCGTTTCATTATTATAAATATTATATAAACGGGATATTAACGCGCATTTAATTTACCTTTATTTTACTTGACGTTTCGGCACAGGTTGCACTGGCCGTGGTCGCAAGCTGACTGGTGATGCGACATCACAGCTTCGTCTTCGTGATAGATAATATATTATTATCATCTACCCTCGCATCTTGAGATGTTAATATAAAGTCCCCCTACACACAACACTGACCGTATCGCTGTTCTGTACGTTAACCGACCGTTCAAAAAAGGGAGATATTGTTTTTGATATCACTGGATTCCACGTTGCTGACAACTTGAAACCGTCATCCCGGTTAAAGTTTTTAGGGAACTTTTTGATTTCAATGGCCTCGCGCACAAGTCTTGAGTAATGGTGGCGATCGGTGGAGATTACCCGTGGCTTATGAAACTCGATCCAGTGATTAGCGCCAGCGTTCACCAAGTGTTCGGCGATAGCTGACTTGTTGGTCTGTCGGTTCTTCACAGCAGCTATGTGCTCTTTGAGCCTTTCAGCAATGGTCCGCTTTGTTTGCCCAATATAAGAACTGCCACAGCTACAGTCAATCTTGTACACGCCAGGACATTGCAGAGGTAGGACATCCTTTGGTGAGCGTACTATACTATTAACCTTGGCCTCCGGAGTGAAAATGGTGTGTATTGAGTAGTTTCTCAACACCGAGCCAATCTTATCTGTCACGCCTTTCAGATAAGGTAGGTACGCAGGTTGCCTGTTCACTCCAGGATGTCTCTCTCTTTTTATTGGTCTCTCTCGCGTATTAACCTTAAATCCATTGTTCGTAAGTACCTCCTGAACATGGTCTAGCTCTCGCCCCAGGTGCTCAGGGTCACAGAGATCATATGCTCTGTTCTTTAATGATGTTATCACAGATTGAAGGTGTCGCGGGTGGTAATGAGACGTTGCGTGTAAATATCTGTCCGTGTGTGTAGGTTTACGGTAAACACTATGTGATATGGACCCATCTGGTCTTACGGCTAGCCTGACGTCCGTGTAGTGATGAACACAACTGATTATTACGGTAAAATGGGGGTACTACTAAGTGATGATAAGGTGTACAAACCGGTATCATATAACCCCACGGCCAGAGTGTCACGGAAAATACGCTCACTAGTCCAAGATCATATGGACCTTTTCACAGAAGACGAGTACGAGCGGTTAAATAAACCAAAATCACACCAACCACCTAAGTTATATGGGCTACCTAAAATACATAAGTCTAACGTACCATTGCGGCCTATCGTGAGTCAAATCTCTTCTCCTACTTACGACCTTGCAAAGTACGTTACGTTAGTATTACAGCCACTTGTGGGAAAAACACCGTCTTTTGTGAAGGACTCGCGCCACTTTGTCCAGTTGACAAGGAATTTACGATTGGAACCTGACGAACTGATGGTGAGTTTTGATGTCGAATCTCTGTTCACTAATATACCAATCAAGGAATGCGTTGAGGTCGTTAGAGACAAATTGAGTGACAATGATATGCCCCATAACTATGTTGATCTTTTAAAACACTGCTTGGATGGCAACTACTTCCTTTTCCAAGGTCAATACTACCTCCAGATTGATGGCGTCGCAATGGGGAGTCCAGTAGCCCCGGTACTGGCTAATCTCTGGATGGAACACTTCGAAGAGAAGGCCCTGAGCCTTGGCCCTAAAACTATCAGACTTTGGAAACGTTATGTTGATGACATCTTCAGCATAGTCAAAGGAAGCAAGCAAGAGGTAGATCAATATATTGCACATCTTAATGCTCTCCATCCAAAGATGCGTTTCACGTATGAAATGGAGGCGGACAGGTCATTGTCTTTCTTGGACGTCAGGCTAGCCGTAAGACCAGATGGGTCCATATCACATAGTGTTTACCGTAAACCTACACACACGGACAGATATTTACACGCAACGTCTCATTACCACCCGCGACACCTTCAATCTGTGATAACATCATTAAAGAACAGAGCATATGATCTCTGTGACCCTGAGCACCTGGGGCGAGAGCTAGACCATGTTCAGGAGGTACTTACGAACAATGGATTTAAGGTTAATACGCGAGAGAGACCAATAAAAAGAGAGAGACATCCTGGAGTGAACAGGCAACCTGCGTACCTACCTTATCTGAAAGGCGTGACAGATAAGATTGGCTCGGTGTTGAGAAACTACTCAATACACACCATTTTCACTCCGGAGGCCAAGGTTAATAGTATAGTACGCTCACCAAAGGATGTCCTACCTCTGCAATGTCCTGGCGTGTACAAGATTGACTGTAGCTGTGGCAGTTCTTATATTGGGCAAACAAAGCGGACCATTGCTGAAAGGCTCAAAGAGCACATAGCTGCTGTGAAGAACCGACAGACCAACAAGTCAGCTATCGCCGAACACTTGGTGAACGCTGGCGCTAATCACTGGATCGAGTTTCATAAGCCACGGGTAATCTCCACCGATCGCCACCATTACTCAAGACTTGTGCGCGAGGCCATTGAAATCAAAAAGTTCCCTAAAAACTTTAACCGGGATGACGGTTTCAAGTTGTCAGCAACGTGGAATCCAGTGATATCAAAAACAATACCTCCCTTTTTTGAACGGTCGGTTAACGTACAGAACAGCGATACGGTCAGTGTTGTGTGTAGGGGGACTTTATATTAACATCTCAAGATGCGAGGGTAGATGATAATAATATATTATCTATCACGAAGACGAAGCTGTGACGTCGCATCACCAGTCAGCTTGCGACCACGGCCAGTGCAACCTGTGCCGAAACGTCAAGTAAAATAAAGGTAAATTTAATGCGCGTTAATATCCCGTTTATATAGCATTTTATTTACTTTAGACATAATGTTTCATAGAGATATTTACTGCTTAAGACCTACAGAATCGATATTTAAATAGAAAAAGTATAAGTTTATTTTTTTCAAAACAACCAGGTTCGATTCCCCAGCTGAGTACAGTATCTTTTTCAAATGTATGAATGCAGTTTTTCTTTTTATCAAAATCGGTGACATGGTTCCTAAGAACAAATCTTCGTATCACTTATAGTTTAAGACTTTCCCATACTGACCCATTTGAATGAGCCACTCTGTATATTAAGCGGGTTTTTTTATTTGCGATAATAGTTAGTGAAAATTTGTAGTGCCATCTAGTATTGAGTAGTAGTACTAAAATTTATTGGTTTCCTGTTTTAGTAAAAAATATTATAACCAGTTAAAATCGTTTTAATTATTATTAAATTATAATAACATTTTCTTAGGCGAACGCTTAGTTTTTATTTGGTCAAGAATTTTACTAGATTTCTTACTTCGGCATTATTTTGCTTGCCGAAACGCTCTAAAAGTTGATTTTTCGTTAATGTATTTTAAATTAATTATTTTGGGAATTTGGTTTTATTAATGTATTTAATTTCACATAGAGTTAAAACAATTAAATTACAAATACCAATTTTAGTTAAAGCTAAAAAAAATTAATATAGGTATTATTTTTATTTTTAAAATCTTTGGCCCAGAGACGTCTTGCTATTTTTCTTTAAACAACCCTAGCAGTTTACAAATACGTACAGGAAGCTTATAACATAATAAATAATAAAAAGTATGCAATAGGTGTGTTATTAGATATGTCGAAAGCCTAAAACCAAGTCCAATTTGACATTCTGTTGAATAAGTTTGAGGGAATCGGCATCCGTGGCATAGCGCATAAATGGTTTACATCCTACCTAAATAATCGGAGACATCAGTACAAATAGAATACCAAAACCAAAACATTAAAGAGATCCAAAAAGTTCGGTCCCAAAGCAATACATTAAATGCATCCATCCCTCAAGGAACCGCGTGGTGACGGAGTAAGAATACAATATGTCACCACCCCATCTCATCTCATGGGTGTCGTAAAAACCGACTAAGGGACTATCCGTGAATATTATTTTTATGAAATAAAAAGAAGGAAAACTTGAAATTAAACCCTATAATGTAGATCGGACTGAAATGAAATGAAATGAAATGAAATGAAATGAAATGAAATGAAATGAAATTTATTTGTCAGAATATGGGTACATGTTACAGGTATTATAAGTGTTTGGTGAGTTCAAGCCATACTCTACCAGTAAATGGTGTACAAATTTTCAATTTTTTTTTTTTTTTTTTTTTTTTAAATTTTGCCTACATCTGACTGCCCATCTTATAATACATTTACCTACTTACTGGTTTTTGTTTCAAAATAATTAACATTTATCAAATTGTGTAAATAAACTGTAGTGAATGAAATATAATAGTAATGTCAGTTAAATTAAAACAAAATTAGGCAATGTCAGATGATATTAAGGTATTATAAATAATAAAAAAAAAATATATTAATAATAGCGGTCATGTCAGTGTTTTATCGTCTAAGAAATCCTGTACTTTATAATAACATTTGTCAATTAACAGTTTAAATAATTTACGTCTAAAGTCATTAAAGTTTATTTCCTTTAGCCTGTTCGGCAGTTTATTATAAAGGCGTATAGCCATACAGTAAATGTTTCTGCTTACTATTTGTACTCTCTGTTTTGGAACTAGTAATTTATGGATATGTCTGCCTGGTCTGCTCACTGCATCATTGTGCTTAGAGAATAGGTGTAGATGTCTTCTAACGAAAATGCACACCTCATATATGTACATACTAGGCATGGGTAGAATGTTAAATTTCTTGAAATACTCTTTACAGCTTTCCGAATTTTCTAATTTAAATAATGCGCGAATGCATTTTTTTTGTGCCACGAAAGCTCTATTTGCTTCTACTGAGTTTCCCCATATTATAAGAGCATATCTTAATTTAGAAGATATGTAACCGTGATATGCACTTAAGGCAGTGGCTGTGCCAGATATTTGGCCAAGGCGGTACAGAACATATACAAACCTATCAATACTTAGACAAACATTTTCAATGTGTTGTTTCCAATTACAATATTGGTCAAAAGTTACTCCCAAAAATTGCACACTATCCACTACTTCTATTACGTTGTTTTTATAATTTATATTAAGTGCAGTAGGGTGGCTGTTATAGGTTTGAAAATGTATAATTTTGGTCTTGGTCAAGTTTATTTTTAAATGATTTTTGTCTAGCCAATTAATTATGTCTCGTAAAGCATCGTTGATTTTAATATTTATGTCCTTTTTATCATTGCTCTCTACTATAAGGGTCGTATCGTCGGCATATAATATGCACTTATTTGTTGTTGCTTTGGGCAAGTCATTTATATAGAGCAGAAATAAGAGAGGGCCGATAATGCTGCCCTGAGGCACGCCTGATCTATTTTCTTTAAAATCTGACCTTGAGATACATTTGTCCCTCCCCAACGAATTTGTTATTTCGACCTGTTGGTGACGGTTTGTAAGATAGCTCTCTAGCCATTTCCACGCTTTTCCACGAATGCCACACTTCTCCAATTTATTTAACAGAAGCTTATGGTTCACAAAATCGAAAGCTTTCGACATATCTAGAAATACAGCTGCTATTTGGCTTCGATTATTGAGACTTTCAGTTATCATTTTAACAAGTGAGTAACATGCCAAGCTTGTGGAATAGTTTTTCCTAAAGCCATTCTGTTCAGGTCGTAGAATATCATTTTTTTCTAAGAAACCATAAAGCCTATCGTACATTAATCGTTCGAAAACCTTAGAGATAATCGGTATTAGCGTGATGGGTCTGTAATTATTTAGATCGGACTTGTTTCCTTTTTTATATACTGGTTTGACCACTGAGAATTTGAGTCGTGACGGAAAACGTCCTTGCAAGAAAGACATGTTTATAATGTGACATAAAGGAGCTGATATACTTTTGGCACACAACTTCAAAATATTAGTTCGTAAGTTATCATATCCTGTAGAGTTAGAGTTTTTCATTGAGTTTATTGCTTTAAAAACGTCATTATTTGATACAGGAGTTAAAAAAATTGAATTTGGGGTTTGAGGAATTGAATTCAGGTAAGTATTAGTGGTAATTGAGTTATTAATTTTACTAATGTCAACATTTGCTAAATTTATAAAATAATCGTTAAATAATTGTGCTATGTGGTTTGGATCTGTGTGGTCATTTTGGTCAATTGTAATTTTTTCTATTTTTTTGGAATGTTGTTCATTTTGAACATTACTTTTTATAATGTTCCATGCCGCCTTACATTTATTATTTGCATTATTTATATATTTAAAACTTTCTATTTTTTGCGCCTGTCTAATACATTTTTTAAATATTTTGTTATATCTGTTGTATCTCTGTTTGTTATTCCTGTAGTAGTTTAGCAACCTCGATCTAGTTTTATGATTTCTACGCATTGTCTTCTTTCAGTAAGGTAGCTTTCTATCCAGTTAAGGGGAGTTCCGCGAATCCCGTAGTTACATAGCTTAGATTAAAGTCTTTTATGACAGACAAAATCGAAGGCTTTCGTCATATCCAAGCATATACGTGCTATACATCCTACTGTGAAACATATCGCAGAAATTCGAGAAAAAGACAATCTTATGACAACCGAACAAAAACAACATAATTATTATAGTACATAGTCTCCGTGTGATGACGGAGTAAGAATACAATATGTCACCATTTGAAGTAAGGCTTACACGATTCATAGGGTGGAATACCTACCATAGCTTGCACACACTTCTTTTGCGCAATGAATGCTCGTATAATATTAGTAGAGTTTCCCCACAATATAAGCCCATAATCCGTGTGGTGACGGAGTAAGAATACAATATGTCACCACCCCATCTCATCCCATGGGTGTCGCAAAAACCGACTAAGGGACTATCGCGAAATAAAAAGAAGGAAAACTTGAAATTAAACCCTATACCAATCCGTCTGGCCAGCGTGGTATTAGTAGGCCAAGTATCCCTCCGTCACGGGAGGAGGCCCGTCCCTGCAGTGGGACATTAATGGGCTGTTATGATGATCCCTCAAGGAAGTGTGATAGGATGCCTTATCTTCCTTATTATATATGTAAATGACCCCCCTAAAACCATAGGTAGAGATTGCGTTTTGTTTGCCGATGACGTTTCGATTATATTGAGTATTCAGTATTCATTTATTTATTCAAAGTAGTACAATAATATTGTATCTTTTTGACGACATCTAACACTACTTAATCTAAGTTTATAACATTTCAAAGTTTAGAAAACTTTACCACCGCCTCCAAAGCGCTAGTAGAGAAGAAGCGGCGCAACAAACTCTACTGCTGCATTTTCTTGACGTCATTTTTTTTACATAGGAGATAGCTGTAATTAAGTGCTGCAACCATTGTATACCATACATAACCATAACCAAGGATTATTCAATGATAAAGGTAGCGTCGTGATGTAGGTAGTACATAAAAGTGGGAGCACCAAATCACATCCATAAACAACTATCCAGTAATAAAGACGTCGCTCAGCCAAATGACCCCTTAAATAAAAACTCAGAAGTGTATTAAAATGTAAATTTATTAATGTCAGGGTCGACCAGTCACCCCAAGTAGCACCCGTTCACGAGTATAACGCAAAGGTCAGCCATCAACCCCCTCGCCATATTGTAGGGAAGGGATTGACCCGGCCTCCACGCCACCACAAGCAATGACATTATAGTGAGCATGACGAGTCCTGACAATAAGAGCAACAAAAAAAACTACAATTAGGGAAGATACAAATGGCAGAGGGACGCCCTTACTTCACATCGAACAAAGTAAATTTTTCTGCGAGTCCTAATTCATAGACGTATTTTAAATCCAGGCATCCCGGTCACTAACATAATTTTCAAGAGTGTAATATCCTTTGGCTACTAAACAACTTTTAATTTTTTCTTTAAATGAAGTAATCGGTAATTCTAATATCTCTACAGGTACTTTGTTATAAAGACGTATACTAAGTGCCATAAACGATTGATGTACTTAGTGTAAACGGTAATGAGGGATACACAGTTTATGTTTATTTCTAGTATTTACAGTATGGATTTCGCTTCTTTTGTTATATAAATGTATATTCTGTCTTACATGCAGTATACTGTTATAAATAAATTGAGAAGCGACGGTTAAGATACCTATTTCCTTAAATAATTCTCTAAGCGATTCTCGTGCTCCAAGCCGATAAATGGCACGGATAGCTCTTTTCTGTAAAATAAATACACTTTGTATATCGGCAGCTGTACCCCACAGGAGTATACCATATGACATAACGCTGTGAAAATAGCTGAAGTAAACTAATCTAGCGGTATCTACGTCTGACAAATATCTAACTTTTCTAACAGCGTAAGCAGCTGAGCTGAGCCTCGCTGATAAATAAGATATGTGCGCACCCCATTGTAACTTCTCATCTATTTTTATACCTAGGAACATTGTGGATTGAACGGCTTCCAGCAGTTCACCATTTAGAATTAGACTTGGGCCAAGGTATTTTACATTTGGTAATGCAAACTTAATACATTTCGTTTTCTTTGGGTTAAGTACAAGGTTATTGGCAGTAAACCATTCAGTTGTGCATGCTGTGAGTGCATTGTTTACTTCGTCAAAATGCGTCCTATTTCTATCAACTTTAAATATTAAAGATGTATCATCAGCGAACAGTACAACGTCACAAATGTTTTTTAAATGGTAAGGTAAAAAAGAGTAGTGATAACCCGACAGATATACAGCACTCATTAACTAACACTCTCAATTAGACAACGTCTTGCCTAGATAGGCACAACCTCGACCTAAATTGGTGTTCGCCATTCTTGGACTTTATTGGATGCTTAACATCAGGCACCTTAGAGTCATTCTGGTAGGCCAATTTAAAAAAAAAAAAAAATTTGAGTAAAACAAAAATAATTACCTTTTACCCCTACCAAAAAGCACCGCAACAATTATTGCTCAAAAATAGAACCAGTAAAATAACCCTTTACCTTAAATCAAAATTCTCGCAATAAAAGAAATAAAAAAAATACCGATTTTCAGACAGCACTTACGGCCTACTATGCATATGCCTACGCGTGTCTTAGTTATGGCGATAAACTATGGGATAACAGCACAGACGCCCCTAGTTTATTCACTACGCAAAAAAAACTAATCAGTATACTAACAAACATACAGGAAACTGATAGCTGCAAGACACACTTCATAGAACACAACATTTTGACACTTCCCAGCATAGACATTCTTGAAATTTGTAAATAGTAAAAATAATTAACTCTACACATAACGAGAAGACATTTATTTAAACAAAAATTTCATTACGCCACAATTTACGCTTAAACCTACCCTCTACTAAACTAAAAATTCATGTCGACAGTCCTTACTTAATGTCAATTAAAATAAGTATACAAACTTCCCGAGACATTAAGAAACGAACCAGAAACACATACATTTATAAAACAGATAAAAAACATAATATTACTTAATAATTATTGATATTTTACTATGCAATTCCTTTTAGAACTTTCAGAACATCGTGATATTGGACTGCTTTGTAAACAGTGGTCTGTTTATGGTGAATAGTCCTATAACTTTTTAATTACTAACGGAAAATCATTGATAGTTGGCAACATGTTGTAGACAATTATTTACAAGGTTTGTATTAAACGTTTAAATCTAGACCCCGAAACGTTTTAATCTAGAGATATTTATATCTTTTGAAGCCTACGCTTTTTTTTAAATCTGTTTTTTGCGCATATATAATCAAATTCATAACAACGTATGTAAAAATCGCTTATATAGAGTGTTGTACACTCTATATAAGCGCTTTATATGAAAACTAGCAAATTGCCAAACGTTCGCGCAGCGGAAACATGAATTTCTCCGAAGTTTTTACATACACTAATTTTATTCATACATACACAATCATACACAAATACACACTAATTTTTAGACACATTTATTTTCTTCTAAGTCCACGGATTAAAAAAAGTTCCGCCAGGACAACGTTCGCCCAGCGGAATCAGTTTTTGGCGAATTTCTCCACAATGGCTGCATACACAATTTTTTTTATCATACACAATTACGCTACGTCATACACTAAATATCTGCATACTTAAAATCTTTAATTTCAACAACATTCCGCTGGGCGAACGCACACCTACTTATTGGTAATGTTAAAATACTTAAACTTACGGTTTTGGCTCAAAGGCTCTAGGATGGATTTACAGATACTGTCCATTTTTCTATACTTCATTATCTTTGTAAGCAAACACCACATTTTGTAAATTCACTAGTTTTTACATCAATCGCACACTTTGATTTGGATGAAAATTTCTGGAAAGTAGCATTAAACATTGCAATAGAAAAAAACACAAATTACTTCGATTTAACCACAATCTTACATAAATTTTAATTTTTGACGACATAAAATTACACAGCATGTCAATTCTCGTACCTTAAAATTGTTAAAAATTCGGTTAATTCAACTTTTAGTTGTCAAATTGTCCCACAATAGGTATTATTGTACGTATATATGTTACGGTAAATGTGATTAATCAAAAATTAATAATAATTTTACAAAATTATTAATAACTAGCTGTGCCCGCGACTTCGTTCTCGTGGTGGAAGTTACTTACTTTGCAATTCGATTTAATACTGAAAAATCGTTTTTTAAACCTTATAACGAAAGAATATACTACGAACGAATTAAGATATTAACGAACGAACCAAAATCTTTTTAAAAACAGACCTTTACAAAGACAGATCTTCAGAGACTGCTTCAAAACTCGTATTTTATTTATTTTATTTATTTATTATGGGTCTCCAACAAAGGCAATACATACATCAGAAATCAATTTTAAAATTACAGAAACATGGCGTGTATTCCTTCAATTACAGGAAACCACAGCATGCGAAAATAATTATGTATGAATTATAAATAATTATTATAGTTATGCGAAAATTATTAATCTTGCTTATGTCTGTCAATAATTTATTGACAGACATAAGCAAGAGGTCATTATTTCAAGGAAAATCTTAACACCGCGATACTGAAAATAACGTCATAGGCACAACGCCATCTGTTGTCAAATTTGTAAGTTAGAATAAATGACATCGCTTATTTCATCATAACAGCCCATTAATGTCCCATTGCAGGGACGGGCCTCCTCCCGTGACGGAGGGATACTTGGCCTACTAATACCACGCTGGACAGTCGGATTAATATAGGGTTTAATTTCAAGTTTTTCTTCATTTTTATTTCGTAAAGATAATATTCACCGATAGCCCCTTAGTCGGTTTTTACGCCACCCAAGGGATAAGATGGGGAGGTGACATATTGTATTCTTACTCCGTCACCACACGAATCGCTAATTTATTATGAATGAATACATTTGCACGTCACATTTGTCGCGGGTACGATTCCCATTAAGGACAATTCCTTTTGTGATCTACAAACTATTGTCCTTAGTCTGGATGTTCTTTGTGTCCGTTAAATTGATTTTTTTAAAGGCCCACGCTAGTGTGGGATTTGTCTTTTATAAAAAAAAAGTGCTGAAACAAATCTATTGTAACACCTTTTATATACCATATTCTACAAAAAATGTTTGATTAAATTTAGACTAGACTATATTATTATCTATAGATAAACTGCGTGCAGTATTTATGTTTTGTGATTGTATAATTATTGTCAGTTTTGTATTTTTTCAATGTTGACAAAGCAATAATGCGTAAAATAATTTTATAAAGAAAAAACCAGATTACTTATTAATTTGACTTGACCGTTATTCGAAGCTTATTTAATTGAGATAGGCATTTCCGTTTCCGCCTCTCACTTACTTCCATATATCTGTCTCTTTCTACTACGTCACTTCCACATGGCAGCGGTAGGGAGGCTCGTGTGACACGATCCTCCATTTTAAATCATTGGCGTCTTGTTTTCCGCCGCGATCGGTTCTACCGATAATTAACAAGACGAAAGTTATAAAATTACCTTCCATTTTTAAAAAAAAAAATTAGTTTTTAAAAATTTTATCTGTCTTATTATAATTTTATTTTAAAGTGAATATTCTACTGAAAAGTGAATAATTTATTTAGAAGAGAATAAAAGTGTAATTTTAAACAGTGAATAAATATTTTTTTGTCATTTTTATAAAAATAAACTGTACTTAATAAATTGTTAATTTTGGTCATGGAATCAAATAATAAAAGCCCGGAGTTTCGTCACCAAATAAGCGACGAACTCGCTCGAAGAGTTCGAGTAGCTCAAGCTCAAGTCAATCGAGTAGCAGCAGCAGCTCCTCGTCTGCCGGAAGCAACTCGAAAGGAATGCGTAAGAAGAAAAGGAAAGGCAAGCATCACGCAAGCCGTAAGGTTAGTAAACTAGCGAAAGAAGTTCGTAATCTTCGCAGACAATTAACTAACAAAAGCCATTCTTACGTAAACTCTAATTTAGACGATGCTATTTCTCTTTTGTCGGGCGTTAGCGAAGGTTATTGTGAACATGAAAATTTCACAGCACCTGGTGATTCTGAATTTACATTAACCTTTGAAACTAAAATAAAGGAACCTGCTATGCCTAAGACTTCTGATCATTATTTAAATATGCTTTGCGAACTGCAGCATTTAAATAAAAGTGACTGGAATGAAATTAGATATTCAGAAACTCAAAAAATCTACAATCAATACCCCGGTTACACAGATATTGAAATAAATGAGGAAGTTAAGGCATATAACTCTCCGCGTCATCTTATGTATGCTGATAAAGCTTTTGCAGCTTTAACCATGTGTGTAATAAAGCAAAGAGAGTTGTTGCAAGAATCCCTTCAAGGTTTATTACTGTGGGCAAGGAACAGCAATTCGTTAAATTACGATACACTGTTTCAAAAAGTTAATGAATGTTTTGCCACAGGTGACTTTAACAAATGCTCCTCAGACTTGCAGATAGTTTGTGGCCATTGTGCTGAAGTTATTCAGATGCGTAGGGATTTTATTATTAAACAGGCTAAAGATCCCCTTGTAAAGGCCAGTTTGAATAAAATTCATCCGTCGCCTTCAAACTTATTTAACGCGGAGCAATTCACTGTTGCTATAGAAAAAGCTGGTGGCGTAAGAAAATGTTTTTGGCCTCTATAAACGGCAAAGACTTCCTCAGCCTCGCAGGCAGAGAGGAATAAGAATCGTGACTCCTCGCAGGGGTCAAGACTATACAAAAAACCCTAGCAGGGTTTACCACATACTGCTTCAGCTTGCCAGCACAATTACACTAATGCATATTGCGCTAGCAGTAACCCACCTCCGCAAGGTGGCTGTGGAATCGATGCTCCGCCGCCACAAAGTGGCTGCATTGCACATTATCATGCTGCTCAGCATAAGCACAGTGCACCTAATACCTTTCGTGGCCGCCCAAGCGCTAGACATAACAACCAGGCAAGGTATAGCCGAAAACGAGCAACATCGCCGCCACGACAGAATAATGACAAAAGACGGAAGTATTGACTCCTTCAGAGCGGGCCGACTCCTACAGTTTCGAGATCGATGGGAACAAATGAATTCACCAAAATTCATTTTAAAAATCTTAATTGGGTATTGCATACCCTTTTGTCAGAAGCCACCACTGACTCATCCAAGCACTCTTGGAAATCAACTAAATGTACCAGAATCTGCTGCAATGACATCTGTCATAAACAAGATGAGGTAGCAAGGAGTTCTACAGCGACCTGTAGTTTCGCTAAGCTTCTTGTCATCAATCTTTTTGGTTCCCAAAGGAGACGGCTCGAGTCGACCAATATTCAATTTAAAAGCACTGAATCGTTACATCCATACCAGCCCTTTCAAGCTCATAAATGTACATCGCATCCCCGATTTTATACAGCCACAGGATTGGTTATGCAAAATAGACCTCTCACAGGCTTACTTTCACGTTCCTGTAGCTCGCAGCCACAGAAGGCTTTTTCGGCTCATTTATCGAAACCAGTTGCTAGAAATGACGTGCTTACCGTTTGGGTCTGAGCACGTCACCAAAAACTTTTGCCACGATCACAAACTGGATAGCCCAAACTCTCAGACGACAAGGGGTCAGAATAATAGTCTATCTCGACGACTTTCTTGTGGCTCATCAGGACAAGATCAATCTCCAGAGACATGTGAACTTGGTGCTCAGGACTCTAGAGAGTTTAGGGTGGTTGATCAATTACCAAAAATCTATAACAGCTCCCACAAAAAGTTTGGTGTTCCTAGGAATTTATTGGGATCCATGGCAGAATCACAAACGCCTTCCCGACGAAAAGGTTGCTGTAATTCTGGCCAAAGTAAATCTGATGTTGATGACACAATCTACAACACTCAAAGACCTGCAAAGTCTTGTGGGTCTTCTAAATTTTTGCAGTTTTGCTGTTCCAAAGGGAAGACTAAATTTTCGAGAGCTGTTGAACTTTCTCAACCAACTATCGACTTTCGGTCGCAAAACATTAAACCCCTTACCTCTAGGGGCTATAGACAATCTAGTGTGGTGGCGTCAGAATTGTCATCATTCATCGCCTATACGTCTTGCGCCCCCTTCACATTTCCTAGCAACAGATGCGTCGGACAGAGCTTGGGGGGCTCGTCTGGACAATCTTTCAATATCGGGTCTGTGGTCAGAGGCCGAGAGGGACCTCCATTGCAATCAAAAAGAAATAATAGCTATCCTAAAAGTTTTGGAAGGTCATTATCGGCTCCTGAAGGACAAGACTGTTTTAATTCAGAGCGACAACAAGAGTGTAGTGGCATATCTCCGTTACGAGGGCGGCACCAAGTCAGGTTTTCTGCTGGACCTAACTTACAAAGTTTTTCAAATGGCAGAAAACCATCACATTCACCTAAAAGTGTATCATATACCAGGTATGTACAACGCCCACGCGGATTGCCTGTCAAGGATTCGTATGGGTCCGGAGTGGCACCTGATGCCAGTATGCACCGAGCAAGTGTTCTCGATGTGGGGAGTTCCTCTGATCGACTTATTTGCGTCCAACCGAGCACATGTAGTGGCAAATTACGTGACCTTGGATCAGAACGACGACCAAGCACTGTTCTACGATGCCTTCTTCCAAATGTGGAATTACAACCTAGCGTGGGTGTTTCCTCCACCCTTTCTGATCCCCAAAGTCATCTCAATCGGGCTTGGGGAATTTATCTAATAGTATTACCACGGTGGGAGCAAGTTTTCTGGCGCCCCGACATCAAATCGCGTGCCCTGGCAGCCCCATTGACCCTGTGCTACCTGAACAAAATTCTGATAGACACCACAACAGGACTTCCGCCACCAAAAGCCCACGACATGGTTCTAGAAGTGTGGAAATGTGGGGGTGGTCTGGGTTGCTAACATCTTGGAATAGTAATCAGTTAGAACTTCTTAAAAATTCGTGGCGCCCATCAACGCGTAAAGTTTATAGTGTTGCATGGAACAGGTGGCTAGTTTGGTGTCAATCTTGCCAGATTAACCCACCTGCTCCAACAGCAAGCGAGTTAGCTAGGTTTTTATCTGATCTTCATTTAATTCATAAATTATCGTACAATTCTATTTTGTTACATAAGTCAGTGGTCTCGACCCTTTGCAGTCCTGACATATCTGGCCAGTTAAGTTCAAATGTTTTGGTAAAACATGTTTTAAAATCTATAGCTTTACAAAAACCTGTCTCCCACTCCAAATCCCTGATTTGGAACATAGACGATCTAGCTAGCTTTCTAGAAAGTAAGCAAGTAGACAAAAGTAACATTTTTCAAGTTCAGAGACATACAGCTACTCTACTTATCTTATGTTCTGGAAGGAGAATTCATGACTTAAGTTTACTTAGAATAGACTCTGACCATTATTTTAATCAAAACAATGTATTGACTCTTTGGCCAGCGTTTGGTTCGAAAACTGATTCTGTAGATTATAGACAATCTGGCTGGCAATTGTTTTCTAATGAAAGTAACAAAAACTTAGACCCAGTTTACTGGGTTAAGCATACAATCATGCTTCTTGAAAGTCGTAGAAATTCTGCGAACTGTAGTAATTTGTTTCTAAACATTAGAGGTGTTTCAAAACCCGCATCTAAATCTGTAATTGCAGGCTGGGTAAAATCTATTTTAAATGAAGCCAGCATAAATGCATCTCCTGGAAGTATTCGCTCAGCTGTAGCCTCAAAAAATTGGCTTGATAATTATCCAATTGAGGAAATCCTCAGTAGAGGAAACTGGCGCTCACAAAATACTTTTTGTAAATTTTATAAACGTGCGGTTAGGCCCTCGGTTAGCCGGCCTTCAATAACCGCCTTATTTAAGCCAGCTAATCAGTGATTATGTATTTATATTTCTTTTTAAAAAAATATTATGTTCATTTTTTTCGGATAATTACTGAAGATTTTTGAATTTTGTTTTTAATCAAGAATACAACATTTTTAAATTGCAATATTTTTGTTTTTTAATTAATATTAATTAAGGCACATGACTTAACACCATTCCTTATCACATCTTTAGGTGTGACTGCTTTTTATCACATTACTATTGTCACATTGGCGTGTCACTTCCACCAGGCGATAACAAACACGTCTCAATTAAATAAGCTTCGAATAACGGTCAAGTCAAATTAATAAGAGCGTTTTACCTACCAATAAAACGCTTATTAATTTACTTACCTTATTCGAAGCTTAAGAACAAGATCTGCCTGGTAATTCAGTCAATGATTTAAAATGGAGGATCGTGTCACACGAGCCTCCCTACCGCTGCCATGTGGAAGTGACGTAGTAGAAAGAGACAGATATATGGAAGTAAGTGAGAGGCGGAAACGGAAATGCCTATCTCAATTAAATAAGCTTCGAATAAGGTAAGTAAATTAATAAGCGTTTTATTGGTAGGTAAAACGCTCCTATTATATTGTCTGTTATATTATATTATTTATTAAATTGCAGTTATTAAAAGGTTTTGAGAAAAGAATTATTATTTAAATTCAATTTATATTTATGATTAAGTATAGGTATAGTTTAACTTTAAAAATTGAAGTTTGTACGCCAATATTGGCAAAACAGGGAAAGACTATTTATTTTTGTAACATGGTTTCTACCTGTGATTAACTAATAAAGGTTGTTTGTATTTGTATTTATTTACATTAAGAGCGTTTAACGGGCTCACTAGCGCCGCCAATAGAAAAAAAATCATAAATCACAAATAGGATAAATAATGTAAAATGTTGATAACAAAGTCTTGAGAAAAGGCAATAAAGTATTTGTATAACGCACTCTCAACACTTTAAATGTTTTTCAAATAAATATATATTGGATTATAAACAAAAACGGCCGTTTTTTTTTCGAATGCGATATTTACCTAATTAAAAAACATTTAAAGTGTTGAGAGTGTGTTATACAAATACTTTATTGCCTTTTCTCAAGACTTTGTTATCAACATTTTACATTATTTATCTTATTTCCGAATTATGATTTTTTTTCTATTGGCGGCGCTAGTGAGCCGCGTAAAGGCCCTTAATAAAAACTGGAACACCGATATCAAAGTAAAGTTGTACAGTATGGAGTCTGTTGCATACTTTTACGTTGACCAGTAACTACTACAGTTTAAACTAAATTAATACCAAAAGAATAATTAATATTCAAGATTAATAGCTTACTAATACAATTTATAATTAATTCAATTGCGTTTCAATTACGAAAAACACAAAAAAATAACAATCAAGTAAACTTATAATCGATTTAATAAGACTTATTTGATATAACATGGTTAATTTTATTAAAATTTAAAAGGTATAACTTATAATTAATAGCACTTAATAATAAAATAGAAGATTATTTACAAACTCATTTATGAGTATGATTACTACTGGTAACCATCTCGTGAACATAAGAAACGAAATTTAAATTCATTGACATTATTTCATGACCCCTGATTTGTATTGGACTGTTCTAATAAAGAGATCAAGCGATATCTCGAGTAATACTTATCCGATTTTGATGAAACATACCTCAGTTTAAGCCTAATAAAAAAGGCTACAATACAATGTATTGGTCTTAAGATTATATAAATTTGTTTTAAAGATGTGCGGTAACAAACAGACAGACAGACAGACATAAATTCTAAAAATTGTGGTTTCGTGCTTTTTGACTTTTTTCTAGATTTTATAGATAATTTTTATCTGAATTTTCGAAAAGAACAGACATTTCTACCTCTACAGTTTTATTATAGTATAGATAACCACATGTTTTGGTAAATGTGAATAATCGATCGAAATTTATTACTTTTAGTACATAGTAATTATTAATAATTCACGACACATATTGGTAAAAGTGATAAAATAAATAAAAACCCAACGTTTTTTGACCAGCAGGTATTTTTTTTTTAATGTGGCTAGTTCTAACATAACCTAACCAAATGATCTTTTGATTGAAAACTTCAAAATCGGTCAAGTGTTTTGCGGCCCATCGGTTTGCTACACTAGGTAGAGTGAAATGCGACCGTCCCGCTCCGCAACTCTTTGGCCACTTACCTATTACATTTACCAATACTAGGGTTAAATTATTAATAAAAACCGACAAATGTGATTAATTTATCACTCGACTTTCGGTAATTATTAATAATAACCGGTAATTATTAATAATGTTCAATTATTCACATTTACCGTAACATATATATATTTTTTTTTAATTTATCGCTCGAGTGCCGGTGCGGATTTCGTAAATCACTCCCTAACTGCCCGGGGCCCTGCGCGCTTCGTACCTATACCTGCCCGCCCTCGATAACGAATTATTATACTCTTGCGTGCCCCGCCGTATCTTACCGCGTCGCCGTGCGCGTCGTATTCCACACAATCGTTTCTTATTCCTAAATTGTTTATGTAAGACTACCAAGTGTTATGTTTACTACGAGTTAAGCTATACAATGTTATATTTTGTTTGTCAGATTATGACTCTGGTGTAGGGTTATGTTGTGGTGAACTTTGAGATAGCGCGATTTATAGCGCGTCTTATGTTTATAAGATCATACCTCCAAAATTAAAGCGCTGACATAGGGTTTTTAATTTATAATTACGTTACATGGCTGGTCCGAATGAACAGGGTATTAACTCAAAAAACATGTTTTTCAGGAGGGCGATTTGAAGTTTTCAAATCGATATAGGGTGATGCTACCAATTATCAGCACTTTAAGAGTTAGTCCTACTTTAACATCGTTTATCACAGTGATGATAATGATAACAACTATAACAATATGCTTTCTTGGTTCATTATTTAATAAATAATTGATTTTTGTTATAAAAAATAGTTATTATTCATACACATTTTATTTAGATGAGTCTGACTAAATAATGACCCTGGCGCCAATTATTGGCACCATCATCGCCAATTATTGGCATTGACTGAGCCAATTATCAGCACCTTAAAATTAGACATAAAATTAGGTAGATAAATGAAATAATCCAATGTTTATAGTAAAATCTCTTTTATTTATACCTAGCCTAACAACCGAAGTTTCAGAAAAATAATTACATAAATATAAAAAATTCCAAAAAATAATAGACATTCTTTTGATCATAATATCAACACTATGAAAATAACTAGCAATGTTAGTTTCAGCACCATGCCAGGATATGAAATCCGAAATCATAGAGTACTTTTTCCAAGAATATTGAATTCTAGGCATAAAATAATCACGCTTTACAATAAAATATATGGATTAACAATTTTACATACCACTTTGTCATGTAACAGTACCAGTGCCGATAATTAGCAATTCGCAAACAAATTGAACCCAGATGTCAGCACCTCATTTATGAACATAAAATCAAGATAACGTTCATTTCCATTGTCAGATAAGCCTTATAAAACATTTTATACATGAATAAAACTTAAAGGTTCAGTAAAAAAAGATCTAAAATAAAGTAAAATAAAAAAACCTGAACTTACCTACGATCATAAGAAACTGTCAAAACAAAGTAATGTGAAGGACATGTTCCCGCGTTTTTAAAAATATCGCTTTTTTTTTCAAAAAGTGTCGTGTTTGGATCAGTTTATAATTCCAAAAGGATCTTATTTTAATGTTTGTTAAATGGTAGCCGAAATCAATTAATAGAAAGCTTATAATTTGAGTTTTAGTTGGGGGTGCTGATAATCTGGTGCAGTGCCAACATTAGGACGCGTGCCCCTATCTTCATATCTATGAATAATTGGTTAACCATACTTACATATTTTGATAAGTAATTTTATTGGGAACTTACCATTTGTCGTGAAAACTTTCTTAATTTTGCTATTATAGAGAAAAATTAGAAATTCTTCAGAAAAGTACTGAAATAAAACCCTTTTCCACCAAAAATACTAACACAACAAAGTGTTAACTGGCAAATTACAAATTCTTACATTTTTTATTACAATTCTAAGGTTCAATGGCTTTAATTAAGATTATTTTTGTATAACATTCAAAGAACATGACATCTATAAGGTATCCCATTATATGTTGTTCGTTTATTTAGGACTAGCTGACCCGTGCCCACTTCGTTAGGCCGGGAAAAAAACGCGTCACTTTTTTAAACATATTTCATTACTGTATTGTATGTATAGAGCGAGGCGTAGTTTTGAATGCTTCACTCGCATGTTCGCAGCGCTACGTATTTATTTTTTTATTTGGTCTGAGTCGGCGGATATGGTATCTAATATCATTATAACAGCCCATTAATGTCCCACTGCAGAGACGGGCCTCCTACCCTGACGGAGGGATACTTGACCTACTAATACCACGCTGGCCAGACGGATTGGTATAGGGTTTTATTTCAAGTTTTCCTTCTTTTTATTTCGTAAAGCTAATATTGACGGATAGTCCCTTAGTCGGTTTTTACGACACCCATGGGATGAGATGGAGTGACATAGTATTCTTACTCCGTCACCACACGGAGAGGTATGTAATATAAAGCACACTAAATATTACAGATGCCTTCCGCCCTAATTACTACCGCCGTAGATTTTTTTTCAATGACTTCATCAGTCTGTCTTTTTAGCTGTACCACTATCGAAGCAGCTGACGTTCGGAGCCGTTATGTGTCAGAAAAAATGTATTACTGTTAAAATTTTCAGCTGGGTACAAAATAAAACAAAAGTAATTTTAATATAAGATATCATAATTTTAATATAAAATAATAATACTAAGATTACATTTTGTCCTTATAATTATTTAATTCTATCGGAATATGAATGGAAATAAATATAATTATCAGTACTAAATCTAATTTCTTTATAGTGTCGTGTCATGTCGTGTTCAAGCCGCACATACACTCTCACGTGACCTAACGACACACTCACTACACATACACACCCAACATACTTGTTATGTGAAGATGACTGAACTGAGCGGTCACCCACCTATGTAATAACCACGACGACGTAGATTAACTATCGTTTATAATTATTCATCATAATAACAGCCTATTAATGTCCCACTGCAGGGACGGGCCTCCTCCCGTGACGGAGGGATACTTGGCCTACTAATAGCACGCTGGCCAGACGGATTGGTATAGGGTTTTATTTCAAGTTTTCCTTCTTTTTATTTCGTAAAGATAATATTCACGGATAGTCTCTTAGTCGGTTTTTACGACACTCATGGGATGAGATGGGGTGGTGATATATTGTATTATTACTCCGTCACCTCACGGAGATATATAATTATTTTTATCTGTTAATATTATCTTTTACGAAATAAAAAGAAGGAAAACTTAAAATTAAACCCTATACCAATCCGTCTGGCCAGCGTGGTATTAGTATCCCTTCATTACGGGAGGAGCCCCGTCCCTGCTGTGGGACATTATTGGCCTGTTATGATGATTATTACTATACCTAGTTTCTATCACTAGACTACGGCAATACGATGCCTGTCTTATCATTATGTCCTTAAATACATTATATAATTGATAAATATATAACTTAAATACTAAAATTACATATAAAAGGGAATCATCTTATAAAACTAAACTAAATAATTATAGACTACAGTACTCGCAATTATCTCAGCCGGCTTGAAGTTATCTTTTAGAGAAATTTGCGCATGTACAGGAACAAAAACAACACCCACGTGCTCCCTTTTTAAAGGTCGGCAACGCATCTGTGATTCCTCTGGTGTTGCGGGTGTCCATGGGCGGCGGTAATCATATCATGTGACCTGCTGGCTCGTTTGCCTCCCATCATATAAAAAAAACACCCTTCCCCCGACATTTAGTTCTTAAACAGACATCTGCGCGGCAAGCAACAACTTCAGGCCGGTCGTGTTCGTTATACCACTACCCCATCTCATACTAAATAAGCTAAAACAATATTTCGGTGAGAAAAGTCAAACTTTGAAAATTATTATAACGAATATTATAATAAATCGAAGCCGTAGACTATATTCTTCGAGACTATAGATAAAAATAAGTTTTATGCTCCGACGTCATACATATTCATGAATATTACAATGAATTTAAAACGGTAGACTTTTTTTTTTCAAGACTATTGACTAAATATAAGTCCTAAGTCTCCATTGCACATTTGCTTCTAGACGACCAAAACTTTCGAGACTTAAACTAAAGTATAAGTCCCCAAAGTCTCCCTGACACAAGTCTTTAATGCACATGTTGGGGAGCGGAAGGTGGTGGGAAGCAGCGAACATGCTCGACGCCCGCTCTTTCGTCTTCCGCCGCTAGATGTCGCGCTAGCACGTAGAAAATCTGACAGTTTAGCACCTGGAAGCGACGTATGCGGTCCACCATCCGCTTGAGGGCCTAGAAGAGAAATAGGAATAGATTTAATATTATAATATACCTACCTATGAAATTTATTCCGTGTGGTGACGGAGTAAGAATACAATATGTCACCACCCCATCTCATCCCATGGGTGTCGTAAAAACCGACTAAGGGACTAACCGTAAATATTATCATACGAAATTAAAAGAAGGAAAACTTGAAATTAAACCCTATACCAATCCGTCTGGCCAGCGTGGTATTAGTAGGCCAAGTATCCCTCCGTCCCGGAAGGAGGCCCGTCCCTGCAGTGGGACATTAATGGGCTGTTATGATGACCTATGAAATTGCCGTTTTATTTCTGCGCAGTCTTAAGACTATATTCTTTATATTCTTCTTAAATATAGGATACTAGCTGACCCGTGCCCACTTCGTTAGGCGGCGAAAAAAACCGCGTAAAGCGCCCACTTTTTTAAACATATTTCATTACTGCTCCACTCCTATTAGTCATAGCGTGATACTATATAGCCTATGACACTCCCCGATAAATGGACTATTCAACACAGAAAGAATTTTTAAAATAGATTCAGTAGATTACCCCCTACAACGTCACAAACACACAAACTTTACCTCTTTATAATATTAGTATAGATTACCAACATCTAACAAAAGATAATAAATAAAAATATTTGTATTATTAATAAGCCTGTGAACATGGGTCCAATTTAAAACAGCGTATTTTCTCATATGTTTAATTGTAACTTCTTCCCTGATACTTTTTTTTTCTTTGTTTTTAACACAACAGTTAGCTTAAATGTGCGCCATTACTTATACCAAATTTCATTCATTCAAAAATCTAAGAAAACGTTACTATGAAAAATCTAACTTCTAAAAAAAACTTCATACAAAACGGCAATTTCATAGGTAAAGACTAAATATTATTAGAAATATCAGTTCATAATTTGTTTTAAGGGTACGCATGCCAGTCGCAACTCCATACAAACGGAGAAAGTTAATTGCTCCTTCATTTGATAATTTATTATCAAATAGTATTTATTTATACTACTGCTGATTTTAAAAGCATCAAGACAATTAAAATCCTGTACTGTTCTCTGGTTCGCAGTCATCTTGAATATGCTTCTCAAGTGTGGAACCCACACTATGAGGTCTACACTAATAGGCTTGAGAGTATACAGAGGAGATTCTTGAGGTACATACAATATAGATCAAATTGCTATTTACCAAACTATACACTTCGCTGTAGGAAGTTTCATTTGTTGCCGCTATACGAGAGACGTAAGGTTGCTGATCTTTCACTACTGTTTAAGATAATGAATGGTGGTGTTGATGTAATGGAAATGGTTGACAAGATTGGGCTGCGTGTATCATCCGCATTTTTACGTAGACCGAAACTATTGCATGTTCCGGTTGTGAGTACGAATTATAGGCAGAACTCGTATCTTATTAGAGCTAGCCGTTTATACAATTTGTCGTGCCAGAGTGTGGACATGGATATCTTTGCGACTAGCATTGTGTCAATGAAGACATGTTTAAATAATAAATTCTTTGGCAAGGAAGGAAATAGGGTTTAAATTGCACGATATATTTTGTATTTGTATTTTGTTTGTATTTGTATTGTTTTTTTCCTCTCCTTTTCATTCTTTGAAGTGAATTTTTGATTGTTAATGTATTAATCGTTTATTCTATCAAACTATAAGCGGAAACTTGTAATTGGCCTTATTTACACTACTTTTTTGTTTAATGTACCACTGTAGCTGTAAGTTTTCCTAAAAATAATAAAATAAAATAAAATAAAAATTTATATGTTAATATTATTTGTACGTAATACCCTTTCCCCAAAATTATTTTGAGCAATCTTAGCGTGCACGTTTTCGACAACAATTTTTTAGGCACCGCCCACTAGCAAGTTCGTGTCTGTGGAATGCGTACCCTTAACAGTTGCTAATAGATACCAGACTGTTTGTATTTTGTGCGACAGAGATGATGCTCTACGAAGCCGAAATTGGTCCATTGTCTCATTACAAAAGTAGATGTGCAATATTTACGGCCGGGTACTGTACGTAATGTATGTATGTATGACTACTGCGTTTCGTTCGGTGATTGTAACGTACGGAAGGTCCAACTATGCCTTTAACATCCTCTTTTCTCTTGGGGAAGGTAGAGAGAATGTGAGGGTTCCGGAGAAGGGGGGAAGGTAGGCAGCAGCGGCCTGGCTGTGCCCTGACAAGGCTATAAGGCAATAAATCACTGTCTAAAACCAATAAATATTATATACTTACAATCCCTTTAACATTTTCATCTTTTCCATCAACTCTTTGGACTCTAAGGATGTGATAGCAGAAGTCCAAGGCCTCGAATCTCCTCTGCTGGCCTAGCAAGGCTATTATGGTACAGCCGGCCCAATGTAGACCTTCGCCGAATAGTTCTTCCACTGTGAATTGGGTGTCTCCTACTGGTATACAGTAAAGGAATTGGAGCGCTGACCATAATCTGTAAGAAAGATAATTGTATAATATAATGTCAAAAACAAAGTCAAAATCGCTTTAATCAAGATAAATACAATTCTCATTATATATTTCTTGACGTCCTTTAAACTACTTAATCTAAGTTTAAATACATTTAAAAGTTTATAAAACTTTACCACCGCCTCCAAAGCGCTAGTAGAGAAGAAGCGGCGCAACAAACTCTACTGCTGCATTTTCTTGACGTCATATTTTTTTACATTGTAGATAACTGTAATTAGGCGCTGCAACCATTGTGTACCATACATAACCATACAACGAAGGATTTTATTATAAAATTGATAAAGGTAGTCGTCATGCAGGTAGTACACAAAAGTGGGAGCACCAAATCACATCCACAAACAATTCAGTAATAAAGACGTCGCTCAGCCAAATAACCCTTTAGATAAATTATTAGAAGTGAACCAAAATGTAAAATGATTAATGTCAAGGTCGACCAGTCACCCCAAGTAGCACCCGTTCACGAGTATAACGCAGAGGTCAGCCATCAACCCCCTCGCCATATTGTAGGGAAGGGATTGACCCGGCCCCCACGCCACCACAAGCAATGACATTTTAGTGAGCATGACGAGTCCTGACAATAATATCAACAAAAAAGAAATAAGATGAAAAAAGATAAAAATGGCAGAGGGACGCCTCCATTTAACATCGACCAAAGTAATTTTCCGCGAGTCTTAATTCATAAAGGTACATTATTTTAAGAGTGTAGTATATTACTCCTTTATCTTTGTTTCTTGTGAAACTAAAACTTATATTGTAATCTTACGACTAGGAGCATCATCATATCCATGGGTTCTTATCTTTAAGGTAAGTAGATGTATCATAGTAAGCTTTTTTGCACAATTTAGGCTTGATATAATTCTTGAACTTATTAATGGACATGTTACAAACATCTTTTGGTAGTTTATTATAAAAGCGTACACACGTGCTACAGAACGACCTACCTATTTTTCGGAGTCTGCTGCTGGGCACAGCTAAGTCATCTTTATTTCTCAAATTAAGATTATGAAAATCGCTATTTTTATGAAATTTATCACGATTTTTATGAACATAAAGCAGATTTTCGTAAATATATTGTGCATAGACAGTTAAAATACCTATTTCTTTAAATTTCTTCCTAAGTGATTCTCTGGGTCCCATTTTGTAAATAGCTCTGACCGCTCTTTTCTGCAATATAAAGATGGTCTCAATATCAGCAGCACATCCCCACAATAGTATGCCATAAGACATTATACTGTGAAAATAGCTGAAGTAGACTAGGCGGGCAGTCTCAAAGTCCGTATATGCGCGAATTTTCTTAACCGCGTAGGCGGCAGAACTAAGTTTGTTGGACAGAGCTTCCACATGTGGGCCCCATTGAAGCTTAGCGTCTAAAGTTATGCCCAGAAATACTGTCTTATCTACTAATTCAATTTCCTCATTGTTTACTTTAACTATAGTTTTAGCCTGCCTTACATTGGGAAGTGTAAATCTAACTAACTTGGTTTTTAATCTATTATGTAGCAAATTGTTTGTACTAAACCAATTGACTATTCTATCAAGAGCATTGTTCACATCGTCAATATTAGATTGCTGTCTCTTAACCTTAAATATTAAGGATGTGTCATCTGCAAACAATACTATACCATGATTGTCCCTTACCATATATGGTAAGTCATTTATGTAAACCAAAAATAAAAAAGGCCCTAATATGGATCCCTGGGGTACCCCTATGTCTACAATTGATCCAGGGGAACGTATTCCATTTATATCTACACTATGCACCCGGCCACTAAGGTAGGATGAAATTAAATTGAGTGCCACATCCCTTACACCGTAGTGGTAAAGTTTCATTACTAATGTGTTATGTAAAACGCAATCAAACGCCTTGGATAAGTCACAGAATACGCCGTACGCATCATGCGACTCCTCCCAGGCTTCAAATATGTTTTCTATCAGGGCTACACCCGCATCAGTTGTCGATCGGCTTTTAGTGAAACCGAATTGTTTGTTATGTAACAGATTGTTATCATGAAAGTGTTTGAGTAGTTGATTTAAAATAAGTTTTTCAAACACTTTACTTAATATTGGTAGAACAGATATTGGCCTAAAATTGGAGGGATCTAATGAACTACCTGATTTAAACAAAGGAATCACTTTACTAATTTTCATTAAATCAGGAAACACTCCACTATCTATACAACTGTTAAATATAACAACAAGCTGAGGTATAATAACTTCAATTATAGATTTAACAATGGGTACAGAAATCCCCCAAATGTCTTTAGTTTTCTTGGGATTGATTTCTTTAAGCACTCTACTATACCCCTTCCAACGTAAGTTTAGCTTTTTGACAGTTCACGTCCATGAAGTTTCGTAATATTTCTACTTATTTTTCAAACAAATAATATTTACTTGTATTTCATGGACGTACCCATGTTTTTTTCAGTTACCATGGTTACTTAGTGATGGACACTCATAACGATTACCCCCATTATGAAACAAATTACAAATAATCGGTAGAAATAAATGCTATGAATAAACCGGAACTCTTCTTAATACGTTTATAAAATGTAATATGATATTTTAGATTAGCTATAACCCGCGAGTGTGTCACGATAAATTATGTATTTTAAATAATACCTAAGCTAACTATAACTTTATCATTTTAAGCTATAGGCTAATTCTCTTAACATAGATAAAGAAAGAAACAGTAATAAAATGATAATGTAAGTTGATGTAAGGAACCAAATGTGTAAAATAAAGTAATTTGAAAAATCACGAAATCGCTTACAATCGAATGGCATTACATTCGAGATACTGCTGAACGTCACTAACGTCAACCTGTCAAATGTCGTTAAATATAGTGGAAAGGCTATAATATCTTGTGCGCTAACATGCCTAAATATAAATACTTCATCGAACCTAGCTACATTTGCTTTCAACAAATTTTCTGAGAGGGAGGTAGAAGAACCAAGTGTTTTTGTCAAGAGAATTGGAGCACTAGTGAAGAAGGTCTTAAATTGGTGTGTTACCTCTGGCTCCTTTGTAATTATATTTCCACCAATGCTCAATGCAATGTTTAAATTCAGTAACCTTGGAGCGGAGTCTTCCTGTTTCAGCATTGATAACATTCCAAGTTGCTTTGATTTTGTTATGACTTGATGTTATCTTCGACCTAATATACAAAGATTTTGCCTGTGCAAGATTTTGAATGTGCAAAAAAATATGAAACATTTAAAATAAAAGTATTCAAAATTTTAAAAACAATTTTTCTTCTATTTCAACAAAACAAGTATTTTTTATAAAAGTACGTGAAGAAAAAAAGTAAGTAGAATTTAAAAAAACTGGGTTTTTTTTAAAGTGTAATAAAAAACCTAAGTAACATATTATAAACATAAGATAAATCTTTCAGAAAAACATTTAAAATTTTTAAAAAAAATATGTAAAATTCAAAGAATATAAAAAAAATTGTAAAACTTAAAAAAAAATTGTAAACACAAAACTACCTGTGAAACTCATGCGTATCATCTGTATGTAACGGAGCATGATGATGCGGCGCCGGCGGAGCGGGCCACTGCGGAGCTATGAGGCACGCGCGCAGACGACGAAGTACCACAGAGAATAGAGATAGACCGCAGCAGAGACGCTCGCGGGTTAATAGGTCACCCTCGCGGGATAATTGGCCTTGCTGTGGAGTGGGAAACAAGTAAGGTGTTGAAGTAACTATGGAAAACCATATACATGATTCGCCAACTAACACAGCCGGCTAGAAGTTGTTGAAAATGGCTGCGCAGGTGAGAGTTATAAACTAAATGGTTCTCCGTGTGGTGACGGAGTAAGAATACAGTGTGTCACCATCCTATCTCATCCCATGGCTGTTGTAAAAACCGACTAAGGGACTATCCAAGAATATTATCTTTACGTAATAAATAGAAGGAAAACTTGCAATTAAACCCTATACCAATCCGCCTGGGCAGCGTGGGATTAGTAGGCCAAGTATCCCTCCGTCACGGGAGGAGGCCCGTCCCTGCAGTGGGACATTAATGGGCTGTTATGATGATATGTGCTACGACCCTTAGTTGACGCGTACTATACTTATTACATCCATCAAGTATTGTCTCTAAAAAATTTGTCTGTCTGTGATTTATTATTTTATATATTTTATACTCTATGTTGCATGAACCAAATTTTTGGCGTAATACATTTAAATATAGATGTGTACCCTACTACTAATATCATAAATGCGAAAGTTTGTAAGGATGTGTAAATGGGTGGATGGATGGATATTCGTTACTCTTTCACGCAAAAACTACTGAACGGATTTTGATGAAATTTGGAATATAGGTAGCTTAGGGTTTAGAATAACATTTAAGCTACCTATACTCCGCGGGTGAAGCCGCGGGTATCAGCTAACTGCTTACCTTGGCCGTGCCATACTTGTCAACGTTCTGTACAATTTGTAACGCAGCGTACTTAGCCTCTAGACGCTTCTGTTTAGTTTCTGGCTTTTCACCCTCTGAAAAACATATATATTAAAAAAAAACAAATTTTGGTAATAATGAAAAATATATTAGGTTGGGGAAAAAGTCTTTTCGTATTTTTGTATGAAAAGTCAAGACATTTTTTTCAAAGTTTATTTACATTTATTTACAATATATATGTACCGTTTTGTTGAACAACTTTCTGCCATTTTGTGGGCAGAGACATTATCCCGTTACTGTAGAAACTTTGGGACTTCTGATCAAAAAAACGGGACAAATAGTTTTGGCAGTCCTCTCTTGAGGTCAACCTTACAGAATCTAAAGAATTCTGAAGAGACCGAAACAGGTGAAAATCTGAAGGCGCAAGGTCAGGGCTATATGGTGGATGCACTAGGACCTCCCAGTCGAACTCTCTTAATTTTTGCTGAGTGGTTAAAGATGTGTGTGGTCTAGCGTTATCGTGATGAAAGACCACACCCTTCCTGTTGATCAATTCCGGCCGTTTTCTCTCGACTGCTTCCTTTAATCTCATCAGTTGCTGGCAGTAAAGATCAGAATCGATGGTTTTGCCTCATAATGAACAATGCCCTTCCAATCCCACCATACACACAGCATCACCTTATTTCGTGTTAGGCCAGGTTTGGCCACAGTCTGTGAAGCCTGGCCAACTTTCGACCACGACCTTTTTCGCACGTTCTTGTCGTACGTGATCCACTTTTCATCGCCAGTTATCAATCTCTTCAAAAACGGCTCGGTTTCATTACGTCTCAATAATGAATCGCAAATGAGTACACGGTTCATTAAGTTTCTTTGAGTGAGCTCGTGTGGCACCCAAATATCGAGCTTTTTTGTATAACCAGCTTTCTTCAAATGGGTCAAAACTGTTTTGTGGTCAATTCCCAGTTCTTCAGCTACATCGTAACTACTAATATGCCGATCTTGCTCCACTCTTTCAAAAATGGCGTCCATTTTATTCGTAACAGGGCGACCAGAGCGAGGTGCATCTTTAACATCAAAATTTCCGGACTGAAAACGTTTGAACCAAATTTGTGCTACTCTTACTGACACTGCATCAGGTCCATAAACATCACAAATTTTTTTCACTGCTTGAGTTGCATTTTTGCCTTTTTGATAATAAAATTTTAAAATGTATCGAATTTCTTCATTAGATTCACTCATTTTTACGGAGAGAAAAACAAATGAAAAATAGCGGGAAACAACTTTTTTTTTTTTTTTCTTTTCTTTATAATGTAACCTTTTTAATGTTACCAAAACCAGCCAGACACAAGTAGTACAGTCAAAGAAATTTTATAATAAGTTTATACCTACGTTATGCGAAAAGACTTTTTCCCCGACCTATTATAACATTTTCGTGCAATTTAATTCCTAGCATGTCTTGAAATCATTGATAGATAGTTTAAATTGATGAGTGAATTAATTGAGTCAAATATATAGAAGAAAAGAAACAAAACGTCTCCACCTCTGGAGAGTGGATGTAGGCGTTGGTCGTGTGAAAGTGGGCGGTGCGTGTATGGATGTGGACAGTGGGCGTAGGCGTTGGGCGTGTGTATGTATGCGGTAGGCGTGTTGATGAGGGCGGTGGGCGTGTTAAATAGGCGGTGGGTGTGTGGATGTGGGCGGTGGGTGTGTTAAAGTGGGCGGTGGGTGTGTGTATGTAGGCGGTAGGCGTGTGGATGTGAGCGGTAGACGTGTGAAAAAAGCGGGGGCGGTAGGCGTGTGAAAGTGGGCGGTAGACGTGTTAAAGTGGGCGGTAGGCGTGTGGATGTGAGCGGTGGGCGTGTTAAAGTGGGCGGTGGGTGTGTATGTAGGCGATAGGCGTGTGGATGTGGGCGGTGGGCGTGTTAAGTGGGCGGTGGGCGTTTGGATGTGGGCGGTGAGTGTGTGTATGTAGGCGGCAGGTGTGTGTATGTAGGCGGTAGACTTGTGGGTGTGGGCGGTTTGTGTGTGTAATAAAGATTGTTTGTTAAAGATATTAATTTTGCCACTCGAATAGTAAGTTAATATCCTTATATATTATATACATAGGTAGATACTTACCAGCGGCGAATGGACGCGGTAGAATGTTCTGGAATGGCGCCGCGTGTAGCAAATCTGTCACTTCTTCTTGACTCAAGGCCTGGAAGACAAAAGAAAAACATTAATAATATAAAATTCATTATTCCTTAATTGTATAAAGTGACGTAACAAGTATGTTGGGTGTGTATGTATAGCGAGTGTGTCGTTAAGTGACGTCACAGTGTATCTGCGGCTTAAACCCGACACGACACGACAACAGCAAATACACGACAACAACACTATACAGGGTGGCTAATTCAAATCGGTCAGTATGGGAAAGTCTTAAACTATAAGTCATACGAAGATTTGTTCCTAGGAACCATGTCAGCGATTTTGATAAAAAGAAAAACTGCATTCATACATTTGTAAAAGATACTGTAGCCAGCTGGGGAATCGAACCTGATTGTTTTGCAAAAATAAACTTATACTTTCTCTATTTAAATATCGATTCTGTAGGTCTTAAGCAGTTAATATCTTTATGATACACGAGCGGTAACCAGCGAATTCGTTCACGAAAAAAATGTACAAAGGTTCACCATTTTTTATTCTGCGGAACCCTATAATGTATGGGTTTTTGTTTTTAAGTTGTATTTTCCACCTGTTCGTAACTCCGACACATCCGCCTGCGTATTAAATCAGTTAATCTTTCTATACACGCGCGTTGGTCTGTGCGACAGACTACATAAATTTTTGATTTGCGCGGGTATAGGAAGGTTAAATGACCGCGCCGAACATTTCTTAATGTGGAGGTCGCGGTGACGTAACAGCACCACGCCTCCAACGAAAAGGGAGGATCCTCCGACCAGGCGAGGTGATCGTGCCTGGCGGGACAACTGCCCAACTAGGCGTGAGCGTTGCGACGTGAAACCGTTTACGAGAACCGTTTTATGTTCTGCGACGATGAAACAGTTTTATACAGATTCCCAAAGTTGTTATCGTTGCAAAACCAGTCTTTAATTAAATACGTTCTCCGTTTTCTAAACAGTCTTCGTTATCTAACCAGTGTTCTAAAACGTCATGCAACTTTTTACTTTACTCTTAAGAAAATAAAGCTCAGGATGCAATTACGCGACGACGACCCTCCACTATGCCCAACGGTTGTTGGTTGGACGTTGTATATGCGGAATCGCTGTGCGAATCTTGATATCGCGATTCAGGACGTAGTGGCGACATCTTTTCATTGTGGGGGGTACTGAGATAGTGTAGGTGTTCGCTTGAGTAAGTCGCTAGATGACGCTACATTACTTATCCCTATTTAATATTATAAACGCGAAAGTTTGTAAGGATGTTTGTTACGGTTGAACAAATTTAGGTGAAATTTCGTGTGGAGGAGTGTGCTAGGAGGAACCTTAGATTACCATAATACATAACTAAAAGGTAACTAAACTAGAAATACTAACCTGTTCTATGAGCATACAAAATAGTATAATATTTCCGAGTTCTCTAAAAGCGTGGAATAATTCTGTTCTAGCATCCGGGTATTGTACTATATCGGTCAGTTGAGCATGGTAGTAGCCTAGGACACCTGGAAAATAATAGCCATTTAAAAAATCCGACTTTATTCGTTTACTTTGATAATTTCAGAACATTGATGCTGTATTTTCTGGGGTATTTTGGAGATATATTTTTCTGATTTTTTTTTCATAAGACGTAATAAGAAGAAAAAATATATTTTAAACTTGTTTTTAAAGTTCAAAATATTTTTTTTCTTAAAAGAAACGGTTAAATTATACATTGTAACAACTATTCGTTTTCACACGTAATACTATATTTTATCCTTTTTTTTCAACTATTTCCCTTTTATTACCAAATTTCCTACCATTTCTTTTTTCTACCAAATTTCATTTTCTACCATTTTTCATTTTCTACTATTTTTCTTTTTTTACTAAAACATCTACTTACCATTCGAGCCGTAGTCGTAGCGAGGCAGCTTGCAGTGTCGCGGCATGGCGTGTGCCAGAGCTCGCGTGAACTGAGCTATAGTGCCGTGGAGTAAGCCTCGAGCCACGTCCAGTAGCTCGGAAACCACTACAGCCACACCCTGATAGCCTAGCAGGCGTACTAAGGCGTGGAGGTGTTGGGCTCCTACGAAACCTACGAAAGCAAAAATTATAAATTTACAGCCCATTAATGTCCCACTGCAGGGACGAGCCTCCTTTCGTGACGGAGGGACACTTGGCCTACTAATAGCACGCTGGCCAGACGGATTGGTATAGGGTTTAATTTCAAGTTTTCCTTCTTTTTATGTAAAGGTAATATTCGCAGATAGTGCCTTAGTCGGTTTCTACGACACCCATGGGATGGCATGGAGTGGTGGAGACATATTGTATTCTTACTCCGTCACAACACGGATAATAAATTTATTACGACATAGCAATTAAAAGACTGAAGAGTCTAGTAAAAAATTCCAATAAAAGATTACCCGAAACGATTTATCCCTATGAAGAAAATGTTAACATTGAAATATGAGACGTAATACCGTAAGAATAGAACTTATTTTACGTTGTTTTATGTAGTTACTTTTTACGTTTTAACCATACGTTGCTTACTAATGAATGAACACAATTAATCCTAGCGGGAGCAAAATTATTGTGACTGTGTGTGTGTTCACGTTTTTGTGTAGTAAGTATGTATGTGAAGTGTATTGTGTTTGTGAGTATGTGTGTTTGTGTATAGTATAATTAATTGTAAGGAAGAAAGACAATGGAAAAAATGGGTACTCAAGGCGGGACTCGAACCCGCGTCTCTGGACTATACGCGTCCAGCGCCATGACCACTAGGCCACCCGAGCATCCGTCTCGACTACCAAATTTAACCATTGTTTTATACGGCGCCGGGCCGCAACTTAGAACCCAACTGTACAATGCCATCTAGGCGCGACAGCCGTAAACTTTCAATGTTGCAATTAAAGAATCTACGTAATGGTTTTATAGGTAAAAAAAATGTAATTTAGTATGTATATTTGTATATATACATACCAGTGGCGAAGGGTGGATTTTTATAAAAGGGAAGCCGAAGATTCCGTGGACTTTTGTTCTACTTTATATTACTATTATTCTGTAGTTCATAGGTATTCGTGAGAAAATGTTTCGATTTTACCTAGTTGTCCCGAACTCATAAACTTAAAATACGAAAATGTTTCTCTGTTTGGAAGACTTCTTTGATCAATTAGATTAATTGTTTATATTGCTATATCCTAAATGATTCTACATACCTACTTACTTACTTTTAGAATCTGAGAATACTGTCTGTAAGCCACTTACTTATACGTATCGAAATGAGATAATTGTATTAAAATGTTTCGTAAATCCACAGCGCCGGCGTTTCTTATATTTATAATTCAATTTCGAGAATGATGTTTTATCGCACATCACATAATAGGATAGTCAATATAATATAACACTATTAACCTGTCCCTTATAACAACAAACTATTAAATTTGCTGAAAACAATACAAACAAGTACTTACAAAAATATTCCATAGGATCCCAACGCACTACGACAAAAATAAAGTCAACCAATGCACAACACATAATACACAATCATAAATAATTAAACATACAAATTTTACTACTTTAAACAAGAAAGCGAATTTTATAACCTATTTGCAGAAAATAAATACAAATATCTGTTTTTTCTTCAAATGGTCCTATCGTTTACCGATGATTCTGCCAAAGTCAAGACGCAAGCCGTATAAAAATATAAAAACAAATAAATATAATTAAAAACTAAAAATTCAGAAGAAAGGCTGATTTCTATCAGATTTAAATAATTGATAAAAACAAAGGAATGTCAATGGCAAATTAAGTACTTAACGTGAAATGAAATGAAACTTCGTTACAATTGGTCGGTCCACTGGTTGCAATAGTGCTTTCTCGCTCTCGCAATGTTGTAGTTGTATCTTTTATCCTTGTCATAAGCCGATGGCCACCGGCTTATATGGTACCTTAGATCGACGAATACAAAGTGTCACGTGACCGTACGATTTCCGTACAGTCTGTTGTACTGGATTCCTAATTTCGCGACCGGCTTACTGCGCTCCGCGCATGCGCGCTTTAAGTACTCTCTGACTGAACCATAACAAGTTGTTAGTTGACAACCTTTAATTACAAGATGGCGTTATGAGTACGTAAATAATTATATTGAAAATTATTATTACTGTAATTATTATTGCGATTTACGTAAGAGAATACTTTTTTGTTTTATATTATTTTGTATTGAGTGGATGTTGCGTCATTGATTTATAATTGATTAATAGACAATGCTAAGCGGTTTTTGCAAAGGTAAGCCGGTAGGAATCGAGTTATATGGACACTTCGCCACTAATACATACCATTATATTGAGCGTACTGAGCGGAGTAAGCGAGCGACAACTGCTTGGAGCCCCACAGCAGAGCGTGTCCGTACTGTTGGGGCTTCTCGCGAGATACTCCCGCTGCGAACTGTATGCCGCGACACTTCACGAACCTGCCAAAAAATAAATTGAGTTTTGTATGTAGAGGATTCTAATTACCCTAATGCACCTGCTAATCTTACTCACCCCCTAACCCTAGTTTAACGCTAACCTTGAGCTAGCGGGTGTAAAAGGGTCATAGCACATATAACGTAACGTAAACGGATCGTCACCGTATCAACTCGAGCCGTTCAGTATTCTTATGAAACTCCACGCACACTAATCTGAATCGTAACGTAATCAGATTTTTGACGTTTGACTAAGAGGCAAAAGGCAAGGCGGGGCCTCAAATTCACCCCCTAAACCTAATTCACTCCCTAACCCCAAATTCACCCCTCAAACCTAAATTCACCCCCTAACCCCAATTCACTCGCTCACCTGTCCGTAGCAGCGTTGTAGCAGTAGTTAGGCAGGAAGTCGAAGTTAAGTTCCCAGAACACGTGCAGCGTGATACGTCCATAAGGGGCGAGTACTCCGTGGTCACTCTCGCGGAGTATACCCTCGAAGTCGTCTAGGGTTAAGTAGCGGCTTAGCAGCTTGTGGCAGAGGCGGTTCACGGCTATTAGGCCTTCTAGTTCCTGAAGAAATAATAAATAAATAAATATTCCTCACACATTCACACAACACCATCTAGTCCCAAACTAAGCAAAGCTTGTACTATGGGTACAGTCACGAGCAATAATATGTACACATTTTCAAATTTTCTAAACTATCTGCACGTTTATCTAGACATTACAATATCAAAATGAATTCGTAATTTAGAAGAGGTTCCGTACAGTTTTGAATTAATCTTCGAATTTTCAATTTTGGATTGGCAGAACTTTAGATAACTGGTTTACAAAATGCGAAAATGTGTACATATTATTGCTCGTGACTGTACTAGACAACGGATAAACATAATTAAATACATTTTTTTGTAAATACATACATATTTATTATACATACAAACACTCAGCCCAATGCAAACAATCATGTTCATGCACACGAAGATTTGCATTAAGCGGGAATCGAACCCGAGACCTCTGCGTAGCAGTCATGTTATATAACCACTACACCACAGAGATCGTCATATTGGTTAGTGTTATTTAATCCCACTGTTGGACTTAAACGCCTAGGTCGTGGTTTTTGGATCCCACGCAGGACAATTCCTTGTGCATGACGCCGCTGCTTGATGCACAGAATACAATTTATTCGAAATAAACCTTGAAATTGTTACAAAATTTTAATTTCACACAAAAAATACAGTCAAAACTTGCTGTTTGTAAATCATACTTTCGAACAGTTGACTACCGTCTTTCCATCTTTTATTTTTAATTTAATATTTCAAATTCAAAGGATATTGACCATTTTGGTCAAAGTGCTGCCCAGGTTTGAGAATACTTACATTGTATTGCTTACATCACCAGACATTATAATAATAAATATATTATTTTCTAATATACAACCTTTTATTTTAGAAATAACTGTTGCTTCCATAAGCTGATGCTAACTAAACAAAATATTATTGTATAGGTTTTATATTAATGAATAGTTGTCATCTGTAAAACCTAGACTAAAATATATTTTTTCTCAATACTCCTCGGATAGGTTCTTAAAACCTTTGGGTTACAAATTAGTATAATTCTAAGGACCATTATGATGTCTTAACAGTGGGCAGCATTTGGACCAACGTTCATTCAAATATGGTCAATATCCTTTAGAATGGTTCATCATCATCATAACAGCCCATTAATGTCCCACTGCAGGGACGGGTCCTCCTCTCATGACGGAGGGATACTTGGCCTACTAACACCACGCTGTCCAGACGGATTGGTATAGGGTTTAATTTCAAGTTTTCCTTCTTTTTATTCATTAAAGATAATATTCACGGATAGTCCCTTAGTCGGTTTTTACGACACCCAGGGGATGAGATGGGGTGGTGACATATTGTATTCTTACTCCGTCACCACAAGGAAAATTAAATGGTTAAAAAGGGTTATTACACTAAATTTTCGTCAAAAAAAATAAAAATAGCTAAAAAAAAATTCGAGTTTTACAACTTCATACAAAATATTCCTAGACAAATTGGAGTTGTGTATGATGATGATAGATAGAGGAGTACTTACGACAACCCCAGTAATGTCCCCGGCTTCGAACTTGGCTACCGCAGCATCCAAAGCTCTGTGCATATCAGCATTGATCCTTTGGGCCACCTAGAAGACAAAGTTATAATTAAATCAAATCATCAAGACAATGGAGACCCCTCACACGGCGGACCGAGGACCTAGTTAGGACGGCGGGAAACCGATGGATGAGAGAGGCACAGGACCGCACAAGGTGGCAATACTTGGAGGAGGCCCATGTCCAGCGGTGGACGTCCAAAGGCTGATATGATGATGAAGACAATCTTTAGCAGAGAAAGGAAACACGAAAAAAATTCTAAGTTATTCTTTTAAGGAAGAGGCCCGGCCTTATAAAATATTTCAGCAACGGTGTGTGTGTATTCTTGAGTGTGTGTGCATTTATGTGATTTGAGTGTATGATTTGTCAGTTTTTGTGTATTCTATGTATGTGTTTGCGTGGGTTGATTCATTAGCCTGCGCTTGTTTCTAATATCTATGTGTGTGTGTGTATGTATGTGTGTATATGGGTGTGTGTGTGTATATATGGGTATGTGTATGTGTATATGGGTGTGTATATGGGTGTATGTGTATATGTGTGTGTGTATATGTACATACCAGCGCACACAAGTCCACATGTCGTCCCAGTAACGCGACGTGCCTCTGCCTCAGTAGCGACGCGTACCTCCCCGCCCCTCCTCCCGTGCTCGCACCCCGCGCGGCGCACTCCGCTCGGTAGCGTTTGTCCAGTAACATGCTGAAACAAAACATAATCATGTTATTATAGTAACAACTGTGTCTGACAACAACACTAAAATCATAACAGCCCATTAATGTCCCACTGCAGGAACGGGCCTCCTCCCGTGACGGCTGGCCAGACGGATTGGTATAAGGTTTAATTTCAAGTTTTCCTTGTTTCTATTTATTTCGTAAAGATAATAAATAAATAATAAATAATCCTCACACATTTACACATCATCATTATTGTCCCAAACTAAGCAGAGCTTGTACTATGGGTACTAGACAACGGATAAACATACTTAAATATTTCTTTTCTTTTTGTAAATACATACATACAAAACACCTAGCCCAATGCAAACAATCATATTCATGCACACAAAGATTTGCATTGAGCGAGAATCAAACCCGAGACCTCTGCGTAACAGTCATGTTATATAACCACTACGCCACAGAGGTCGTGTCTATGACAACAACACTATAAAGAAGAATAGAATATTATTTATCAATATAGGACCCAAATATGTACCCTGTGAGACCCCTTACGTAGAAGTATGGCCGTAAGACATGGGTTATAGAACAACGCCGATAATTTTACAGTGAAAACTCACACTTCAAATCGTTTAAGTAAACCAACAGTTATATCCGATTTATAAAGAGTTCCCGATTTTGACCTGATTAATCTACATAATCAAACGCCTTGCTAGAATCGGTGCAGATGACATGACATTGTGGAGGTCGCGGTGACGTAACAGCAACACGCCTCCAACGAAAAGGGAGGATCTTCCGGCTGCCACTGCCCAATGGTTGTTCGTTGGACGTTGTATATATGCGGAATCGCTGTGCGAATCTTGATATCGCGATTCAGGACGTAGTGGCGACATCTTTTGATTGTGGGGAGTACTGAGATAGTGTAGGTGTTCGCTTGAGTAAGTCGCTAGATGACGCTACACCATGATAAACGATTTTCAAGATGTCCTACAGAACTTAAATTGAAGTTCATAAGTATTTTTATAGATTATCGAGATTTAATAGCAGAAAATGTAATAAAAAACATGCAGAGGGGTAAGTCACCAGGACATGACGACCTTAGTATTTAGCACTTATTACATGCAGGGGTACATTTGCCAAGAGTGTTGTCGTTGTTATTTAATTTGTGTATTGGGCATCAGTATCTACCAGGAGAACTTATGAAGACCATTGTTGTACCCATTATAAAGAATAGGACGGGGGATGTTTCTGATAGGTCTAACTACAGACCAATATCACTGGCTACGGTAATAGCAAAGGTGCTGGACGGCTTGCTTGACCTTCAACTTAACAAAAGTATACACCTGCATGAGGCACAATTTGGGTTTCGACCCGGGCTCTCTACGGAAACAGCTATTTTGAGGCTCAAGCATACTGTCCAGTACTATGTTACGCGAAAAACACCAGTATACGCTTGTTTCTTGAACATGTCGAGGGCATTTGACCTAGTCTCGTACAATATGCTATGGGATAAACTTCTGGTAGATACTGACACTCCTGTGGAGGTTGTTGGTATGCTAAAGTACTGGTACAGTCACCAAACCAACTATGTTAAGTGGGCGGGCTCATGCTCAGAAGAGTTTAGGCTGGAGTGCGGCGTAAGGCAGGGCGGTCTTACTTCACCGCGGCTCTTTAATTTATATGTAAATAGTCTGGTCAAGGAGCTCAGCACAGCGGGTGTGGGATGTTCCATAGACGGTCACTTTTTAAATAACATATGGTATGCGGATGACGCCGTTTTGCTGGCCCCCTCGATAAAAGCTTTACAGAGGCTACTGGGGATTTGTGAGCGGTATGCGGTGGCACACGGCCTCAGTTATAATACAGCAAAGAGGGAACTACTTGTGTTTAAGTCAGGGAACCGATTACCAAGGATCATTCCTTCTATTAATTTAGGAGGCTTACCTCTAAATAGGGTCACAAAAGTAAAGTACCTGGGGCATTGGGTCACCGAGGACCTCTCCGATGACCTAGATATGGAAAGGGAGCGTAGAGCCTTGGCGGTAAGGTATAACATGTTGGCTCGTAGGTTTGCTAGGTGTACAAAAGAATTTAAAGTTACCCTATATAAGGCATACTGCCAAAGCTTTTACACCAGTAGCCTATGGGTCAAGTACACGCGCCGATCCGCCGATGCTTTACGTGTCCAGTATAATAATGGTTTTAGGATGCTGCTGGGGCTGCCGCGCTTTTGTAGCGCATCGGGTATGTTCGCCGAGAACAGAACAGACAGCTTTCAGGCTATAATTAGAAAACGTGTAGCATCCCTGATGCATCGTGTGCGTGCCAGTGCCAGCAGTCTCCTAAACACCATTATTAGTAGAATAGATTGTCCGGTGGTACGTCACTGGAATACCATACACATGGGTTCCAGAGGCGCTCTCTTTAATATAAGATAATGTTTTTATTTTTAATCTACTAACATAGTCTTAAGTAAATATATTGTATACTAACAAATTATGGAATTGTATTCTGAATTAAATAAATAAAAAAAATAACATTCTAGACAATGGCACATATATTATAGAAACTGTTTTTTGAACACCGTGAGCGCATACTACACAATCTGCTAGTATACTGATCCAGGGTACAGGCGACTCATCATCATCATTATAAAAGCCCATTAATGTCCCACTGCAGGGACGAGCCTCCTCCAGTAACGGAGGGATACTTGGACTACTAATACCACGCTGGCCAGACGAATTGATACAGGGTTAAATTTCAAGTTTTCCTTCTTTTTTATTTCGTAAAGATAATATCGACGGATAGTCCCTTAGTCGGTTTTTACGACACCCATGGGATGAGATGGGGTGGTGACATATTCTTACTCCACACGGAATAGTATGTAGAGTATTTTTGTAGTTTATCGATATTGGCAATGGCCCACAGCACATACCTGGAAGCCAGCTGCTTGTAATGAGCATAAACCTGCTCGGACAGCTTGTATACGAACTGGTCGAAGCACAAGTTCACTTCTGCCTCGACCTCGTCGTATAGGAACTGCTTCTTGAACACCGTGAGCGCGTATTGGGCTGAATCGTTGTATAGATCCAGAGGGTATAACACATATCTGTGGAGAAAAAAAATTAAGGATTATTAATAAATAAATAAATATAAATATTCCTCACACATTCACACAACGCCATCTAGTCCCAAACTAAGCAGAGCTTGTACTATGGGTACTAGACAACGGATAAACATACTTAAATACCTTTTTCTTTTGTAAATACATACATATTATACATAGAAAACACTCAGACCAATGCAACAATCATGTTCATGCACACAAAGATTTGCATTGAGCGGGAATCGAACCCGAGACCTCTGCGTAGCAGTCATGGTATATAACCACTACGCCATAGAGGTCGTCTAGGTTAATAATAATAATTAATAATTGAACTTATCCTATGTGAGCTATTGTGTCTTTCTGTCTGTCTCCGTGTCGTGTGTGTGTGTGTGTACTATAGGTTTCAAATAAGAATGAGCGTGAACCTCCGCCATATTTTGACGACCTCTGTGGCGTAGTGGTTATATAAAGTGACTGCTACGCAGAGGTCTCGGGTCCGATTCCCGTTCAATGCAAATCTTTGTGAGCATGAATGATTGCTTGCATTGGTCTAGCTGTTTTCTATGTATAATATGTATGTATTTACAATAAAAAAAAAGTATTTAAGCATTTTTATCCGTTGTCTAGTATCCATAGTACAAGCTCTGCTTAGTTTGGGACTAGATGGCGTTGTGTGTAAGTGTGAGGAATATTTATATTTATATATCGATAGGAAATAGGTATTAATTATTTTAGGATATATTCCTGTTTAATAACTAGTTAAGAAAAATCAGTTATGAAAATGGACCAAAGGGTAGTATCAGTAAAAATGTGTGTATTTTAGTGTGTGTCTTTTGTATGTCTGTCTTTTTAGAGTTTTTTTAGTATGTTTAGTATGTTTTTTAGTGTGTGTGTGTGAGAGAGAGTTTTATGAGTCTGTGAGTATCAGTGACGGAGTGAGTGAGAGTAAGGTTGAGTGTGTTAGAGGATTGGGTGAGTGACAATGAGTGTGTGAGGTAGAGCGAGTTTTTGGTGTGTGTTTATGTGTCGGAGAGAGTTTGAGTAAGTGAGTGTGTGTGTGTGTGTGTATTGTCTATGTATACATTTGAGATAGATTTTGTATCATATCTGTTTTTATGTTATTATTTATAGTTAAACTTGTAATTAACTTACTCCATCATAGCAGACTCCTTAGTCTTCAATATATGATCGGTCAGTATCCAGGGCATGGACATCTCGATCGGGAACTGAATCCGCTTCTCCATAGTTATTAGTGTTCGAGAGTGAGAGTGTGTGAGAGAGGTGTACGGTGTGAATGTCAGGGTGAATGAGATTTTGGTGTGTGTGTTTTAAGAGTGCGTTTTAAATGTATTCTTGTTATTTGTTAAGTGTGTGTGTGTGTGTTTGTTTGTGTGACATATAGTTTGTGTTATATATATATATGTATATTTTATAAACTTACTCCATCATAGCAGGCTCCTTAGTCTTCAATATATGATCGGTCAGTATCCAGGGCATGGACATCTCGATCGGGAACTGAATCCGCTTCTCCATAGTAATGAGATCGTTGCATTCTTCGTTGTGCTGGTGGCGTACCATACATTTCTGTGTGAAAAAGTAAAATTGTCATTGGAACAATATTAAACTGCTTTAGTGGTTTCATGAAGTAGTGGGTTTTAGTTTCTCTATTTTTATTCCTAAGATTTTATGTCATAATTTAACATTGCATAATGTTACTTGTCCTAACATTAGTTACGCATAATACTCATTTGCCATAACTTTTTAATCATTTTTTTTTTTAATCCTATTAATGTTTGCTATAATTTCATATGCCATACTGATATTTGCCATAATTTCATTAGACATAACGCCAAAAAATAAGCTTGATGGAGCCCCGCGGGTCGCTAGTGCAAGAGTTCTACTTTTATAAAGATGACAAAGCAACAACATTTTTTATAAAGCTAAATTACTTAATGAATTTTGATGGGAGCATTTATTTTTAGTTTTTGCTTATCATTCGAACAAAAAAACGTGAATTTTGTAGTAAGAAACATTAAAAACATCATGTAGCGGTTATTTTACATACATGAAATTAGCATACAACAGGCAGGGGCTAAACAATTATTTGTGGTTCACACAAATAATTGTTGTCTTTGCTGTGTGTCTTTACTTTTTTTTTATACTTACGTTAACTTTCCTCCCCATAGTCATTTCTAAATAGAACTCTCGATACCAGAGTTGAGAAAGATCGCAACACTTTTGGAGAGAATCTGTAGAATAAAAAAACAATATTATAAAACATAGGCTTCTTACACATTTACACTAAGTCATCACAGTTCTAAAGGGTAGCTTCATTTTATTACACATCGACCTATGGAAAGAGACAATCGGTCAATTGCGGCTTATTAGAGCGTCATCTCTGTCGCACGAAATACAAACAGTCTGGTATCTATTAGCAACTATTAAGGGTACGCATTCCACAGACACGAACTTGCTAGTGGGCGGAGACTAAAAGATTGTTGTCAGAAACGTGCACGCTAAAATACGTATATATAAATAATATTTACGGCCGGATACTGTAATTTATAAGGACAAACCCTCTTACTCATAAACGCCTCTTAAATTTTAGTCAATTGATTAGCTTAAATTCTTACGGTTTTGTTTGGTATAAGGTTGGTTTTACAAATAAAAATCTCGCTAAACAGTGATTAAATTTAAGAGGCGTTTATGAGTAAGGGGGAAAGTGTGTAATTGTCGAAAATTCGCAAAAGAAGTCGAGGTGACAGTCATTAAGAAGAAAATTTCTGTTGTCTGTCCTATACCAGAAAGGTTCAGCAGATATCCCCAGTAGAAGCTCTGCCGGTGGAACGACTCTATCTGCTGCAGAGTGCCAGCGTCCAGGTCTTTGCGAAGAGTACGACGCGACTCAGACTTGTCCGAGATTAGACCAGCCTCACTTCGCACCACATACATACAACTGCCCTGAGCGGGAATCTCACTTGCGACCTTCTAGACACTACAGCAGCTTACACACTACTGAAGCAGTGAAAGTAACAACGCCATCTATCGCGCACAGCATTAAACTCTTGCCTAGCGTGACGTCAGCTCAAGTCAACTTCTCCTACACACAATCATCATAACAGCCCATTAATGTTCCACTGCCTCCTCCCGTGACGGAGGGATACTCGGTCTACTAATAAGACGGATTGGTATAGGGTTCAATTTCAAGTTTTCCTTCTTTTTACATCGTAAAGATAATATTCACAGATAGTTCCTTAGTCGGTTTTTACGACACCCATGGGATGAGATGGGGTGGTGACATATTGTATTCTTACTCCGTCACCACACGGACAGACACACAAAGAGAGATGTAGTGTTCACCAGATAGGTTCAGCAGATATCCCCAGTAGAAGCTCTGCCGGTGGAACGACTCTATCTGCTGCAGAGTGCCGGCGTCCAGGTCCTTGCGAAGAGTACGACGAGAGCCGGACTTGTCAGAGATTAGATCAGCCACCTCACTTCGTGCTACATACCTTCAACTGTCGTCGTCCTGACTATGTCGTCAGTCCACCTCACACGGTGGACTGACGACCTAGTTAGGACGGCGGGTAGCCTATGGATGAGGGAGGCACAGAACCAGTGGCAATACTTGGAGGAGGCCTATGTCTAGCAGTGGACGTCGATTGGCTGACATGATGACATACAACTGTCCTGAGCGGGAATCTCACTTGCGACCTTCTAGACACTACAGCAGCTTACACACTACTGAAGCAGTCAAAGTAACAACGACATCTATCGCGCAGAGGTGTAAAAGTGTTCACCAGATAAGTTCAGCAGATATCCCCAGTAGAAGCTCTGCCGGTGGAACGACTCTATCTGCTGCAGAGTGCCGGCGTCCAGGTCTTTGCGAAGAGTACGAGATTAGACCAGCCACCTCACTTCGTGCTACAGACATACAACTGTCCTGAGCGGGAATCTCACTTGCGACCTTCTAGACACTACATCAGCTTACACACTACTGAAGCAGTCAAAGTAACAGCGCCATCTATCGCTCACAGCATTAAACTCTTGCGTAGAGTGAAATCAGCGCAAGTCAACTTCACCTACACACTAAGAGAGAAGTATAAAAGTGTTCACCAGATAAGTTCAGCAGATATCCCCAGTAGAAGCTCTGCCGGTGGAACGTCTCTATCTGCTGCAGAGTGCCGGCGTCCAGGTCTTTGCGAAGAGTACGCCGCGAGCCGGACTTGTCCGAGATAAGAGCTTCCAGTTGCGTTCGCACCATGTAGAGCTGGGTTGATGATGGGCCTGGAAGAAATAAATAAATAAATAAATATTCCTCACACATTCGCACATCGCTATCTAGTCCCAAACTAAGCAAAGCTTGTACTATGGGTACTAGACAAAAAAAACAATAAAAATCGTAAAGTTAAAGTTGAATAAAAGGTTTGTTTAGCATGTGCTTTGTATATTTACAACTAGCTGACCCGGGCCCTACTATAATATATATAACTATTCAACACAGAAACAATTTTTAAAATCGGTTCATTAGATCCAGAGATTACCCCCCTATTTCCATCTCAATTTGCCCACAAAAGTAGTTTTATTAGTGCTTTATCCTTTCTTATCCTTATCCACATATTATTACAGAGCATGAACAATAAATTGCTCTCATCCTCAAAAACTTCTAATTCTCAAAATGCCGAAAATCCCTAACCCTAAATTTAAATGAAACCATTTTCAAGATACCTTTTACAAATATACATTTAATGGACTCTCCTTGTGGTGACGGAGTAAGAATACAATATGTCACCACCCCATCTCATCCCATGGGTGTCGTCTAAACCGACTAAGGGCCTATCCGTGAATATTATCTTTACGAAATAAAAAGAAGGAAAACTTGAAATTAAACCCTATACCAATCCGTTTGACCAGCGTGATATTAGTAGGCCAAGTATCCCTCCATCACAGGAGGAGGCCTGTTCCTGCAGTGGGACATTAATGGGCTGTTAGGATCATAATACAGTCTGTCTGGCCAGCGCGGTATTAGTAGGCCAAGTATCCCTGCATCACGGGTGGAGGCCCGTCCCTGCAGTGGGACATTAAAGGGCTGTAATGATGATTCTAAACATATACTAACCAACATTCCTCCTTGGAACTTTAATGGTGAAGCTGGCTTCGGCATCTTTCTTCCCTCTGAGGGCGGGATCCTGCTGAGGTTCACAGCCGCGAGCCCAATCACCGCAAGTCTCGCGGACTGATACTATTATACTGTTGAAGAGAAGTTCAAATAAATATACAATGAAATTTATATTTGTTTTATTGGTAATGATGAAAACTTTACACAACTTTACACAACAATGATCTGATGCTGAAGATGACAGAGGGTCGAGGGAACTCCTCAACGGTATATAGCAGCTACCTAGTGTTTGGGCTTATGTGATACTATTATACTGTTGAAGAGAAGTTAAAATAAATATACAATAACATTTGTTACAGTCAAAACTCATGGCCGGTCAAAACCTTTTTTAACTGCATAAAACAGTCAATAGTGGTTTTGACCGACGTGCTTAGTCAAAACCCTTATTGACTGTTTTTTGCAGTCAAAAGTGGTTTTGACCATCGATGTTAGTCAAAACGCATTGAAAATTGATCTTTAATACATATTAAGGTAAAAGTCCGAAACAGTTGGTTAGGTTAGGCTAGTATGGTGACCATAGGAGTGCTAGAAACATTTTTTTTTAATGTAAAACTAGAATATAGTATTATTATATTCCAGCACTCGCCGGCCGCTACGGCGGCACGCTCGCTTCGCTCGCTCGGCTCGTGCGTCCTTTGGTCAATGTGTTATTGTGTGAAAAAAGTGGTTTTGACCGGTTATGAGTTTTGACTATAACATATATACCAAAGTTTTAGCCAAGCTTCGATTGATGGCGTTGTGCCGTCCGTCTGAAGCTCACTATCTAAAAAGAAACTAAGGATCACTCAATAACACCTACCAGGTTGTCTTGCGGAGATTGATATGACATATGAGAACTTACCAACTTCTGTCGCGGGGTGGGCAGTGGCCCAGCTATTTCTGCCATCCATGGACGGCGGTTGAAAAATTTATATTAATGATGAAGGAGGCACAGGACCGAACAAGGTGGCCATATTTAGAGGAGGCCACTCACCTCCTGATGAGATCCTTCTTATTCTTGATAGCCTTCCTCAGAGGCTCCCTCATAGTGAGCTGGACGAAGTCTTGCAGTTCCGAGTAGACTGATCTCCTGGCTGCATCAGCGAACACCGTCTCCATGCGAGCCATCAGCACTTGCAGACCTTTGATCATGGCTATCACTTCTCTTCTATACTTACTCTCACGAGCGCGCACTAAACACTACTAGTGTGCATGCGCCTGCGCTAAATTGAGACGTCACAAATCTTAATCGAAGAAAATATTAAAAGAGAATGGGCATTTTTGTACATGATCTTTTAAATGACATAGGTCGAAAAGTGTTACAACACATGGGACGAAACCGCCCATTGTCCTTTAAGATTTGTGACGTCACAATAGTAATAGTCGTAATAGTAGACAGTGTTACAACCAGCCCGGTCTCAGCACAATCATCTGTGGATAGCACAACACCACTCACCTTCTGATGAGATCCTTCTTACCTATTCTTGATAGCCTTCCTCAGAGGCTCCCTCATAGTGAGCTGGACGAAGTCTTGAAGCTCCGAGTAGACTGATCTCCTGGCTGCGTCAGCGAACACCGTCTCCATGCGTGCCATCAGCACTTGCAGACCTTTGATCATGACTATCACTTCTCTTCTGACTCTCCCTCTCTCAAGCACATACTTACTCTCACGAGCGCGCACTAGACACTACTAGTGTGCATGCGCCTGCGCTAAATTGTGACGTCACAAATCTTAATTCGAATAAAATATTAAAAGAGAATGGGCATTTTTGTACATAGCACTCACTGAGATCTTTCAAATGATACAGGTAGAAGAGTGTTACAACACATGGGACGAAACCGCGCATCGTCCTTTAAGATTTGTGACGTCACAATAGTAGACAGTGTTACAACCAGCACAGTCTCAGCACAATCATCTGTGGATAGCACAACGCCACTCACCTCCTGATGAGATCCTTCTTATTCTTGATAGCCTTCCTCAGAGGCTCCCTCATAGTGAGCTGGACGAAGTCTTGCAGCTCCGAGTAGACTGATCTCCTGGCTGCATCAGCGAACACCGTCTCCATGCGTGCCATCAGCACTTGCAGACCTTTGATCATGGCTATCACTTCTATCATGGCGAACTTCTCTTCTGATGTGTAGTTGTAACGGGTTGCCTAGTGGAAAAATTAATATTATAACCTTTTCACCGCTACAGTCATCACATAAACTGACCCTGTAAACCAACGACTATACGTTACAAAAATACGTTGAATTACAACGCGAAATGTTGCAATGCTCAAAAACCCATTTGCAATATCGACTAACAGGTTTAACTAAAGCATTTGACAGGCTCTGTCTGAATATTGTAAAAGAAGTCCAAGAGTGTCACTATCGGAGGCAGTCATTTAAAATATTTGAGAATTGTTTAAAAAAACCTTATCACGTAAAAAATTATAAATGGGTCAGCGACGAGGCTGGTATACTATATGGAGTTCCTCAAGATAATTATCACCTAATCTCACCTAATGCTACATATTCTTGTCTACATAAAATTTTAGTATTTTTATCTCTAAACAAGAAGCTTTACGTACAAAGAAAACTTGTCACAATACAAGTACATATAACATATAAGGTAGGTATTTTTGGAATTCGCTAAAGCATTTAACACAGTCTTTCTTCCAATATAGTTAAAAAAACTCAAGGTTTTGTTTGGTATCACAGGCAGCTAGGTAATAAATATTTATGAATTATTTTAAAACTTTAGTTCAATCCATAAAAATTACACAATGAGTCATTATCAGGGCTGAGTATTATGGAGTTCCTCAAGGAATCATACTAGGTCACATACTGACTTTTCTATATAAAACATTAGTATTTTTGTAGAACTTTAAAGTAAAACTTTACGTACAACGAGGTGACATTTAAAATAAGTAAAGTTTAGATATACCTAAAAACAAGAAAAAGAAGAACGAAAGAGAATGGTAAAACGGTTTGGAAAATGTCCAGGACTGTTACATTAAGTGAAAATTAAGAGGATTAGAGGTCTGTTTGAACACTAGTACCAAATTTTATCCATCGTCTTTCGTTAATTCCTTCGAAATTTTGAAATACATTTTTAAAAACTCACCCTCTCATATTCCTCGGCATCAGGAGGGCATCTCGCATTGCTGGCGTGGTCGGTAGGATGCAGCAGCTTCCAGGAACACAGCTCGGTGAGCACTGAACACCAGGACGACAGCAGCTGCAGTCCACGGAGACATAGCTCTGTGACCGCTCTGTTCTCAGCGTCAGAGCCTGCCTCTTTGAACGTCGTCGTCACCTATGAACACATCCAGACTCAGGACAATAGTTTGTGGATCACAGCTCGGTGAGCACTGAACACCAGGACGACAGCAGCTGCAGTCCACGGAGACATAGCTCTGAACGTCGTTGTCAACTTGTCACCTATGGTATAGGGTTACTCTAAATATTCTATTCCGCACACATTTGTGAAGGAAGAATAAGAGTACGTTGAGGACGTCATTAGGTTCGACACCAGACCTACATCGGCATAAGAAATGTTCTTTTTATTTGCCTCAAAGATCTAGGATACCGTTTCTATTTTTTTTAAACAAAACTCCCTCGCTAGACATCATACTCTTTGTCGCGAGGGACTTTACGAGCATCAATTTAACTGACACAAAGAATATCTTAACTCTTAACAATATTAATTTATAATTTGACATCTAATTTATTCACTAAATTTTCTATCTTTTCAGTTTTTTTTTTTTTGCTTTTAATTTTTATACTGACTTGCATGTAGTTTTATTCTGCTTCTATTTCCCTTTAATATTATATAATATTATCCACCAAGTTTTGTGCTCAACCCTAATCGGGTATCGAATTTACATTTATTATGTGCTAACTATATTATTTGTCTGTGTTAATTCTTTATCTATAAGTAGTTGTGCCTAATAAATAAATAAATAGTTTGTAGAAACGCACAAAGAATTGTGGCTCCGTGGGAATCCCGTGACGTCATGGACGGCAAGCGCTTTTGCTAAAGATCTCCACAATAGCTTTGTAAGAGAACATCATCTTATTCAGGCCTGCACGTCAATTCTCGAACCTAAAATTCGGTTAAGTTAATTTTTAGTAGTCAAATTGTCACACTCTAAATAAAACTTTAACACGATCACAAAAGATTACAATTGCAATAGCAAAAACATGACAACTAAAAGTTAACTTAACCGAATTTTAGGTACGAGAATTGACATGCTGTTTAAAATGCTTGAACGCCAAAAAAACTTCACGAGAAGGAAAAAGTAAATATATCGATCGACAGAACCCCGCTTTTTCCATCCATGATGACACCTCAGCTACTATTTACAAACTTTAAACATTGTAATTTTTTATTTTGGTGATCGAAAAACTTTAAAGTTTTTAATAATCTTAGACCACACATACCCAAAACAGGTACGAATACCCGGCCGTTTATATTACACATCGACCAATGGAAAGAGACAGTCGGCTCATTTCGGCTTCGTAGAGCGTCATCTCTGTCGCACGAAATACAAACAGTCCGGTATCTATTAGGAACTGTTAAAACAAATTATGATTTGCTTTTTTTTTCATATAATTACATTTGGGGGTGTTAACAACTCTCAATATATATTTTGAATTGTATTTTGTGGGATAGAGATGACGCTCTACGAAGCTGAAATGAGCCGATTGTCTCTTTCCACAGGTCGATGTGTAATATGAACGGCCGGGTACTGTACCCATTTGAATGTCTAATAATACCTAAAAGATTTACTTAGACTCACCTCATTGCTGTATCTGGCTAGTTCAGAGATGTAGTTCTGGTGTTCCTCTCTTATTTGAGGCAGGTGGACCATGAGGTCCGCTTGTGGGGATACCGGGTTGGGGCTCGAGGATAGAGGCCATCTGGAATAAAAAGGATACAGAGTGTAACTAATCTATACTTATATTAAAAAGAGGTAAAGTTTGTGTGTTTGTGACATTGTAGGGGGTAATCTCTGGATCTACTGAACCGATTTTAAAAATTCTTTCTGTGTTGAATAGCCCATTTATCGGAGAGTGTCAGAGGCTATATAGTATCACGCTATGTCTAATAGGAGTGGAGCAGTAATGAAATATGTTTTAAAAAGGGACCCGTTTTTTTCGCCTCCCAACGAAGTGGGCACGGGTCAGCTAATATAAAACAGATTACAAATAATAGTACTTACTTGCTAGGATCATAATGCTTGGATCTCTTGATGTAGTTGAACGGTGCTATCTGCATATCACCAAACAGCGGTACTACCTCCAAATTCTGGAAATAAAACATTAATAATCCTCACATAATAATCTTCACACATTCACACATCGCCACCTAGTCCAAAACTAAGCAAAGCTTGTACTATGGGTAATAGACAACGGATAAACATACTTAACCCATTTGCGGCCAAACGGAAACAAGTAAACATTTTTTTTTAATTTACCTATTTAATATTTAGGAATTAACATATACACAAATAAATGAAAAAATAAAAAAATCAAAAATATTAATTTTTCAGGGTTTTACAGGGGTGTTCCCAAATTGGTACAGTGGCCTCTTATGTACCTATGGTAATTACTGAAACATGTTTTTATTAAAACATTGTGTTTTTTTACATTTCCTGCAACCCCAAAGACATCTAAGATGGCATACAGTACTTCTTACACGGTTTGAGAGCTTTTCCGGAACATGTCCCTTGCCGTCCAACCTAAGCTTTTTGATGATGAAGGACGACCCACTTTTCTGTGAGGCGATGGTTTTAGGCAAAATCTGGTGATACTACGGCGAAACAACAATGGGTTCATTGGCTTTTCTTTACAAATCACTTGCAAACGCCCCAGGCATTTAGGAATCGCCTTATCAACCATGTATGTGAACTATACTCACCACCACTTCTTACCGTGTATGCCAATACTATAAGAAGAAATGGATTGATCGAGTTCATCTAGTCCACCCATGCCTTTTTTGATACGATTTTCGTGTAAAGTTCCTGTAGTACGATAGCCTTACGGACGCAAGTCCCAAAGCAAGTTGACAAAGACTTTGTGGTTTGAAGAGTTTGTGCGTAATTTGTTGAGTAGATTTTTTACAACTCGAGAACCCAATGGCTAAAGAGCCATTGAGTTCTCGAGTTGTAAAAAAGCAAAGGCTAGATGTTGTACTTTTCCCACAATATACGTCGAAACTATAGCAGTATCCACTAGAGCTTGCTGCAACCCAATTCTTATATCTAAACCGTAATGGTTTCCCACAAATAAATAACTTTGCTGTATGACGACCGTAATATTTTTTGATCATTGACTCTTGATTGACTTGGCAGATAATGGCTCGTCATTGCTGCTATCTTCACTGTCAGAAAGAACACCTATAGTATGAACAAATACTTGTCTATGTTCTGGAACGTCGATTCGGAAGAGTAGTTGGTGGCACGTCATCATCGCTTTCTTCTTCATCAGTGTGAACACTAGGATCTGGTGGGATGATGGTCAAATCATACTCCAAGTCATCATCACTATCATCCAATATTCTGTTTACTGCTTTTTGTAAGCCCTTATAGTTATAGGATTTACTATAATAATGTCTACGATGCATATTGAATCCAAAAGAACAGTATTTTTTATTATACCCCCTTATAGCCAGTGTTCCCGAATTGGTACACTTATGTTTGCATCCCTATATATTTATATTAGGAATAAAAAGCTGTGATAAAATGACATGGGGTTGTAGGTTATGTACTTATTTCATGAAAATAATATCAACATTTTCAATTTTCTCGGTCTACATTACACAATAGCACCAAAATTTAGCTTACCTGAACTGTCCTCCAAATGATTAAATTCAACAGCTTCAAAAATAATAATATTTCGACAACTTCTAGTAATTTGAAACTATAACGTAATTAACACACTGTTAACAGCTACTTAATGTAACAATATGACAGTTTTTGTCAATAGCTTTTTTATATACCCTCATTTAATAAGTGTTCCCAAATTGGCACAGTGGTAATAAATGGGTTAAATACTGTTTTTTTTTTGTAAATACATACATATTATACATAGAAAAACACCCAGGCCAAGGTGTTTTTCTGTTGTTTATGCACGCAAAGATTTGCATTGAGCGGGAATCGAACCCTAGAACTCTGCGTAGCAGTCATGTTATATTACCACTACGCCATAGAGATCGTCAAATAATTAATAATACTTACTTTGAAAATCCGGTCGATTCTATCAAGGCGTATCTTTTTCTTCTGATCCAGACGATTAATGTTACACACTTCAGAGTCCATGAGAAACAGACCGAAACCCATTACCTAAAATTGCAAGATTTTAATTATAAAAACTGAATCAACAATTTTTCTTTACATGGATCATTAATGCCCCACTGCAGGGACGGGCTTCATCCCGTGACGGAGGGATACTTGGCCTACTAGTACCACGCTGGCCAGACGGATTGGTATAGGGTTTAATTTCAAGTTTTCCTTCTTTTTATTTTGTAAAGGTAATATTCACGGATAGTCCGTTAGTCGGTTTTTACGACACCCATGGGATGAGATGGGGTGGTGACATATTGTATTCTTACTCCGTCACCACGCGGAGTTTTACATGGATGATACACAAGAATTCCTATTGGCTATGTGCAAAAGGGAGTAGTGGCGGACGACCGCAGCGCACAACGCGGCCGCAATTGGAAACAAATGCGGATGATCAGCTGTCAAAAGTGTTGATTGTAATCAGCCAATCATATTATCAATGTCCCCATACTGTACTGTAGTACAGTATGGGGACATTGATAATATGATTGGCTTTTAAAGAAAGACAGACAACAATGAGGAAGCGAGAAAGTGAGATTATAATTTATTGTTGATTTTGAAATTGTATTTTATGACGTTAACCATAAGTGCTATATTTTGTTGCACTGCAACGATTTTTTATCGAAGTGCAATGTTTCCGTCAACAGTGTCACTTAGTAAGACATGATGAAACATACAATGTCAAATAGAAGTAAGTAGGGATTTAATCTTTTATAATTTCAACCTTATGCCGAACGCCATAAGATACATTTTAATGTGATAATTTTCAAAACTTATGCTAAAATTATTCAGCTATTTTCGGTAATCGGATGTACTCTTCTTACTCATTGATTTTCTGTCTTTCTTTAAAAGCCAATCATATTATCAATGTCCCCATACTGTACTGTAGCTTGATTTTGTACAAAATCAAAACAAAGAAATGGGCCATGACTGTTGTTGTTTAGTTCAGTTTCTTTATTTTTCAACATAATGTTACAAAATAACAGCTTATTGACGTCAGTTTAAAACTACTTAGTCTAAGTTTACATATTAAAAGTTTTCCAAACTTTACCACCGCTTCCAAGGCGCTGGTAGAGAAGAAGCGGCGTAACAAACTCTAAAGCAGCATTTTTTAGACGTCTCTATAATTTTACAACAATTTTGTTGCGTTGTTAACTGCAAAAATAACGGCCTTAATAGCAAATGTAAATTTTATATTTTAAACTAATTTATTGCCTTTTATCTCAGTTTGTGGTTAGAAACTAACATTATGTGTAATAGTTACGAACCCAGTTTTTATTATTATATTAATTTTACAGTAAAACTATTAAATAAATTGCACTTAAATAATGTCAACAATACAATTTTAATTTTTGGTTTTATTTATATTTACAAAGAAAACTAGCAATGTTTACATGTTTATTACAGCTTCCGCAAATGTTGTAGTAAACGCTACGCGTCGCCACCGTCGCGCACATAGTCATTTCTTTCAAGAATCATATTTTCAATGTATCTAAAAGCATCTATGGAGCATTTGTTTACATTTCTTTTTTTTTTCTAAAATCACAACCCCTCCAAGATAATGTTATAAAATATCATCATAACAGCCCAATAATGTCCCACTGCAGGGACGGGCCTCCTCCCGTGACGGAGGGATACTTGGCCTACTAATACCACGCTGGCCAGACGGATTGGTATAGGGTTTATTTTCAAGTTTTCCTTCTTTTTACTTTACAAAATATATATTTAACAAATAAAATCCAAACTCAGAACTTATGGATCGCACATATATCTCCTGCAATGGGGATCGGGAGCCACGACCTCGTGCAACAGCATCCTCAAATATTTTCTTGTGTCTTTTATTCTTTTTAAGACTTTTCGAAACAGATTTATAAATAACTAGCAGACCCGTGCCCACTTCGTCGGGCGGCGAAAAAAAAACGCGTCTTTTTTTAAACATATTTCATTACTGCTCCACTCCTATTAGTCATAGCGTGATACTATATAGCCTATGACACTCCCCGATAAATGGACTATTTAATACAGAAAGAATTTTTAAAATCAGTTCAGTAGATCCAGAGATTACCCCCTACAACGTCACAAACACACAAACTTTACCTCTTTATAATATTAGTATAGATTCCACGGCAGGAAAGAAAGATACATACCTTGACAAGCATATGCTTCTCAGATGGTGTCAAATACATTTTAGTTTCAAACATATGCACGCATATGTTCACAACATCTGCTAATAATTCTTCGTAACCTGCATAAATAAAATATATTTATTATAGAATTTTTAATCAACTGTAAAAAAAGGAGGAGCTTACTCATCATAACAGCAAATTAATGTCCCACTGCAGGGACGGGCCTCCTCCCGTGACGGAGGGATACTTGGCCTCCTAATACCACGCTGGCCAGACAAATTGGTACAGGGTTTAATTTCATGTTTTCCTTCTTTTTATTTCGTAAAGATAATATTAACGGATAGGCCCTTAGTCGGTTCCTACGACACTCATGGGATGAGATGGGGTGGTGACATATTGTATTCTTACTACGTTATCACACAGAGAGATTGGCCCTTATAGTCCCAGAATATTATACCATTTCCTCAGTCTAGTATGGTATTAATAAGGCAAGATTTTCTCTCTCAACTGTAGGACATTATGGTGCCCACGGAAGAAAAATCAAGTGGAAATTCAATACAACTAATACACCATGGGAACCGCTGTCGCCAAAAAACAAATAAATAAATAATCCTCACACATTCACACAACGCCATCTAGTCCCAAACTAAGCAGAGCTTGTACTATGGGTATTAGACAACGGATAAACATACTTAAATAAGTACATTTTTTTTTGTAAATACATATAGGGTGATGCTACCAATTATCAGCACTTTAAGAGTTAGTCCTACTTTAACATCGTTTATCACAGTGATGATAATGATAACAACTATAACAATATGCTTTCTTGGTTCATTATTTAATAAATAATTGATTTTTGTTATAAAAAATAGTTATTATTCATACACATTTTATTTAGATGAGTCTGACTAAATAATGACCCTGGCGCCAATTATTGGCACGATCATCGCCAATTATTGGCATTGACTGAGCCAATTATCAGCACCTTAAAATTAGACATAAAATTAGGTAGATAAATGAAATAATCCAATGTTTATAGTAAAATCTCTTTTACTTATACCTAGCCTAACAACCGAAGTTTCAGAAAAATAAATACATAAATATAAAAAATTCCAAAAAATAATAGACATTCTTTTGATCATAATATCAACACTATGAAAATAACTAGCAATGTTAGTTTCAGCACCATGCCAGGATATGAAATCCGAAATCATAGAGTACTTATTCCAAGAATATTGAATTCTAGGCATAAAATAATCACGCTTTACAATAAAATATATGGATTAACAATTTTACACACCACTTTGTCATGTACCAGTACCAGTGCCGATAATTAGCAATTCGCAAAAAAATTTAACCCAGATGTCAGCACCTCATTTATGAACATAAAATCAAGATAACGTTTATTTCCATTGTCAGATAAGCCTTATAAAACATTTTATACATGAATAAAACCTAAAGGTTCAGTAAAAAATATCTAAAAGATCTAAAATAAAGTAAAATAAAAAAACCTGAACTTACCTACGATCATAAAAAACTGTCAAAACAAAGTAATGTGAAGGACATGTTCCCGCGTTTTTAAAAATATCGCTATTTTTTTTCAAAAAGTGTCGTGTTTGGATCAGTTTATAATTCCAAAAGGATCTTATTTTAATGTTTGTTAAATGGTAGCCGAAATTAATTAATAGAAAGCTTATAATTTGAGTTTTAGTTGGGGGTGCTGATAATCTGGTGCAGTGCCAACATTAGGACGCGTGCCCCTATATTGGGTCCGATTGCGTTTCTCAATTGGCTTTAATTAAGAACAACAAAATGAACTAAAATGTAAACTTAAATTTTTAGTACACTTTCCTTTAAATAAGAACATACACTAAAATAGGGCCCATCCTAAACTTAATTAGTGATAGTAGTTTTCTTATTCCGATTGCGTTTCGTCTTATTTGACATTTGACTGACCTTATTTAAGTAGAAGCGGTAAAAAGCTGCCTTAATTAAAGTCGCTCGAAATTATGTGCGAGCTTACTTTAACCCTTAATCAAATGGAATTTTTTTTTTCAATAAAATTGAGAACATGTCACGGTTTTTAGGTGAGAAGGTTTCGTAGATTTAAAAAAAACTTCTTTCTTGGAAAAAAGGGGGGGAAATAGGGGTTACGGTGGGAAATTATTTCCTATTATCCGTACCGGATCTTAAATTTTGATACATTTTTACTACAAATTCTATACAAGTTAGTTACTCCTATATTGCTTGTTTTATTTTATTTTTTTATAAAAAAGTAACATGAATGAATACAGTTATAAAATGAAAAAAAAAACATGTGTGAATAATGAAAATTAAAAAAAAAATAAGGATTTATTACGATGGGAAATAAATAAAAATTAAGGATTTATTACGATGGGAAATAAATAAAAATTAAGGATTTATTACGATGGGAAATAAATAAAAATTAAGGATTTATTACGATGGGAAATAAATAAAAATTAAGGATTTATTACGATGGGAAATAAATAAAAATTAAGGATTTATTACGATGGGAAATAAATAAAAATTAAGGATTTATTACGATGGGAAATAAATAAAAATTAAGGATTTATTACGATGGGAAATAAATAAAAATTAAGGATTTATTACGATGGGAAATAAATAAAAATTAAGGATTTATTACGATGGGAAATAAATAAAAATTAAGGATTTATTACGATGGGAAATAAATCAAAATTAAGGATTTATTACGATGGGAAATAAATAAAAATTAAGGATTTATTACAATGGGAAATAAATAAAAATTCTTGAGTTGAGGCTGTGTGAAAGCTTTTAAAACAGTTTTTGCCGCAAAGAGGTATACATAGGTACATATAAAACACTGGTTTTTTTCAAAGCAGGAACAAACATTGGGAAATTATTTCCCACCTAAATAAACCTAATAAAATCCAAAAAATATCAGTGCTCAGAGCGCAAAAACCGTAGAAAGCATTCAGAAAATAAGTCTAGTTTACATCAATATATAGATTATGTATTCACAAAAAATTCAAACTGTGTCTTTTACATTGACATACAACGACAGTGTAGGTGCGTGTAGTAGGAGTTAGAAAAGAAACAGTTTAAAGTTCACAGTAGAATAAAGTTTATTATGTACACCACTCACACGAAGTAATAGAAGGAGTAACAGACAGAAAGAAAGTATAACAGTTTACAAGATAGAAGAAACACCAGTCCTAATAATATATAATCTAAATTTTTTATATTTTATTATTGCGGTCGCTATGGTAACATACCAAAGCGACGTTCGGTTTTCGTTATAAAGCGGTTGAGTTTTTAACTATATACAATAAAAATCTGTTTGTCTTTTTGAATATTTAAATTGATTTTATATAATAAAAATTTTGACTTTAAAGCTGTAAATAATATTAATATAATTATTTTAACGGTATATAACGTCACTACAACAGTAAGCGACTTTTTACGAAATGTTGCAATAAAATATTTTAAAAAATGTGTATAGATTATTTGACTAACTTTGAAGTACAGATGTCAAACTTAATATAACAACACTCTTAATTAAGGTTGTTTTCATAGACAAAAGGAATTGGTAGTTTTTTAGGTCACGTTCTTATTTTGTGACATCCGCAATAGCTTTCATATAAGGACGTGGTCTTATTTTATAAATTTTAGTGCATCTTTATTTAAGAGCGAAAAGAAAGGCAATCGGACCCATTATACATAGAAACACTCAGACCAATGCAAACAATCATGTTCATGCACACAAATATTTGCATTGAGCGGGAATCGAACCCGAGACCTCTGCGTAGCAGTCATGTTATATAACCACTACGCCACAGAGGTCGTCAAAAACTACTTACAAAAAAATAACATTATGTAGCTGAAACTACATCTGAGAGTGAACCTTCATGAACCATAAATAGAAGTTATTTTCCTGTAGCGCAGACAGAATTATATGACGTTTTGTAATCTAATCCGCCGTCGTCCATAGATGGCTGTTTTTGCAGTATTGACAATTATATACTTTAACATGTTGTTCATAAAGGTGATATTCGCGTTATGTATTACCTATGCCCTCAGCGACAAGTTACGCGTACCAGCGCGTATTAGTGACACGCTAACCACGCCTACTTAGCACTTCCACTTCATTCTTTCTTCCGTGATGGTACCCCATCAAAAATAATACTATGCTTACCATTAAGTTTCTCGAGTGCATCTTTCACCGTATCTCTTATTTTATTCTGCGTGGCAAGGAACATAGATAGGTTCTGTGATTCCTGGAGACTTTGGCTGTCTGACATTACTTTTAAAAATTGTGCGGCTCTGTGGAATGGAAAAAAAAGTAAAATTATTAATATACAAATGGGCAAAAAATGGTTAAAAGCAGGGTTGGGAGCCTTGGTTAAGACTGCGAGACACCGATGTACAGTAGCCGGCCGTAAATATTGCACATCGACTTTTTTAAAGAGACAATCGGCCAATTTCGGCTTCGTAGAGCATCATCTCTGTCGCACGAAATACAAACAGTCTGGTATCTATTAGCAACTGTTAAGGGTACGCATTCCACAGACACGAACTTGCTAGTGGGCGGAGCCTAAAAGATTGTTGTCGAAAACGTGCACGCTAAAATTGCCCAAAATAACTTTGGGGAAAGGATATTATTTACGTACACATAATATTAACATATAAATAAATACTATTTGATAATAAATTATCAAATGAAGGAACAATTAACTTTCTCCGTTTGTATGGAGTTGCGACTGGCATGCGTACCCTTAAAACAAATTATGATTTGATAGTGTGCGACAGAGATGACGCTCTACGAAGCCGAAATTGACCGATTGTCTCTTTCCACAGGTCGATTTGCCATATTTACGGCCGGGTACTGAATGAGGGAGGCACAGGCAGGACCGCACAAGGTGCAGATATTTGAAGGAGGCCTATGCCCAGCAGTAGACGCCGACTGTCTGATGGATGGATGGATAATTCATAATTCATAATTCATAATCTTTATTCACTTTAGACAGGGTACATAATAATTGATGTCACATAAAATAATTTTAGGTTCTAACCCATCTAGCCATCACAGATAGCATGCAAATTATAATAAACAATTTAAACTTACAAATTATTAATTAAGTAGGTACATTATAATAAATTTCAATAATAAATAGTATACATTTCAAAATACAGATTAACATAACATAATAGGAAATTTAATTGAGATATAATTTAAATTTATAAAATAAAATATTACTCTACTTGCTTGTTTTACCACCATATTCAAAGAATTCTTTAATGGAATAAAATGTATTTTTCATTAACCAGGCACTTAGGGATGGGTAGAAAATTGTGAATTAAATGAAAAAAAGCCAATAGTTGGGGTTATTTGCATTAACAAATTACTCAGTGGCAAAGTATATACCTAGTCTAGCCATAAATATTGTTACGAAGAAAAAACATTTTTTTTTATTGCAAATAATATTTATTACTTTTACAGTGTGTTAGTTTAATACATAAATATAAAACAATTCAAAATATAAAAAGCTTATTCGAAGTGGTCTCCATTGGCTGCAACACAGTCCTTTAAACGTTGAGGCCAGTTATCAATAGAAGCACGCACTCTTTCCATGGGAAAATTCTTCACTGCCAATCGTATGGATTGTTTTAGGGACTCCAAATTATCATGGCGTTTAGAGCAAGCCATACTCTCTAAAACTGACCATAAATCATAATCCAGCGGATTAAGATCGGGACTAGACGACGGCCAGTCTTCAGCTCTGATGAAGTCCGAAACGTTCATTTCCAACCAAGACTGCGTGGACCGAGCTTTATGACCCGGCGCTGAGTCTTGTTGGAAGGACCATACTTGGTTATTGAACATGGTGTTGTTAAGGGGTTTAACTACCTTCTCAAGAATGGTATCTTGATACACTTGTGCCGATGTTTTGATACCTTTTTCACAAAAATATGGCTCAGTCACTCCTTCATAGCTAACACCCCACCAAACCATCACTGAAGTCGGATAATGCCCACGTTGCACTCTGTCGACTAATTGGGAAGCTTCCTTAGAGCTTTGAGCATAAATACGGTCATTTTGTTTGTTAAAATGTTGCTCAACTGTAAAGATTTTCTCATCCGTAAACAAAATTTTTCTGTGACCTCCCTTTGCGTACCGCTTCAGTAGTTGCTTCGATTTTACCACCCTATTCTTTTTTAAATTATCAGTTAAAAAATGACCAGTGCGTCTCTTATAGGCTGCAAGTCCTAAGTCATATTTTAAAATGCGTGACATGGTTCTGGGTGCTATCTTCATCTCCCGAGATAAAATCTTTTGCTTTCGGACAGGATTTCTTCGAATTCTTTCCCTTACTGCTTTGACCACCATTTTCGTACGAACACTACGTGGACGGCCAGATCTTTTTCTGTCACAAACAGAGAAGGTCTCATTGTACCTATTAATAGCCCGGTACACAAACATTTGACTAATACCAAGCGTATGGAGAGTTTTAAAAATTACATTCGGCTCCATACCAACTTTGTGTAATGCAATCACAGCGATTCGGTTTTCTTTATCACCCCACTCCATTTTAATATAGCAAAATATTGTACAATGTATTGGCGCCAAAATTAGAAAATACAATGAACAATCGTATAAAAATGACAGATTCCAAATTCAAATGTAATATCTTTCTTATTTTTAATTGTAACAGTATTTATGGCCAGACTATGTAAATAATGGTTTTGTTATTTTTATGTTTTTATATTATGGTCAATAAAGATTATAATTTTAACAGATATGTTACGAAAAGTGTATAAATGTAGGAATTTTTTTCATGATTTTATTTTTTCAGTGAACATCCCCGTATTTAGTTTGTTAGCCTATAATCATAACAGCCCATTAATTTCCCACTGCAGGGACGGGCCTTCTCCCATTACGGAGGGATACTTGGCCTACTAATACCACGCTGGCCAGACGGATTGGTATAGGGTTTAATTTCAAGTTTTCCTTATTTTTATTTCGTAAAGATAATATTTACGGATAGTCCCTTAGTCGGTTTTTACGACACCCATGGGATGAGATGGGGTGGTGACATATTGTATTCTTACTCCGTCACCACACGGACATTTTTTTTACAATTACTTTAATAAAACTGCTAAAAATATTTTTTTATTATTTCTTTCAATAAAAAAATCTGCTCTTGGTATCATGCCGTCATGGAGACTTTATATACACAGAAAAAAAAACACCCTGAAACCAGAACAACAATCTGCAGATCACACATACAGTTACACTTCATACTCGATGGCCTCTGTGGCGTAGTGGTTATACAACATGACTGCTACGTAGAGGTCTCGGGTTCGATTCCCGCTCAATGCAAATATTTGTGTGCATAAACATGATTATTTGGATTGGTCTGAGTGTTTCTATGTATAATATGTATGTATTTACAAAAAACAAAGTATATAAGTATTAATATCCGTTGTTCTGTTACCCATAACACAAGCAGGTTAAGCCTAGCTTACTTAGGGAACAGATTTATACTAACCTTCTATAAGTAGAATAATCATTCTTAACTGAACTCTTCATATTCTTCAATTCGTCAAGCACAGCAAACATATTGACGAACTTTCCGAGTGTAAGCAGGTAAGCTTCGGACACGAAATCCCTCCTCTTTTCCGCGTGGCATAGACGACGAACCTCACCGCAGAAACGCTCTATAGCTTTACGCTGAAATTTAAAAAAAAAAAACGATTAGCATAGAGGTTGAGATCATTTTATGGATGGGTGACCATGTGATGTGTACGTCTGGTTGATAAATACAACCCTCTCACAGAAAATCGGCGTAAAATGGCAGTACTTGTCACTGCTGTGTTTCGTCCGGTGAGTGAGAGTCCGGTAGCCCATTCCCCCTCCCTTTACTTCCCTTTTAAAAGGTCGGCAACGCATCAGCTGGCTTGTTTGCCTCCCATCAAATAAAAAAAAAAAACAAACCTGAAAATACATAAACTGCAGTAGCTTATCGACTTCTGGAGCCAACACTTGGACCGTCCTCTCATATATATGTACTCGGTCTGGTTGTTCATTTGACCGAGGCTGTGGTATGGCACGGCTGCAACACCTCCAAGTGTACAACATTACTGCATGTGCGTTACCTTCTTCCAGGAGTTCGTTCTGGAATTAAATTTATTGATGTGTATTTAAGGCTTGTTTTTGTGGTAGGCCTAGTACATGGAAGACTAGGAATGACCGTTCTAACAAATTTAATCTATCTATACTAATATTATAAAGAGGTAAAGTTTGTGTGTTTGTGACGTTATAGGGGGTAATCTCCGGATCTACTTAACCGATTTTAAAAATTATTTCATTGTTGAATAGTTCATTTATCGGGGAGTGTCATAGGCTATATCGTATCACGCTATGACTAATAGGAATAGAGCAATAATTAAATATGTTTAAAGAAGTGACGCGTTTTTTTCGCCGTCCAACGAAGTGGGCACGGGTCAGCTAGTTTACAATATGCACAATATTTTGACCGGCTTGAAGTTGTAGCGAATGGCTACGTAAATATAACTTTTGAAACTAAATAAATATCATGGAGCTTGGAGAGCGGTGCCAAAGGTCGGTTTAATACGATTATTCTGAACCTGAATCGGATTAGATTAAGAACTTGAAAAACATTCAATATTTGTTCCGAGCGTAGCCCGCTTCCTGACGTGACCCAACGAGACCTATCATAACCGAAATTGCGTAGATTGGTAATTCTCAACTGTAATACTGAACTTAAAATAGCAATAAAAGAATGCTATTCACCCATTAAAAAATTATGGGTGCTTAAAAGGAACGCGTATCACGAAAGTGATGCTCATAGGTACACATAATTGCGAATGATTTCCATCGTGATGCTCGTTAATGCGAGAATATTCTACATTAATATTTAGATTTTCTCCGTGTGGTGACGGAGTAAGAATACAGTGTGTCACCACCCCATCTCATCCCATGGGTGTCGTAAAAACCGACTTAGGGACTATCCGTGTATTATATATTATTTTTATGAAATAAAAAGAAGGAAAACTTGAAATTAAACCCTATACCAATCCGTTTGGCCAGCGTGGTGTTAGTAGGCCAAGTATCCCTCTGTCACTGGAGGAGGCCCGTCCCTGCAGTGGGACATTAATGGGCTGTTATGATGATTTAAATTTGTTTATGGCGCTCGCCCCTAACTTTACCGTGCTTAGTTTCAGACTGATGACAGAAACGGGTTTGAATAAATAATTGACAAATATTAAAACTATTTTACTCACCAAGTTGGCATGCACGGTAGCCTCTTCAATATATTTAGCAATACCAGTGACGAAGCCATTGCGGTCTTCAAAGTTAGTGTCGAAGTTAGCCTGGTAAAGTATAGAACATGGTGCCGCTTCTATACATGGTTGTTCATCTGAAAGAAAATATTATTAGCGTAATTATTTTTCTTTTAGTCAATTAGTGAGGGTATCTGTGGTATGAATTTATACTTCTATACTAATATTATAAAGAGGTAAAGTTTGTGTGTTTATGACATTGTAGGGGGTAATCTATGGATCTAATGAACCGATTTTAAAAATTCTTTCTGTGTTGAATAGTCCATTTATCGGGGAGTGTCATAGGCTATATAGTATCACGCTATGACTAATAGGAGTAATGAAATATGTTTAAAAAAGGGACGTGTTTTTTTCGCTGTCCAACGAAGTGGGCACGGGTCAGCTAATAAAATATAAAAGGATATTTGTCTTCACTTCTACCTGTATCATGGGGAACTAGTAAAAATTATTAATTTAATGGACACAAATAATATCCTGGCTTATGGAAATAATTTGTGAATTACACAAGAAATTTTCATGGTTGGAATTTGAGCCCTCAACTTTAGGCACAGTGGCTGCTAACACTAAAAATAGTCTATTGTGGCAGTAATATATATTTGTACATGAAATATTAATTAGTTAGAAAGTAATTAAAGTAGTAAAAGAGTATGTTAGTAAACAAAACGAAACTGGAAATTTACAATAATTATAATAGCAAAGACAAAGACCTCATTCATGATATTAATATACTAAAAACATTACAGTATTAACGACTAGACACTGCTATAGTCCATGAAAAGCGTATTGCAACTCGTGTACCGCTTTAATGAACATTTCCGTCAACATTACAATCGACCCCACCTAAACATTATCCGGGAATGATTCATATAAATTTAATAAAATGACATATTTACCAGGCAATGTCAGTTCGTCCAACACATCCACATTACTTAAAGCATCTGATAGAGATACTTTTTCGCTCACCGACATGTTTAATCAGTAAATAAACAATAAAAATGCACTTATAAATTTCCGACACACAAACTTAGTTTTCACCAGTTTTAAACCACTTAAATGTTTATTTTTTACTTTAGAAGCGACCAGTGAGAAAAGTTACACATGATAAAAGGAAAAATTAAATGCATAGGACTTTTCCAATGAAAAAAATCACTATTTTCACAACTTTTATTTTAGCTATTCCGGATTCATGGAATCCAGCTAAATAAAATGGCGTTTGGTTGACAAATTGCTGACATTACTGAGCATGTTATGACAGATCAGCATTCGTAGATCATAGATGTAACAAAACGTATTCAATTTGTTTCTGCTGTATTCAATGATGTTTTATTTTAATATCCTTGGCTGTATAGATAATTTTATTGTTTTTTAACATGTTATAAATATCAGAAATAATTTGTTTCATCAATCAAAAAATAATGTACTCGTAGGTACTTCTAACAGGTTTGGAATATTTACGTTTCATACACTTTAGGAACAATAAATATAAATTGTAGATGGCTAATCCATGAAAATAAATACCTAATAGATTCCCTACTCCATATACGACCTCTTTCAAAAAGGAAAGAAACTTGGCATTGACCAGTAGTGAAGAGTTTGCCTCCTGCTCTGTTCCTGTCGCTCTTATATGGTTCTATGTCCACCGAGTGGGGGTCTGTCCATACTTTGTTTGGCAGTAAGTGGTGCTATTATAGAATACGACCAAGCACCAAGTCCCCAATGTGTACTTTTGTACCATTATAGGTAAAGAACGAATGAATTACGAATCTGTCCAACACCGAACAAAGGGAATCATATAAAATGACGGAGTAAGAATACAATATGTCACCACCCCATTTCATCCCAAGGGTGTCGTAAAAACCGACTAAGGGACTGTCCGTGAATATTATCTTTACGAAATAAAAAGAAGGAAAACTTGAAATTAAACCCTATACCAATACGTCTGGCCAGCGTGGTATTAGTAGGCCAAGTACCCCTCCGTCGTGGGCGGAGGCCCGTCCCTGCAGTGGGACATTAATGGGCTGTTACGATGAACTAAAAATCATCCATCCATCCTTATAAACTCGCGTTTGTAACCCCCGACGCAAAAACGACGGGGTTTTATAAGTTTGACGTGTCTGTAAATGTGTAGCTATGTCTGTCTGTGGCATTGTAGCTCCCAAACGGATGATTCGATTCTTATGCGGTATATCAGTCGAGAGTGTTCTTAGCTATGTTTGGTGGAAATCGGTTCAGATCTTCAAGGTCATCAGATCGTTTGTTAGGTGTGATAGGAATGTTACACGCTCAGTTTACTTGCAGGCATATGTGGGATCTGACATTTAAAACACTTAGGTTTTCTGGAACCACTGAGCTGGTCAGCTGTTATGGCTCGAAAATAGGAGACGTAACCCTAGGACTTCCTCGTTCCCTTGGGCTTGTTAGATTTGTTTTAACTAGTTCTGATTGTTTATTTTTATCGATCAAGGGTTTTTAAATTTTTAATTTGATCTTGATAGAATGTAGCTAGATAGCTTGATAGATGAATGTGCTAGTAAAGATAAATATTCTCTCCCTTTCTGTTTTTCAAATGCAGCGAAACAAGGGTATAAAGCGACGTATTATAGCATTATATAGCTGCGGCGATATTTCCGGACCGTTACGACTTGGGGAGCTTCAAGAAACGAGCGAGATCAAGTTTTTAAAGGTCGGCAACGCATCTGTGATTCCTCTGGTGTTGCGGGTGTCCATGGGCGGCGGTGATCACTTACCATCAGGTTACCTGCAAGCTCGTTTGCCTCCCATTATATAAAAAAAAAATTTAACAGAACTCTGTACAATGCTTTATCTGCCAATGAAAGTCCAGTCAAAAAGTGTCGTTCGTGTGTAACATTAAACCAATATTTTTACCAATTCTATATGAATTTATTCACTATTTTTTTGTCTGTCTGTCTGTTTCGGGTAATATCCAAAACAGCACAACCGAATTCGATGAGACTTTCACTGATATGTTGCTAACTTTACATGCTACTTAAACTTTGCAATTTCTAACGCAGCTCAGCTGTAAATGTAACAAAATGACCAAAAAAATAAAACACCACATCACATTTCAAAACCTACAACAGTTTAATATATTATGTACATTAGTAAAATTAATATTATAAACAACAGAAATTTCTGAACGATAACTTATTTTTGCATTGGCAACACCACCTACTATTACAAATTTAAGGGTGGGTATTCTCGTAAATCACGCGTCAACTAACACGCTCGGCCTGAAGTTGTAGTGAATGGTTGCGCATATCTCTGTTTGGGAACTAAATGCCGGGAAGCGAATGTTTTCTTTGTTATTGTACAGTCAGCTGCAAAGAAATCTAACCCCTTTAGCGCGCTGTTATATTCTTAAAGGGGGTTAGATTTCTTTGCAGCTGACCGTACATGCGCTAACTTCTCCCATAGCTAACTTCAGGCCGACAAAGTTAGTTAGCGCGTACAGTAATTTTTACAAGTAGGTACACTTACGAGAACGATTTCCGATTTGAAAAAAAAAAACAATATAAAAAATAATCATCACTTATTAACAACTATATCTTCTACTTCATATATTGAAAAAATAATCAACAAATAAAATCAATGATTGGAATTTTGACAAGGAATCGGAAAAAGGAAGGAAAAGGCAATGAAATTCGTGTCCATACAATTTCTTATTCTTCATACATGACAGCTGGGAAGAACACTGTGTGGATTTATTAAGTTCGAGTCCGTCATAGTCATAACAAAAACATACACAGTAATATTAATTAGAGCCCAACAGTGAACATCCATTGGCTAATGGATGAACAGATAAATTTAAATTAACACTGGGTTGGAACATCACATCTACTTTGTGAACCAAAACGGTAGTCAAAGATATTAGCTGGACTTAATAAAAAGCTTTACCTACTTAAATCATATGGCAAATCGACTAGTAGAATACTAAATCGAACTATAAAAATGTATAGAATGAAACTTGAAAAAACGAAATCAACAGCACGGAAGTATGTAGGAAACCTCGATAAGGGACAATTGAAGACTTACAATGGGTAAACGTAACTTTAAAAAAGCTAGTATCCTAAGACCGCGTTTGTCATTTTGAAAAAGTTTTCGAATACCATCTTGTACAGTCAGCTGCAAAGAAATCTCACCCCTTGGGCGCGTTTTTTTATATTTATAAGGGGGTTAGATTTTTTTGCAGCTGACCGTACTTGTCATACTAATTTTTTTCCCTTAAAGATCTGTAAAAATAAAATGTTATAAATAGAGTAGGATGAGTTTGTAATCACCAGCATATTTCAGCCATTAGGCGTCCTTTGCAGAACATAAACCTTTTCCAACTCTTACCACCACATGCAATTCTATGCTATGTAAAATTAGTTTTTATATAATTTACATAAGATTTTAAATATAATAATAATTATTCTTTTTTTTAGTTTTATTCTAACTTATAATGCCAATTTTATTCTAACTTATAATATCAAATGTTTTGTTTTATTTATTACTATTTCAAATAATTCAATTGTTTCAATTTAATGCACCTACATTTTTAATGTTTAATTTTTAGTTATTTAAGTATTCCCTGTCTTTTAATGAGAAAGTGACAATTTTTGTGAAATATTATTAAACAGCAATGTTACAGTCTGGGAACTACATCTGCCAACAAACTGCTGTGCAATTTGGCAGAAATAACAGAACGTTATAATATGTATTAAATAAACACTTTTTTATTCATGCCTCACTTATTCACCGCATGGCACCGCACCGTTCACTCTGAGTTAAAAATAGAATAAGTAATTTTTTTGTATTTTAACTCATTATTTTATGTCGTCTGATCACCATATTGTGACCAACGTCCTCGTTAGCGGCAGGAAACCGATGTATGAGGGAGGCATAGGACCGTACAAGGTGGCAATATTTGGAGGAAGCCTATGTCCAGCAGTGGCCGTCAATTGGCTCATATGATAATGATGACATACTTAGACCAACAATATATATCATTCATTCTACTGTACAGTCAGAAACAGAGTGCATTACCCCAGCAGAATCTTGTCGAAATTTGTAATTTTTTTTAATCAGATTTTTAGATTTCTAGCTCCTGTAAATGTCTGTGTAGTTTTTGGAATTAGTTCAGTCCTAATTTTAAAGATATTTGACAAAAACAGATTCTGCTGCGGTAACGTTACCGCAGCAGAATCTTTTTTGAAATAATGGGATTATTGAAAAAATCTATAGGTACATTTTTAGATCGCTGGACGAAGTAAATGTTTCGATATAATTTGAATTTTTACGTTACCTGGTTTCGGAGATATTCAAGATGCTGCTGGCGTAACGTTTGCGTGTTTGCTGGATCTCCGAAACGGTACAGCGTAATTTCCTAATTTTTTATACACAGCTTCGTCTTAGTCTGAATTAGTTCACGAATAAAAAAGTAATAATAATGCACCGTTTGCAAGTTATTTTAAATTATATAAATACCCTTTTTGGGCCCTTACTCCTAAGATATGTACTCTGGAGACTTGTTTAAAACGTCATTTTATAGTTTATAGTTAGTTACAGGTCTGTGTGAAGTTTCATTAGTGTACAGTAAGTAATTAAAAAGTTATCACACAATTTAGTTCATTTTGGCCAGCGATGTGCATCGGGTTAATTTAACTGCCTATTAATTGAGTTTCGTATCGATTTACTTGCTGAATTCTGTATAAACAATTAGACTTTTGTGTCAACTTTATACCATGAAATTTTGAGCGTAATCCACTCAATAATTACAGAGATAAGCGAAAAAGAGTCATTACGTTATGCATGCAATAATGTCGGTACAGACGCGTACACAATTAATTTTAATGGCGCTAGTGAGCTGCGTTAACGCTCTTGAAACTAAATTAAATTCGTTTAAAATAAAAAAGCCGTTTTTGTTTTAAATGCATTACTTCGCTAATTTAAAAGCATCATAAGTGTTGATAGTGTGTTATACAAATATTTTATTGTTGTCAACACTTTAAATGTTATTAAATTTGCATTTAAAATTAAAACTGCCTTTTTTGTTTTAAATGCAATATTTAGCTAATTTAAAAGCATCCAAAGTTATGACAGTGTGTTACACAAATAAGTACTTCCTTAATTACCTTGTGTAAATACTGAGTTGATTTTTTTTCAATTGGCAGCGCCATTGTGCCGCGTAAACGCTTTTGAACAATTGCCGTAATGCATGTTATACACAAAGTAAATACATACCCCATCATTTTATACATATCATTTTATATTATGACAAAAATTTAAATGTTATCGTAATTAAATGTTGAGGTTTTGTTTTATTTATCTGTGATTTTTAAATTAAACAATCTTTAGCGTAATGGTTATTTAGTTATAAATGAATAATTACTGTGATTTTTAAATTATAAATACAATCTTTAGCGTAATGGGTTTTTTAGTTATAAATGAAGAATTACTGTGATTTTATAAATTAAGTTAAAAAAGTAAATTTTTATATACCTACTTAATTTTACTTATTTTAAGATTTTTAGACAATAGCTTTATTTTTAAAAGACAGTTATTCAATGACAATCAATACTTATGTTAAATATTAATTGCCATTTAAATAGTGTAATTGCTAAGCAATTGTTATTAAACTGTGATTTTACAACAAGGTATTTTGATCGTTTTAATATTTCTATCCTGTGCATAAAAGTTTTCAAATAAACTTTTGTTTTATTTTACCACTTGTTTACAAAACTGTACCAAAAAGCAAATATAAATTTTATTATCCTTTATATGTTAGTAGGTCAGAGTTATGTACTACACTGACGTTTTTTTGTGACCATCTATACATGGTCGGGTTACCATAGTCATTCATACGTAATGACTTTTTTTCGCTTATCTCTGTAATTATTGAGTGGATTACGCTCAAAATTTCATGGTATAAAGGTGACACAAAAGTCTAATTGTTTATACAGAATTCAGCAAGTAAATCGATACGAAACTCAATTAATAGGCAGTTAAATTAACCCGTTGCACATCGCTGGCCAAAATGAACTAAATTGTGTGATAACTTTTTAATTACTTACTGTACACTAATGAAACTTCACACAGACCTGTAACTAACTATAAACTATAAAATGACGTTTTAAACAAGTCTCCAGAGTACATATCTTAGGAGTAAGGGCCCAAAAAGGGGTATTTATATAATTTAAAATAACTTGCAAACGGTGCATTATTATTACTTTTTTATTCGTGAACTAATTCAGACTAATTAAGACGAAGCTGTGTATAAAAAATTAGGAAATTACGCTGTACCGTTTCGGAGATCCAGCAAACACGCAAACGTTACGCCAGCAGCATCTTGAATATCTCCGAAACCAGGTAACGTAAAAATTCAAATTATATCGAAACATTTACTTCGTCCAGCGATCTAAAAATGTACCTATATATTTTTTCAATAATCCCATTATTTCAAAAAAGATTCTGCTGCGGTAACGTTACCGCAGCAGATTACCGCAGCAGAATCTGTTTTTGTCAAATATCTTTAAAATTAGGACTGAACTAATTCCAAAAACTACACAGACATTTACAGGAGCTAGAAATCTAAAAATCTGATAAAAAAAAATTACAAATTTCGACAAGATTCTGCTGGGGTAATGCACTCTCAGAAACACTTCTTAATTGATATCTTAAATGTTAATATAATAGACATATATTTACTAAATATCTAATAATATACATATTTACTTATATAACTAATTATTACATAAAGATACATACTTAATTACTTACTTATAATAAATAATATTTAGAGGGTATAATTACAGCCATACTCGGAATCTTATATTATATTAATGTGCTATTTTTAGCGAACAGAATGCATCGGAAAAAAATTCATGTTGGTCAAAGAAAAGTGAGCCTTAACACAGCGCTTAAATTACATATTTGCATGGAATTTACTATGTTTAGAACACGTGCGTATGCAGCGGCAGCCGGCCGGTTGCCATGCAAAAATGAAATTTAAGTACTGTGTAAAAGGCACAATTTCTTTTGGTGCAATCTGACGCCCCTCGTTTGATGGAAATCGTACTTCATATCTCTCATACGCACAACGCCATCTAGATTCGTAATGGGAAATCTATAGTATCGCAGAGGTTTGTACTATGTGTACTAGACAACCGAGAAACATACTAAAGCAATTATTTAAATGGTTTAAATCCATAAAATGGATCGAATTATAATTTGTTTTCTAAGGGATCGTCACAGAAATGAAAAGAGCAGAAGAAAAATCATAGTGCCCGTACCGAACGACCATAGCAGCGCTGCAATTGGAAGACCACACAGCACGGAAAACCGATCGGGGATTAATATCAACTGTATGGTACAAGTTTCGCTTAGTTTGGGACTAGATGGCATTGTGTGAGATGTATTACATGAATATATGAACATCAGTGACTTCCATCAAAATATTAGATAATTTCTCGGAATCGACGTGCATGATGAAAGATATGTATAAATGTATATGAAGTGAATTAGGATTGTAATGATCGACAAACGGTGCTCAGTAGTCTGTCTGCCTACCCACGTGAGATTAGGACTTATATGTACGTAGTACATTACACATTTTTTTATAATAAGGCATGCTACAGAATCTTTATACATCATTATACATTGAAAAGGCTTTGGAAGTATTTTCAAAATGAAATCATAAACTATGCAAAGAAAAAAAAGAAATAAAAAAAAAGAAAACAATTTTATTAATAATCATAATTAGTGTATTGATTCAAGATTTTAAAAATAATGTTCCAAAAGAAAATCACATTGACGAAAAAGTATTTTAATCGAGTATCGATTTAATATACGGTTTTTAGGCCAACCCTAGAATTTTTTCTTCTTTCTTTTAAATGGCAAATTATGCCGATGTCGACAATTCTGCCACAGTCCAAGGCGTTGACTTAGCGTTTATTGGGCTCAATAGCGTCGCCAATTGAAAAAAATCATAATTCGCAAATAGGCATTTTGCATTATTGATCCTATTATACGAATAATGTTTTTTTTCAATTGGGGGTGCTAGTGAGCCCCGTATAGGCCTTTCATATGAAGTTTTAAAAACCAAAACACAAATTTAGACAGATTTAGTGACTGAAACGGGAACTAAATGGTCGAATTCGATCAGATCATAATTATGTTACATACATTTTACAGTACTCGAGTAATGTCAGTGTTCTTGGGCACTTTAGGGATTAAAGAAATACACTTTGGGTTGTAGTCTGTGCATAGTATATCCTATTTTTGGGACTTCAACATACCGGCCTAGCCCAAAGGCACGTCCTATAAAAAGGTTTCGAAAAATATCGAAAACAACATTAAAATAGCACAGATTTGTTTCGGATTCTGCCTTATTTTTTTTGGTTGTAATATAAATCAACAATAATTTTTTCTTTCCTATAAGTCTGTTTTGTAAAAATAAATGTTTACGTGTTTAATCGTAAAAATAAATGTTTTCATGTTAAATCATAAAAATTAAAAAGTTAAATATTTTACTAGCTTTCTAGTACAAACAGTAAAATAAATATTTCTATAAGAAATAACGACAGAATATCCGAATTCCAAAGGCAATTTTTAAATCAAATAACAATTTAAAATTTAATAGGCACCGATTGTACTGCTTTTATGAACTATAAATTTAATGTAATTAAAAAGTAACGATCAAATCTTTAAAAACGGCGCTAATAATGATTTCCAAAGTCAAAACTTGATAATGATAGATGAGATTTAGGGTGTAACTACACTAATCGATCGATGTTTTATTTTCATAAAACGTCTTTTGAAAAATGCATCTACACCGATCAGTCGACCTCGATTGATGTCATAGATCGATTAGTATAAAAACACCCTTACAAAAAACCACTTCAAAACTCAATAGGCACTTCCTGCATAACCAACTTATAACCTAAATTACTCAACGATGCGAATTTATTTTCGGCCATAACCGGAGAAGAGTTATTATACTCCGTCAACTCCACTATAGGTGCGGGTATTTCGAAGTCCACATTATTCATATAATCATCACTATCGACCATAATATCGTCAAACCCAGTACTCCCAATTTGGTGGAGATTGTCAAAGTGAATTTCAGGTCTAGCGTCCTCAAACGGCATTTCCGGGTAGCTAAGGCGTATACATTTATGAGATTTGAGCAAAGATGGCCAAACGAATGTTTCTTCACACACTTTGCATCGGAGACTATCGTAGTCTGAGTGCTGTGTTTCGATGTGGCGATTCAAGCAATAGCTGCTTGAGTAGTATTTCCCGCAGGTCTGCAATGAAAATTGTTTGGTTTTAATTTAAGGTTAGTAGGATGTGAGGAATCAATCAACTAGCCTATTGCAGTCCACTGTTAGACATAGGCCTCTCCCAATACGCGCCACAGAAGGCGGTCCTGCGTCTTCCGCATCCAGAAAATTAGGAATATTATTCATTTATTTAAAACTTTATGTACAAAATCACGCACAAAGGCGGACTTAATGCCAAAGGCATTTTCTACCAGTTAGGATGATGCAGAGACAGAGTATTGAAAAGAAAGGTAGAAGGCAAGCTTTGAATTATTATTTTATTTTAAATAATAAAAAAACAAAAAAGAAACTTAAAAACATTGTAAATTACTTTTTTCTCCACTACGAATTACAAAACCCCTTATATTTTTACGAATTGGTAAAATACCTATCCATATTTTTTAGTTATTGTGAACTTGACCTTGGAAGTTTTACAAGATTTGATTGGTTAGGGGGCGGGGCTAGGTCGGCGGACATTGACAACTCACTGCCTTCTATACGCGAATAAACTGTAAAATAAAGTACACATAATAAATATAGAAAAAAGAGTAACATTTTATTCGGCTGAATCATTACCAAACTTTGCTTTAAAAGTTAGACATCTAGTTGATATCCCGAATATCCACATAAACATTATTTAACTACCGCTCAGAAAAAGCCGGTAAACTTACGCCAACGTATGCGACATTAGCCTCTAGGCGCGCAAATAAATCCGACAAACGCGTACTGCTAATTAGAAGCAGCAATGAGTCCATTATCGCTTCTTCCAAGTAGTCATAGATAGATGACGACGTATTACACGGACACATTATCTAGAGACCTCGCTCGAATGCAAACCTCGCGTCCAGTTCTCCTCTAAAGCCCCGCGCTCGCCACGGGCGCATCAGTGATTCGCCGGACGCGACGTGACGTCATATCTCGAAATAATGTGACCGGGTAGTACATGTAATAAACGTTGTAAGTTGGGAGCACGTTGAATATCGCCCTCTCTTACTTACCATCAAGACTTAGTTGTCGCCTTAAAATCAACTATCTAGACAAGGGAGACTACATAAAAGAATAATCTGTGTGTAGCGGAAAAGCTACCCCAGACCGCAATCCTGTGATCATATTCTCAGAATTGAGGGCTTAAGCTTAGTCTGCAATGATGTTCAGCTACTTTTGAAATCCCAGTGTTGAGCTTCTTTTGGAATAACTAGTGTTCAGTTACTTTAAAAAATACTAGGGTTCAGCTACTTTTGGAATAACTAGTGTTCAGCGTGTTTGCGTGTTTTGTAAGTTAAGCTTATTCTGTACTCTTGTCGCTACACTGACTTAAGACATTTTTAATGTTTAGCAGTTTTGTAATTTAAAATGTGTTCAGCGACTTTTGGGGCTTACTGTACATGAACATACACAGTAAGAATAAAAACAAACATGGTACAACAGAATACTATTGCCTCTGTGGCTATGAGTGTATCATAGCTATGTTTAAAAAGGACCCTGGTGCAGCATACTTCCAGACGTCAAGTTAAAACGTCTAGCGCTGGTTTTCAACCAGTTTCGGTCGAGAGTAAAAGCTATAAGATAAATTCAACAAGAGATACTCTTAAAATTGACGAAGTAAGAATACAATATGTCACCACCCAATCTCATCCCATGGGTGTCGTAAAAACCGACTAAGGAACTATCCGTAAATTTTATCTGTACGAAATAAAAAAAAGCAAAACTTGCAATTAAACCCTATACCAATCAGTCTGGCCAGCGTGGTTTTAGTAGGCCAAGCATCCCTCCGTCATGGCAGGAGGCCCGTCCCTGCAGTGGGGCATTAATGGGCTGTTATTGTGACTCTTAAAACTAGTGTTCCACAGGGCTGTATGCTGGGCTCAATTCTATATAGCAATTTCTGCAGACATTTCAACATATTTTCACGAGTAAAGGGCTACGTTTGCAGATGATACGATCCTGTTTGTTTACACAATAATCCAGACAGACCAACAATTTAGCAGCAAAACCCTCTCAATGAAAGTGTGTGAGTGAGTTTAGGCTATAAGGGGCTATGAAAAAAAATATGGCTTTATACCTAAAACATGTGTGTTATATTTTTCAGCTACTTTAGGGTATGTAAATATTATATAGTCTATTTAAACGGACTTGCTTTATATGGTAAACATATATGGCGTCGTGTCAAGCGCAGACTAAAGAGTAGGTACTGATAGCTAGAGATGTGTAACTGATGTGAATGAATGAAATCATCACTAACAGTTCTTTTAGTATTGAACGGTTTATGGCAATTTTTTTAGCTACATACATTATACAGTGTAGGTACATAATTACATAATATTCTAATTACGCAATAGGAATGTGGAGTCGTAAATAATACTAAAAGTATAAAACAATTTTTTATAAGCTGTAAAAGAGAAAGAGAAAGAAAGAAAGAATTTTTTTTTTCGTTTTTATTACCTCAGACAAAAGTTGGTTCAAAATAGTAATCTCAGAATAATAATTTCAGAATCATGTAGATTAAAAAGAAATTATACAAAGAAATTATAAATTCACTTACTTAAACAACATTATCTAGTACTTAAATAAATAATTTTTATTTTATTCATATTTTGAGTAGGTGATGCCCGAGGCTTCACCCGCATTGTATGAGTAGCTCAAATGTTATTCTACACCCTAACGTAACCCTATATTCCAAATTTCATCAAAACTCATTCAGTAGTTTTTGCCTGAAAGAGTAACAAACATCCATCTATCCATACATCCTCAAAAAATTTCGCATTTATAATATTAGTAGGTTTTATTTAAGCATCATCATTTTATTCGTATGCAAATCGTTCATTCACTTTTGTAACACATCCCTACGAATCTATGAAATTTCTAGAATCTACAAATGTCAATTAATGAAATTAATTTTTATCTGTGAAATTTGCCGTTGGAAAAAAATACATTTATTTAAAATATAAGAAAGATAGTGGTGAAATCAAAGTAATTTACGTGTTTCCTATTGCATAAACGTATAATGCTACTTTCCAGAAATTTTCATCCATATCAAAGTGTGTGATTGATGTTAAAAACTAGTGAATTTGAAATATGTGGTGTTTGTTTACTAAATAAATCAAGTAAGGATGAATACGGTATACATGTTTTGAGCTATAAATAAACAAATATTTATTAATATAATCTCTACAAACACAAAATAAAAAAAACCTGGTAAAAACCTGCACTAAGCCTTAGCCAGTTCAGTATTAAAATAAATTTGAAAAAATAATTAAATAGAATTAATCAATTTAATTAAACTTGGGGAGTTTCAAGAAACGAGCACTCGCTTCTTTAAGGTTGGCTATGCATCTGTGATTCTGTTGGTGTTATCCATGAGCGGCGGTGATCACTTACTACCAGGTGACGTGCAGGCTCGTTTGCCTCCCATCATATAAGAAAAATAATTTAAAAAAAATCCCTTTATGAGCTTAGCTATAAATAAGGGGCAGAAAGGAATAAAATAATAAATTTTTTACATACCTGACACTGATGTTTAGAAATAATTGTCTTTTTGCTCTTAGGATCTACAATAGCCCTCTTAATTTCTCCATTATTGACATCGAAGCTCTGTACATCAATAAATTCAACCGCATCTGTCAAAACTTTGCCCCCGATCTTAAGTTTTTCTAAAACAACATTAGGTTTCATATATTCGGGTATCACATCACCGTTCCTATACGTAGTCTTTAATTTCTTTTTAACAAGCTTTTTTCGTTTTACTCGGGGTTTGTCACTGTTCTTCAAAAAGTGCGACCACTTATGCTGCAGCATATTCGTCTCCGTGTCAAATTTTTTCATGCATTGGTCACAAAAATAATAATCTTTGTAACCTGTCATGGCTTTATTTGATAAATCGGGTAATAATTTTACGTGATTCTCGATTAACTCCCTTTCAACCGAGCTTTCGTCGCAAAAGTTGCATAGATACAACCTCTCCTTGCCTAGGTTACGGAAATCGTATAACGATTTAGGTCTAGCATTTGAATGTAAAAATGCTATATGATGACCCAGAGCACACTTACTTAGAAATTGATCTTTACAAATATCGCAGACGTAACATTCACAAATGTGTACGTAACTATGATCTTTCAAATCCATCAATTTGAAATATGATTCGTCACACGTCTTACATTTATGAGTTTTCAATATCCTACAAGAATCCCTTCTGTGCTCAATATATTTTATTTTATTTGGTAATAATATACCGCATACATCGCAATGCAGTTTTATATGTACTTTAAAGAATGTTCGATCAACAAAGTTTTTATTGCAATAATTGCAAATGTAACACTTACGTTTTTTATGTTGTAGTTTCATGTGTGTTTTTAATAAGTTATAAGCTTCAAATATTTTCGGACACTTCCTGCATTTATGATATTCCTTAACTTCATGAATTATAACATGTTCTGAGAATGATACTTTCTTCTGTGGTTTGTCATTTGATTGATACACTATCATATGCTTGTTAGCCTGATGTTTCCTTAGTTTCTTTCGGCTAGAGTATTTTTTTTCACATATATTACACTTAATATTAGAGAACATTTTGTCGTTTTTCTCGTCTCCTGAATCACTTAGAGATCCTGTTGACAGCTTGCGGTCCTGCCGCAGCAATCTAGTCCTCAGTTTCTCTAAGTCGTCTCTGAAAATATTTACAGAACATTTTTGCGCCAGCCGCATCGAGTGCACAGTTAATGAATTATTATCAGTGCTGTCTTCTTCAACGTCTTTACTCTTGTTATCTTCCAAATTTAAGTACGGCGTTATGTCACAACGCTGTAATACGACGAGAGGCACTTTCTCGAAGCCGTGGAAGGCTTCCTCCGAATTATTTTGTAAACTCTCAGTTGACCGACGCACAAAATCCACTGTCTCCGTATCTTCGGTTTCACTTCCTTTATTAACTCCATTACTTATGGACATTAGACGAAATCAAAGCGGGAAAATTAACAAATAAAACGAAAAAACTAAGGAAATTACTAAAAACGTCAACAACGCTACATGTCATTCTAAAACAAAGATGCAATGTACCGATGCCCAATCGCCATAATTCCTGAACTGTCAATATAAAAAACCGATTGTTGCCGGAAACATAAATTGTTCTTCCTCCTCTTTGAGCAGTCTAAGCATTTGATAGTGGAAACATTCATGCTACTATAAGTTTATTAGAAAAGTAAAATACTACTTTATCGTTTATATCAACAATGAATCAAAGTAAATATTTATTTTTTTAATTCTTGTAAACCGTAATTAATCAAAGTAATAATATCAAAATAAAAGTGTGATTATCTGTGCAGAAACCGTTCAAAACTATGATTTGGAAAGGAAGCGAGAATTTAAGTACGGCTTGAACACAATCATTCAATAGGATTTTAAGTACAAAAGTTACAAATATTGCTAAGTATTTTTAAATAAATACTAAATTTTAAAATTTGGGTAAAATATTTATACAAATAGACAACATTTTCATTCAGTAAATAAACATGTGTATGAGAAGAATCCTGTTTCAGAACAGACCTTTACAATGTCTTCAACAATGATAACAATTTACCACATTTAGACATGCAGTTCTAGTCATTATATCGTATGTGATAAAACTTATAATCGTAAATAGTAATATGACGTTATTATGTAATTCGAGGACGACTGTTTATCTAATTTGATTTTTCTTTTCCGGTACACCACAACATATATGTACATCTATCTATTGTGCGTTAAGCACCTACGCACGTAAAATAAAATAACAAATCGTGTCTATTTACGTAAACAAATTATAATTAAACGAACGCCGTGTCTTTTGTTTTAAAGTTATGTTCCCGCCGACTCGTATACGGAGCTGTCTTCCAGTTATAAATCCAATGTTTAGACAAAGGCTTAGACCTCATAGGCCTTTCCGCCAGACTTCAACAATTCACAGCGTAAACCAAACAAAGGCTGCTCAACTACAGAAAAACAAATGGATGAATTTTAGATCTATTATTACTAGATGGGTACCTCTCGGAAGTGCTATTTACGTCGGTTGGTGTTATATACGCGCTAGTATTAATTATGAAGTGTCGAAAGTTGAAATTCTGTTTTACGAAATGTTTCCATTTCGTGTAACAAGTCGATTGTGGGGACGTATAGCTGCTTGTGAGGTCCCGCCATCATTGAGAACCTTCGTATACGGTACGTACGTTAAAATGTTTAATGTGAATCTCGAGGAGGCAGCAGTACCTGATTTGAAATATTACAAAAGTTTATCTTCATTTTTTACGAGGGCCTTGAAAGACGGAGTGCGTTACGTTTCTCCGTCTATGTGCGTTTCGCCTTGTGATGGCGTTGTTTTAAACTGTGGTACTGCTGATACAGATAAAATTGAACAAGTTAAAGGCGTAACATACTCCCTAGAAGAATTTTTAGGTGACAATACATGGTCGAAAAAGAAAGACGATAATTATTACAATTCTTTGCTGACAAACAAAGATAATGTATTACATCAATGTATAATATATCTAGCGCCAGGAGATTATCATAGATTTCATTCTCCGTGTGACTGGAGTGCGACATTCCGAAGACACTTTTCTGGTAAACTCCTTTCAGTAAATCCTTGGCTAGCGAGACTCATACCAGGATTATTCACAATGAATGAAAGAGCTGTGTACATAGGAGAGTGGAAACACGGATTCTTCAGTATGACAGCCGTCGGAGCTACAAACGTTGGCTCAATAGAGATATATAACGACCCAGCATTAAGAACTAATACTGGTAGAAGAAACATGATTAACGAAGTGGACCTCGGAGACGTTCCATTGAAAAAAGGAGAGTTATTCGGACAATTTAATATGGGGAGTACGATTATATTGCTTTTTGAAGCACCTAAAGATTTCACTTTTGATGCTAAGTCCGGGGATAAAGTATTGATGGGTCAGTCTTTGACAATGTCAACGAGTAAGTCAGCAAGCTGACCGGTTATTGACGATCTAGTACAATTAGCCCAAGTTTGTCTAAGTATTTGTATGCTGTTGCTTTTATTTTGATTTTGTGTATCATTTAAATATATTTTATTATTGTTTAGAGCTAGTTATGGGAGAGTTAATATATATATTTATATCTTGTATTAGGTATAAATGAATGAGGCTTAGCAAATGTAGAATAAACTTTGTGTAAAAAACCTTAGGGGATGCCTTTTGAATGCGTTTGTTTAACCTAGTTCTAAGTTATTTGACGGTTGGTTTCCACACTTAGTCCCTGAGGTGGACCATTGTATGTGAGGGCACTGGTAATTCCAGCCAGCCCACCTCCCTCCAGAAGCGTATGAGGTTTCTGATTTTGTTCAGGCATTCCGTGATAGATTTCAGGGCTCTTAACCTAGTTGATGTCATGTATTTTTACTCCGTCTCCACATGGAGAAGTCGTTGGTACAAACAAGTATGTAACTGCTATACAAAATTGCTATCTTAAATGTTTATTTTGAGGCTACTCTCAGAGCTCTGTCAACCTCATAGGGTGATAAATTTACAACCCATATTATCTTAATCACAACAGCCCATTAATGTCTCACTGCAAGGACGGGCCTCCTCTCATAACGGAGGGATACTTGGCCTACAAATACCACACTGGGCAGACAGATTGGTATAGGGTTTAATTTCAAGTTTTCCTTCTTTTTATTTCGTTAAGATGATAGTCCCTTAGTCTAGTTTTACGTCACCCATGGGATGAGATGGGGTGGTGACATTTGGTTTATCTTAAATGGGTTGATATTTAAAGTAAGGGTAGTGATGGTTTGTCTTCTGGTATTATGTACATTCTAGAACCTTTTTGCGCTATTGGATATTAGTTTTGTGGCCTGTCTATTGCCACTACCTCACACTTAAAAACAACATTACCTTTATGACTTTATTCTGATCAATACAATCACTATGCAACCTGGTATAGCTTCTCAATTCTTTTGCATGAGCTGCAGATTGGCCATGATTTGATCTCCATCATGTGGTTAGCTTGTATGTATTTCATACTTTGTTTCTTCTCTTGTCTTGTATGTTTGTTGTGGTCTTGTCGTTGAATGGCCCACTCCAGAAACCGGCCTCCTCCCTAAATAAATATAAAGAAACTTGGCCTTCAGAACCACATGGGCCAAAGGGGTTTGGTATCAACTCCTTTGTTAAATGTACTGGCTGTTAAGTAGCCCCTTCGCCGTAAGATGTGGTGTGGTAAGATGGGGTAGCAACACCATGTATATTCATCAATAAATCAACTAGCCTATTGCAGTCTACTGCTAGACATAGGCCTGTCCCAACACGCGCCACAGAACACGGTCCTGCGCCTTCCGCATCCAGTCCGACCCAGAGACCTTTTTGAGTTCGTCGATCCACCTAGCTGGGGGGCGTCCTGTATATTCATCACCTCAAGCAATATTTATACTGATATACTTTAAAAGCATTTTGAAAGAGGCATCTCCTAGTCATTTACTTACAGAAAGTTCACACTATATCCCAATTATATAAATTGTTTGGCTGTGCTATAATAGTATTAGAAAAAAACTGCCCCAATGGCGCAACCGCTGTAGCGGCTGAAGTTCACGAGGTCACGTCTTCGAATACCACGATATTCACCAATGATTACCCTGGGTTTAGATGTTCTTTCAATCAATCAATCAACTAGCCTATTGCAGTCTACTGCTGGACATAGACCTCTCCCAACACGCGCCACAGAACTCGGTCCTGCGCTTTCCGCATCCAGTCCGACCCAGAGACCTTTCTGAGGTCGGTCGGTTTTTAGATGTTCTTTGTGGCAGGTAAATTGATATTTGTAAAAATCCATAATAATGGCGAAATATGTCCGAAAAATTGAGTTCAAACACACACAATAACTATTGAATCATCCGCAAATTGCTAAATTATTATAATCGGTCTCAATGCCCTGGTTGTAGTCAGTGTTTTTAGTTAGATAATGATTGTGTGTTATACGTATTTTTATACGACATAGTGAAAAAGCAGTTGCCGATCTTCTGTATTGATATTTCGAAGGATAAATTTGATAAAATTATATACTTAGGGAATTTTGTAAGATTTTCTAATCATCATCATCTCAGCCAATTGACTTCCACTGCTAGACATAGGCCTCCTCCAAATATTGCCACCTTGTCCGGTCCTGCGCCTTCCTCATCCATCGGCTTCCCGCCGTCCTTACGAGGTCGTCGGTCCACCGTATGAGGGATATCCCCACCCTTCGTTTTCCTGTACGCGGTCGCTACTCCAGAACCTTTCTGCCCCAACGGTTGTCGGTTCCTCGCGCTATGTGCCCTGTCCACCGCCACTTTAACCGGGCAATCCGAAGCACTATGTCGGTTCTCTAATGGACAATTTAAAATTATTGGTTTCCTTTTTTCATACGCAATGCTTGAATTTGTCTATATCAGATGCCGAAGACCTCGGTACATTACAAATAACCCTGAGACACAGGGTGTTTAGTCTCAAAGAGCGGTAATTTCAGTAGCTAGCTAAGAACTTTGTTTTGTGTTCCAAGGTTTCGTAATTCATATCCTTTTTCCCGATTGACAGCTATTTATACTTACTTTGTGATCGTGACAAGTGGCGTTCTGTCATCTCTGCCTACCCCGGACGGGATAAGGCGTGAGTTTATGTATGTATGTATATTATACTTACGTACTCTTTACTTATCCTTTAGTTTCCGTACAGTATTTTTACTTTTCATCAAATTCGATATGGACGTCAATTTATAAAAATAATTGAAAGCACATTAATGTCCAAAATATTTATTAAAAGGGATTGGTAAAAAAATGTATTTAAGTATGTTTATCCGTTGTCTAGTACCCATAGTACAAGCTTTGCTTAGTTTGGGACTAGATGGCGTTTTGTGAATGTGGGAGGAATATTTATTTATATTGGTGTTAGTAATTTTTGATATGAACAAAAACTTTCATGTAAAAGGAAAATTTAAAACAAGTTCATGTGACAGAACTATACTTTTCAGTGTAAATATGTTTTCCGTAGAAATTGCAATGGACTCGAAATACAATAAGCGATTGTTTGTATAGTGAATCACACGCTGAACTGAGATTATTTGCCTTTGGTGATAACATTGTTGTTTAGTCGCAATATTCCGTGTCTTTATCTGATGTTGCTTGGGGCTTTTGCAGGAGCACTTTGGTCCTGAGTCTTTTGCATCTCCCACTGTTTACCATTTCATGTCTTCATCATCATCATAACAGCTCATTAATGTCCCACTGCATGGACGGGCTTTCTTCCTTGACGGAGAGATATTTAGCCTACTAATACCACGCTGGCCAGTCGGATTAGTATAGGGTTTAATTTCAAGTTTTCCTTCTTTTTATTTCGTAAAGATAATATGTATTCACGGATAGTCCCTTAGTCGGTTTTTACGACACCCATGGGATGAGATGGGGTGGTGACGTATTGTATTCTTACTCCGTCACCACACGGAGAGATTACATGCCTTACTCCACAGGTTTTACTAAAATTCTTTTTCTTTTTTTTTTTCTTTCTTTCTTTTTTAAAAAGACATCTCCCGCACTAGGGATCGTGCCCTGTGTCGCGGGGACCTTTTACAAACATCAATTAACGGACACAAAGAACACCCAGACCAGGACAACAATTTGTGGATCTCACAAATTATTGTCCTGCGTGGGGATCGAACCCACAACCTCTTGCACGGCAGCCGCTTGCGCTACCGTCGCGCCACCGAGGTCGTCAATTGATGCCAAAGTGTCTCGCAATCTCCCGTATGTTAGATCCCGGTTAAGCAGTACTCAAATATCTCATTGTTTGTCTGGTTTGAGCTCAGATAAACACATAAGTAGTTCTAGTTTCGGTGAATTCATTATACATTTTGAGCTCCCTGTTTTCTGTCAATGCGATTTTCGCCAATAAGCTGTTGACTCCAAAGTAGGCTGTAAATGCGTCAAACGTGTGTCGATTTTGTGTCCTGTTGAGAATTCATATATTTTGTGGATGCTGTATTGTCCGGGGTAATTTTTATATTATATAATACTTTAATGAATGTGAAAGAGGCCGAATCTGTTTGCCAGGATCGTGACAAGTGGCGTTCTGTCGTCTCTGCCTACCCCGGCCGGGATAAGGCGTGAGTTTATGTATGTATGTATAATACTTTTAATCCATTGTGTGCTGTATTCATTAAAATAGTTATAAGGGTTTATTTATTTTCAAGGTACGACGAGGATTGTCCATCTTGTGTGCAGGTCATTATCCGATGATTAGTTACTTTGGTCGATGGAGCATATTGTTTCGGATAATTTCTGTCTCGTTGTTGGTAATTTTTTGAGGCGTTTAGAAGATAACGTGGTATAGAAAGTATTTGGTCTATAATCATGTACTATTTGCATTGGTGGGACTAGAGTGACGGAGGGAAACATGGCCTAGTAATACCATAATAGCCTTCGATCTGGAAATCGGATTTGTATAGAATTTTGTCAATTCGTTTTCTTTGATGGGGTCTTTGCGAAATTACCCTTGGTTGGCATTTAAGATAGGCACACCCTGGTAAGATATGGGGCGATAATAATGTATTTTACTCCGCTACCTAAACGGAAAACGTGTGTGTTAGTAAATTTTTGGACAAATCTTGGTCAAAACTCAACCGATAGCGCTTAAACTATCGATCGATGATAAAGTTGAACCTGGCATTTGAAAAATAGTTTATATATTTATTATAACTGGTGCAATAGAACATAACCCAAATTCAAATAATGTGATCGAATTTCAAAAAACTTTGTATTGTATGCTGCCAGTGTTTAGAACGAGGTATTTCGTTTAAGTTTTGTTTTAAATATCTTTGAGTATTCTACACAAGAAATGCCTTGCCTGATGCAGAGTGCGTATTTTGTATTTTTTTAAATGATGAAACTAACTCTTCTCTTATCCATACCAGATCAGTGCTTTGAAATTTAAAGGCCAGAGTGCCTTTGCAGCGTGGTCGTCACAATCTATTTAGTATCATAGTAGTGTTATGTCACCACACCCCGGCGGCCATGTTGCCGGCACTTCCGCCGACATTGTGTGTAGTAGCCATAACATTAGCACACTACTGCTTGGAGGTGTATTAAGCAACCACAGCTAGTACTAACCTAAAAGGCCTCTTACTGCAAATATTGTGTGTATGTGTACATACAAATTAAATGCGCGTTGCAGGACAGTCAAGGCCTTTTCTTTGTGTCAATACTCAAGGAACTCGAATTATGTATAATTTTAAATAAATAAATATATTAATGTGCGTTTGTAAGCAAAGCTGCTAAAAAAATAAGCTCATTGTGTACCTAGCCTAGAGAAAATTGTGTTAATTTTATAAAGAAGAAGATATTTATTTATAAATAGATTTAAAAAAAGAATTTTAACGCAATTTTTGACATTAAATGTTTTTAAAATTGTATTTTATTGTTTTATTTTGATTTCCCAAGATGTGTGTGTGATTTTGTGTCGTATGTCAAATTGAAGTCAAGGTTATTTGATACGGTCAAATAAATAGGTACCTACAAGCTTAATAAACTTAATTGTCCATGGCTACTACTTCCATTTTGATCCCAAACTCTTTAAAGAAATTGTCACAGCCACAAGTATTCATCTGTTTCAAAACTAACTTAAAACGAATATTTAGCAGACAAGAAGGATCTGTACCAAAATTTCCATCTAGGTACAGGCTCTATACTTCCTAGCCGATTTCGGCCATGGTGACTGCTTCCAATTCCTAGACCAAAAGACTTAGATGTTCATCTCTTGCATTTGCCCGCTGGTGGCTACAGTATCCAATTGTAATGGTAAAAGTGGGCGAGCATTGGCTGCAAACGAGAATATCGTTCCTCCTGTAGTTGTAAACTATGGCAGATGGTAGTTCTTAATAGCATCTCGCTTTGCATCCAGGTACAGGCTCTATCAGTTGCATAACTACTTGCCTGATTTATACATAATAAATCGAATTATTAATGAAGTTTTTATCTAAAAACATGGAATAGGTATCTGTGAATCATCCGTGTAAAGGATATTGCGTAATTATTACATATAATCTGTCTGTATCAATGCTTTGGTTTGGAGTCTGTAAAAAAAATGCATCATGCAATAGGTATGTTTTTTTGGCCTTATCATCCATCCATCCATCCATATCAGCCTATGGACGTCCACTGCTAGACATAGGCCTCCTCCAAAAGCTTCCACTCTGCGCGGTCTTGTGCATATAAGATCATCATATCAGATCTTCTCCTTATCATGTTGTCATAAAATCACTGAATGTTCTTTTCTACAATATTTTAACGTCTTTAGCGTTGTGGTCCATGGCTATTAAGTAGCGGTCGAAGTTTCGATTTCTGGTAAATGAAATTCTTGTAATGTAGTGACTGTGTCGTTAAGTCACGTCAGAGTGCCCTACGGATCCACGATACCACCAGGAGTATCGTGGGTCTTTCAAAAGTAAACGATACCCCCAACTAACAGTGTTGTCACACTAATCGCTTCAGACCCACCGTACCCCTGGTGGTCCTTTAAAGTTAAACTGCACGATGACCTATAGGTGTGTTACTAAATTACTATTATGTGCGGCTTGAACAGCTCCTTTGAGTATAATTGTTCTGTGGGCTTGAACCGCAGTACACGACAACAACACTAAAGAAGGACACACAAATGCCATTACGATGGAACACCAGCAATATTTAAAAAAAAAATGGAAAGTTTAAAAAAAAAAGTTATAAGTTTTTTTTAATCTACGTTTGCACATACCTACATAATTAATCAGTGCGTATCACAATCTGCTGAAGATCGATAAAAAAGTAGGTTATCAGTATATAAGGTAGGCCTTGCTATTTATATTTTATGTAGGTACTTAAGGAAGTAGGTATATAAATAGATAACTTTTTCACGTAGAGTCTAATCGAATCATTGAAAATCCAGGCATTGGACAGTAATTTGGCTTTATGGTGTCCGCACTGAGGCAAGCCAGCTCTGGGTTAACGAGTAAATCCATTGCATTTTAAGGGGAAACAATTTAATCGCAATTCCATACAAACAAACAAAGTTAATTCCTCCTTCATTAGATAATAAATACTTAAAACTATAGATGATATCGTTTTGTCTCGTTATTATCTAGTCTTATTGATTAATAAAACAGTAAAAAAAATATTCATTTATAAGTTATGAGGCTTCAAAGTTCATAATTCTATGCACATTTTATGACAACGTTTAGCGTAATAAAATAGGATTAAACGTTTATAAAGGTAAATATATTTTGGGATTAGGAATAGATTATTTATTCGAAAATTCAAATAATTTTATATTGACTAGATACATTTTGAAGTTTGTACGCAATTACCTTTTTCCCAAAACCATTTTAGGAAATTTTACCGTGCTCGTTTCCGCCATCGACATCTTGCATCTCACCTCCACTTTCTGCACCCCTCGGGTCGGCGGAGGGGAGGTACGACAGCGAGCCGACCGTCGTCGAATGTTACCGAATATTTTTTTTGAAACTTCAATAAACTTTAATTTATGTCATTTATGACAATTACGTATCGCTTGCCAGTAAGAAGTTTCGTAATTTCTTTTATCAAAGAGATCCAATTATTATCAGATGCATAACCAGTTAGATAAAATACCTACATCTGACTTTCACGTGACATTCTTGACTAAAATCAACTGTCAAAATTCACCTATTATTAAAGCTGATTTACACAGGGTCAGTAACTGACTAGAAATTCGAGGCAAGTCAGTGCTGACCCGAAAAAAAACCTGTGTAAACTGATTTGAAGTCAGTACAGTGGCTTGAAGTCAGCGCTGACTTAAATATTCGGACACGAATATTTTAAAGTCAGTTGGCGCCCCCCAACACCCGCGCACCCCCGTGACAGCCAAATAAACCCCGTGTAAACAGACAAGTCATTGCGTGCTTGTCACTGCCGCTGCGTTGTAGAGTAACCACGTTTTTTTTCAAAATGAAGTCCTCATAGCCAGTTTGTACTCCGCAGGATCTTCAAATCGCAATTGCTTCAGCAACAAAGCAGAGCCACCAGTTTCGTTTCTATCGTCAATCCATTTTCTTACCTATGGTCGTTTATTTTTAGTTATCTCATTTTCTACCATTTCTATTAACTCATGGAACAGCAAAGTTGATAATTTTTTTAACAAATAATTAAATCTTCGCTTCAGTTGTTTTCGCGAATTCATTTTTCCCACTGACTTCACACACGTGTGCTCACCGTGAGAAACGCACCACTTCTACTTACTTCATGTAAACAGTTAAAGTCAGTCGCGGCGCCGACATTGGCGCTGCGACTGACTTGTCTACTGACCCTGTGTAAATCAGCCTTTACAATAGTCAACAGAGCATAGCTAAGGCTGTCACATTGCACAAATTATTATATTTTTTTTTGTAATTCATTTTGTATTTTTTTTTAAATATTTACGTGACTCACCCCCGCCCCGGTATCTGAATGACTGATCAAGTATCATTTCTTGTCAACTATCATTTCCAGATTTTATGATTATTATTTATTTTATGATTTTTCTTCCTTTTTTTAAATCCAGCTAAAATTAACTTCATGTACTGTATGTGAAGTAAGATATTATTGTGTACTGTATGGAACCCCTATTAACGATGCACGGTCTAAAAAACTGCGTCAAGAATAAACAGCTTAACTTAAAAAAAAAAAAAAAAAATTATAATGTTTTACGGTGTCATACCTACACCACTTACAAGATAAATTGATGTCTCGCTTGGTGTGTCTTCCGCAACAAAACTTACAATAAAATATTTTTTTTAAACCCATTTTAGTTATCTTTATTTACTCCTGATTTATTACTTTTTAGGTAACTACCTACAGCTAGTATTAGTGTCAACCATAACAATCAAGAAGAACAATATTTATATTTTGAACGACATTTTGATTTGTAATAAATACAATCGAACGCGTGTGCGTGTGCATGTTTCTGACTGCTTTTCTATGAGTTTTTCTCTTTCTCACGCAACGTTTGGTGAAACAACAATCTTTTAGGCTCCGGTGACAGATGAGTTGGTCTTGACGTCTTGAGTCCTCATAAGTCTCCAGTCCAACTCATAATATATGTAGTAACATTTAATAGATATAACAACACTGGCCTCTTTTTCTCACATAAAAAGAAGAAATCTGTGTCTACCTCAAACAACCAAGAGGCGAGCTCTAATTTAAACTACTTAGCGGATTTTACCATTTAAACAAATGTAACTTCTTCCCTTCATCAAATCAAAATTCGCATAAAATCTCCATACAAAGCGGCAATATCCTAGGTAAAGAGCTAATATTTGCAAACTTGCAAATCAGCTCACGACACCTAAAATGAGATGGGTGGGGGACACTGTCCTACCTCTCAGTTACTTTCTACATAAACTTTTTTCTGTTCTGTTTTCTATACTAATATTATAAAAGGTAAAGTTTGTGTGTTGGTGACGTTGTAGGGGGTAATCTCTGGATCTACTGAACCGATTTAAAAAAAAAAAAGTGTTGAATAGTCCATATCGGGGAGTGTCATAGGCTATATAATATCACGTTACGACTAAAAGGAGTGGAGCAGTAATAAAATATGTTTAAAAAAGGGACGCGTTTTTTCGCCGTCCAACGAAGTGGGCACGGGTCAGCTAGTTTCTTATAAAACTATGGAAGGGCACCCGCTCGTTTACCTACCGATGATACGACTTAGTAACTAAATTATTAATTCGTGTATTGTATGTCAAATAATAATAGTTTGTGACCCACTCTATTTACATATATGATAACTTTGACCTATAGGTCAAGAATATCATTTTAGTACCACAGCATAAAATAGCAGTTGTAGGTATGTTTTCGTATAGATGGCATGTGAATGACGATTTCGCAGGCTTCTTCTTCTCTCGTGTCAATGGTCGAGAACTCAAACATTTTCAAAGTTTCCTCCATCTCCTGAGTATATCACCCCGCGCGAAAGTCTTCCATTGAGACACACATTGCAGTGGCCGATCTCGAGGTCATTAAGCCGACATCGTACACAGGTTGGCCGCTGTAGAGCAAATATGTGTAAGTGGGGATTCAGAGACTCCTATCTTCCCCAATGTGACTGCGGAAATCCAGAGCAATGGAAGTCGCATCTACTGGTGCTGAGCAGTGTACAATGGCCGATCTTAACGTGGCCACTCCAAATGCTATTGAAGTGGCCGCTCGCGGGAAAAACCTGAGAATGACAATTATTTTTAGTTTAAAACCTTCGTCATGAAACACTATGTTTAATGATAAAAGCCGCATTGAAATCCATTGCGTAGGTAGTTTTTAAGTGATTCCAAAAGTGGCTGTGACTTTATTATAAACTACGTAGATATAGAACATCAATAAAGAAGGGAAAAGACCTGGGGTCCGTATTTGTAAACTTATTGGGTACTAGCTTTTGCCCGCGGCTTCGCTCGCGTTATTTCGGGGTAGCACTGGTCCCCTTTCCTGGACACAGAAGAAAAATATACCTACTTCTCCCCAATGCATCCCTTCAACTATCTCCACTTAAAAAATCACGTCAATTCGTTGCTCCATTTTGCTGTGAAAGAAAGACAAACAGACAGACACACTTTCCCCTTTTATAATATTATCAAGGATTTCATAGAAGTCACGATCCTTGTTCATGAGAAATTTGAGAGACAATATATAAAATTAAACACAAAATCAACTAAGTATAGTACAGTATTATCTCAGTCAATTTTCACGTTTCCTCCAAACATTTCCACTAACACGGAACTGTGCCTTCCTAACCTAACCTGGTAGTCCGTCTTCCATGTTAGGAGTATTCCTAGCATGCGTCTTCCGGTACTCGATTCCTGAACTTATTTGCGCTAACGGCAGAAAGTGTACTATAATATAATAATCATAGTATAGTATCAGTAGGTATAACAGCTGTAAACAGTATAGTGCGACCACAGGAGCTGTGCACCCCCTGAGGTATGCGCGGCGAGGTGGGGGACGAAGAAAAAATAGGTGTCCGTTATGGTAGCGTACACGTGATACTTCTGATAGAAAGGGAACTTTTCTTTTGAAAAAATTCTTTATGTAAAAATAATGCGTGAAATTCTGACTGAATTAGTGTAGGTAAATGCTTTATGCGAATTCATAGTGGAATATGTCAAAAATCCATGTTAATTTATGTTCATAGTACTGGTACAGATAATATGCTCACAAGTGATTTGAATATCTCGAGAACTACAAAACATAGGTATAGTAATTTTGTTAATACAGTAGAAATGTAACCCTGAAATAACGCCTGTGTAACACTTTATTTCAATACAAAATTCAATATATATTTTTAAAAAATACTTCTAAACTACTTTGCCAACCCCTCCACATAATTTTCAATAAGTGCTTAAGTGAGGGTCTATTTCCTAAAGAATGGAAGCGTGCTTTTATTACGCCTGTACACAAAAAAGGTGATAAGAACAACATAGAAAACTATCGCCCTATTTCCATTCTGTCAGCCTTATCGAAGCTTTTCGAGAGTCTTGTTCATGGCCAACTTTATCCCTATGTGCATCAAATTATAATACCCGAACAACACGGTTTCATTAAACATAGATCTACTATTTCAAATCTCATGTTATTTACAAATTATCTTTTCAACAAAATGGATAATCAAGCTCAAGTTGATACCGTGTATACTGATTTTAAGAAGGCTTTTGACAAGGTTGACCACAAATTATTGCTTGACAAAATTGCATACAACGGTATTCGAGGTAATTTGCTGCGCTGGTTTATGGCCTACGTTACAAACAGATCTCAACAAGTAGTCATTAATGGTTTCGAGTTGGAGCCTATTGCTGTCTCATCTGGTGTGCCTCAGGGATCGGTGATAGGTCAAGGGGACCTATCACCGATCCCTGAGGCACACCACTTTTTGTCATATTTATTAATGACATTAAGACATGTTTTCTCAACTCTGACTTCTTGATGTTTGCCGACGACGTTAAGATATGCAAGGTTTGTAACAGTAGTTATGATTGTGCACTTTTACAGGCTGATCTTGATAGACTCTCTACGTACTGTACTAATAATAAACTTCAACTATGTTTACCTAAATGTAGTGTAATATCTTTTACAAAAAATTAGAAATATTGTGACTTCTAATTATACTCTACAAGGTTTCTCACTCCAAAAAGTGATGTCTATTCGTGATCTTGGTGTCATACTTGATAATAAATTACATTTTGATACACATATTGATGACATAGTTAACAAAGCCTATCGTATGTTCGGTTTTGTCATGAGATCGACAAATGACTTCAAGAGACCGTCTACCTTTTTGGCTTTGTACAATACACTCATTCGTTCTCAATTAGAGTATGCAGTGCAGGTTTGGAGTCCTCTGTATGATAAATATTCAACTCAGATTGAAATGGTTCAAAAAAAGTTTCTCCGGTCTATGAACTATAAATGCCATCAGCCTAAACTGTCATATGCTGAATTGCTGCAGAAGTATCGTCTTTTAAGTCTTAAATCTAGGCGTGACCTTCTAAAAGCCACGTTGCTATATGGGTTATGTAATAATAAATTTGATTGGTGTGAGTTATTCCACACAGCAAGATGTAATACGAATGCCGGTGTGCGCGCACCACTGCGTTGTCTTGTTGAGACGTATAACACGCACTTTGTAGGTCTTGATATTTTTGGCTTGTCTGAATATCAATTTAAAAAATTGGCTTGTGAAATATTGATTTCTAAATGATTGTAATGTTTTTTTTCCGTTTATTGGTTGACCGCGTACGTACGAATTATTATAATTAAGATCACTTACTCAATTTGTGGACATAGGTGTGGGTTATACGTTTAGCTTTAATATTAAGGTAATACTTACTGTATTATTATTGTGTATAACGTGTAACTGTTTTATGTCCCAAATAAATAAAATAAAATATTATCGAAGATATTAACGGTTCTTAGGGGCCGGGCTGGAGTTATTTCATTACGCTATAATATTAAAACTACAACAACTATTTTTTTTAAATGTAGGTACAGTCTGTCTATAAAGTCCTGACAAAAAATTAGGGTGCCACTGTGCTACACGTAGCAATCCTAGTTAGTCTGACAAAATAGTTTTCAACAACACAACAACAATTATGTTCAAATAACACTACTCTATTAGAGCACTTATAATTCTAGGGCATTTCTTGTAGGTAAGCCTATTGCATTTAAAGTTTTGCGTAGAACTTCAAGACTACAATTAAAATCCATATCAGTTCTAGCTATCATTTGTAATTTTCTGAGGGTTGGAACTCTAAATTTTACAAAAGTTATGTAAATTGAACATTTGATTATACCTACAATGAATTTAGGCATAACTAGAAACAAAACACAAGTAAAAGAAGAAAAATGTTACATACCTCTTTTTTACTGTAGAACATAATTGTATTTTGTGGGGGAGAGTAGAAATATAGAAACATACATTTTTTTCTTTGGCCGGCCTTGCCTGTGTTTACCAGGAGTTTCAAGCTTGTCATTATTTTTAAATCTGTTATTTTTAAATTTAATAATTCTAATGGAATGGAAAGAATAACTACAATACCTAACTAAAATTTATTCAGTGTTAAATATTAACCAACAAGATATCATTTAACATGGATTCACTAAGAGCTAAATGATATAAAATTTAATAAAATATTGCAATTAATTATTTTTTGTAGACAAACCAGTCGATGCGAAAGTGACATAGTTTAGTTATCAATATCAACCGTAATATAGACATAAAGCAATTAATTCAAATTGGGATAAATCTTGACTGAAATATACTAATGCTTACTGATAATATATCAACAGAAATGGTCGTACTACGATTTTTCTTACTTACAATGAATATCTAACCTAAAAATGTGCTATGTACACAATGCCTGTTTTTGGTCTCTAGGTCTCAAATGGAGTGAATTTATTACTTGAGACAGATTACGAAAAACAGTAACACGATTACATACCCATCAAAGTTGCAGTTCGCCTATAAACATCATCCAAATCGCATAAAAGTTGACCAGAATCGTGCTCCGCTAAACATCGCCTTATAACTTTAAAAATCACTTCCCGCGTGCCACTTTGATTTACTCTACTCATTGTTTACATTGTTCTTCGTAAGTCAGTATTAGTTTATTGTAGATTAATGAACTAATAAAAATCACAAATTTGAAAACTTTATAGACATATCTGTAATATATTACAATTACATAATTGATTACAATGTAACCCAATTATACTCATATTTTATTAAAAATATGCAGGTGATAAATAAGAACTCACCCCTTAATCATAAACGCCTCTTAAATTTAATCACTGTTTAGCGAGATTATTATTTGTAAAATCAAACTTATACTAAACAAAACCAAAATTTAAGGTAATCAATTAACTTAAATTTAAGAGGCGTTTATGAGTAAGGGGGGGTAATCAGTATAACGTTATTCCTAGGAATACTGTAGTGTTAACGATTTCTAATTCCTCATCATTAATCTTATCAATTGGTTTTTTTTTATTTTTATTTAGAGTTTTTTGGCATAGTAACCAACTCGATATAGCTCTTGTGTATGCTACCATAACGGACACCTACCTGCTGTCACGAGTTTTGACGGCAGTGTCATAACAATTCGAACATTATATTTTTCTTTAAGAATTTCATGTTCTTAGAGTATTTGATACATTCCGCTAGATGTCATTTTTCTCAAAGTTACATTATAAAAACACAAATAATGTTCCTATTTACGCTTAAAACTATACAATAATGTAAATACTTTCTTGAAGTTTAAAAAAAAACTGTCTTTTTATAGAAAACTGCTACAGCCGCTCGTGCAGCGACCAGTACCAGCCAAATAACTTAAGTATATTGCGTCAGATGTCGCTAGTAGCTACATCATAAACTGTTTATTCTATACCAGTATTTATCATGTACTCTATATGTCCACCCCCCCCCTCTCGCCGCGCGCATACCTCAGGAGGTGCACAGCTCCTGTGGTCACACTATAGTACCAACGCACGATAACATTTCTGAACTGCTACAATATTACTCTGTGGCGGACCGCCTACTAGGTTGACCTATCAAATTAGTCCTTTTTAAATTATTCAGCCACAAATCGATGACAGCAAAGAGGTCGTTAAACTAAATTATTATTGGCGGGAAAACAGGAAATATAAATAATTAAATTTGCGTTTCTATGAATATAAAAACATGAATATTAAAATTATGTAAGAATATTATATAAATATTTACTTTATTATTATACTAGCTGGTGACTGTGACTTCGTATGCGCTAGTATTTCAAGTATAAAATAAATATAATATCTATAAATTGTATGGTACTTACCTACTTATAGAAGCTATATTATTGTACCTACAGTGTCATTAAAATCCTTTCAGTTATAATACGTAAAGGAATAATAAACACCCATCTTTATCCATACAAACTTTTACGTCTTTAATATTAGTAGAATTTAAATGGTCGTTAGTAGATCAAGGTTGTTAGAAAGTAGGTAATTTATTCGTTTAGTTTATTTTGTGCGAATCTGTCGACAAACATTTTTGATGTCTCACGGATGCTCCTTCCTATTTTTAAGAGACCAAAGAGATGAGGTGGTTCTCATTTCAACGTTTCGGTGTGGTTGTGCGGTGCGGTGGTTGCGGGCATCGGACCCCATACACGTGATAAGTATATTTTTATGCTATTTAAAAACTATTGCCTTAAGTTTGGATTTTTCAAGTCTCCGGGGATTGGTTGGTTTATGCTTTTAATTAAAAAATAATACACTACACCGTGCTATAGAAAAAATAATAACAGAATTTAGTTTTTATGTAATGAATATCTACTTCCAATTGAATTATTAAAACCTACGGTTTTGTTAGTCTAAATGGCAAGTTGTTAGGTACCTAGTTAATTTACGTCTATTAATTTCATGTCTATAAAAATCCTCGTGACACACACACGGCTTCATTCGTAGTGCAAGATATATGTCTTATTTTAAACTAACTCATTTATACCGTGGGCAGAAATTACTGTGCGCCAAATAGGTCTGTACTACTATCCTTCTGTACCTACCTAAGATAACAATGTATACTTATTATGGCGCGTGTTAGTTAAAGGTACTTTCGTATATTTAGATTCATGCGTAGGAATGTTAGTCGCGTGATATGTATTTAGACTTAGGTACATTGTTAATAATAAACTAACATTACAGAGGACAGAATACAAATAGTCCCTTAGTCGGTTTTTACGACACCCATGAGAAGGGGTGGTGACGTATTGTGTTCTTACTTCGTCACCACACGGACTCAATATGCTAAGATAAAAAACTACCATATTAGATTAAGTATTGGTGCATTTTTTTCAATTTAATTACTCAGATATGTACCTATCTATTACGGAGTTAGCATTAAACCTTTGTTCGCAATGGGAAATGACGATTATAAATGAATACAATAACAATATGAATCATATTATCGAATCAATACAGTAGAGATAGTTAAAGAAACCTATATTTCGCATAATTAATGTTGTTTTTAACCGATTTCAAAGAGGAGAAGGTTCTCAATTCGGTTGTAAGTACCTTTTTTTGTTTGTTACCTGATTAATCGAAAACGGCTTAAGCGAATTTTTAAATTGGCCTTCCAGAATGACTCTGTGGTGCCTGATGAATAAATAAAATAAATTAATAAATAATTTGAAAAAAATTTAGTGACTGCATAGTCAATCAATCATCTAGCCTATCGCAGTCTACTGCTGGACATAGGCGCCCCATCCAAACATTTCAACCCTCCGTTGTCATATGATAATAAAATATTATATACTTACTCTATACTTATCTATGGTGCCACTGCCGCGCAAAAACCTCCCACTGCTGCTTTCTACGACGTAGTCTTTTGCAATTAGCTGCTAATTATTAAAAAAAAATTGTGTTGACGGGGTAAAAATACAATATGTCTTTTTATTACGTAAAGATAATATTCGCGGATAGTCCCTTAGTCGGTTTTTACGACACCCATGGGATGAGATGGGGTCGTGACATATTGTATTCTTACTCCCTCACCACACGGAGAGTACTATAGTTACTAATAGTTTGACGACCTCTGTGGCGCAGTCGGTATATTACATGACTGCTACGTAGAGATCTCGGGTTCGATTACCGCTCAATGCAAATATTTGTGGGGTCATTAGGTCTCGGGTTTCACTGAAACCCGAGACGAACTAACGACCCCAACAACCGAAACCGTTTCACTATGATTGGGGTCACTAACACTCAGCACCATCGAGGTAGTCATGAATGTCATGTCATGATGGTGCTACTACATAATAGTTGAAGTACGGGCCCACTGCAGAGCGTAACAAATAAAATAAAACAGCTATGTGGTGCTCGCACATATATATTAGTCTACCACCTCACTCTAGGTCTGTACTCGGCGCTCACAGACTGTACTATAGTTACTAATAGTTGAAGTACGGGCCCACTGCAGAGCGTAACAAATAAAATAAAACAGCTATGTGGTGCTCGCACATATATATTAGTCTACCACCTCACTCTAGGTCTGTACTCGGCGCTCACAGCCACTCGCTTGATAGTCTCATAGCCTAATATTATAGAGAATGAGAAACAGGCGGACTGCACCAGTCGCGCTGAGAGTCCTTTGAGATACAGGCCCACTAGCCCCTCCTCTGCCCATAGGGATTTGAATACTTGTCTCATGGTTCCCACGCCTTGCACCTGTGAAATAAAAAAAAAAATCTAACAATGTACCACTGCAGGGACGGGCCTACTCTTGTGACGGAGGGATACTTTGCCTACTAATACCACGCTGTTTAATTTAATTTCAAGTTTTCCTTTTTTTTATTTCGTAAAGATAATGTTTACGGATAGTCCCTTAGTCGGTTTTTACGACACCCTTACTCATAAACGCCTCTTAAATTTTAGTCAATTGATTAGCTTAAATTCTTACGGTTTGGTATAAGGTTGGTTTTACTAGTAAAAATCTCGCTAAACAGTGATTAAATTTAAGAGGCGTTTATGAGTAAGGGGATTAATAGTAATCTATACTATAGTCTATTCGCGTTAAGAAAATAGTGACTCATCGTTGTCACTCTGCTTAGCCACGCCCCTTGACCAATTAGAGCACAGTAAATTAGACTGTCTGAAGGCCTCACTTGTCAATGTCGACATGACTTTCTAATTTACTATGCTCTAATTGGTCAAGGGGCGTGGCTAAGCAGAGTGACAACGATGAGTCACTATTTTCTTAACGCGAATAGACTATAATAATATTATAAAGAGGTAAAGTTTGTGTGTTTGTGACGTTGTAGGGGGTAATCTCTGGATTTAATGAACCGATTTTAAAATTCTTTTTGTGTTGAATAGTCTATTTATCGGGGAGTGTCATAGGCTATATAGTATCACGCTATGACTAATAGGAGTGGAGCAGTAATGAAATATGTTTAAAAAACGGAAGCGGTTTTTTTCTTCGCCCAACGAATTGGGCACGGGTCAGCTAGTTTGGTATAAGGTTGGTTTTACTAGTAAAAATCTCGCTAAACAGTGATTACATTTAAGAGGCGTTTATGAGTAAGGGGGTTAATAGTAATAAAATATATGCAATGTATACCTGTAGCCTCGCCCGCACAATATCCAATGGATTCGTCAGGAAAGTAGTTGTAAATCCACCCAGAGTACCCGCCACACATTGAATGAGTAATGTAGACACCCAGCTTGGAGTTATTTTCAACAGTTCATCTGTTGGAAAAGAAAAATATAATATTAAATTCTAGAATGGCGCCCGCGCACCGGAAGGCGCAGTTTGGGGAGATGCCTCATAAGGTGGACCGCCGACCTAGTTAGGATGGCGGGAAGCCGATAGATAAGGGAAGCACAGCACGGCGCAGGTTGGAAACGTTTGAAGGAGGCCTATGTTTAGCAGTGGACGTCCATAGTCTGATACTGTCAAACCAATTAATGACTACGTCGATAGAGCGTTAGTGACGCCAAGTGTAATTCTAGACCCCAATTAAACTTTAACCTTACGACCCCAGCAGAAATAAATAAATATGTTTACATCTAATGCAGGTGTTTTTGTATGTTACTTCCAAATCATCAGCAAATGTATGCCCACTCCTGAACATTGACCGCTGATATATCCGTGTGGTGACGGAGTAAGAATACAATATGTCACCACCCCATCTAATCCCATGGGTGTCGTAAAAATCGAGTAACGAACTATCCGTAAATATTATCTTTACGAAGTAAAAAGAAGGAAAACTTGAAATTAAACCCTGTACCCATTCGTCTGGCCAGCGTGGTATTAGTAGGCCAAGTATCCTTCCATCACGGGAGGAGGCCCGTCCCTGCAGTGGGACATTAATGGGCTGTTATGATGATGATGAATATTGACCTCCTACAAAAATTTCCACTTTACGCGGTCCTGTGCCCCCTCATCCATCGGAGTATTATTGTCATTTATTAATACGTATAGATAAATAAATATATATTTATTTTATATTTACCTTGATAAGTAGTATACAGGGCCCACCACAGCGCCGAATTAGGTACATAAGCTGCAAGACTAGCAGTGTACCCTCTATAATAGCCGAGCGGACCATGTAGTTTGTATACCCTTATTGCTACCTCTCTGGCTAGAGCCGCTTTGGACATCTTTTTGTTTAGATCTAGGCCTAGAGGGTTCATGTGCTGAAAAAAACAAGTATTGTTATTAATTGAATTAATAATAAAAGGAATAATTGTTGTAGTTGCTGTTTCATACTCCATTGAGTATTTATTTATTTCAAAGCACAACCACATCATATATATTATATTAAAAACAATGATAGAAAAAAAATACAAAGTAACACTGACAAGAATATATCAGTCACCTATTTTATACATACTTATTTATCCATGAAGTATGATAAATAAAATATAAATAAATATATACAGAATACATACATAAATATGTATACACAATTTGCCAATTCACACTGTATACAAAGATACTGTCACACCCAAATATTTATCTAAATTGTACTGTGCTGTTAGTGACCCCAAAAAGTAAATTTGTATTTCTGTCTCAATGTTTGTTACCTTAGAATTCAATCCGACTAATTTGAAAAAAATTAAATATTTTTGTTCAACAGAGAATACTTTCAAGTTGGTCCCATAGAAAATCAAAATTACTAGCGCCTTATCCTCAAATATTAAACCCAATGACCCCAAGCACTTAATCCAAATGACCCCAAAGCAATTAAAATAATACTCACAGAATTAACAAGGCCAGCTTTCCCTTTAACGAGTCCCAAGACCATGAGGTGTTGACTCAAAACATCAAATGGTACTATTATCGTTTGACCCACTATCGATGCGCAACCACCTCCTACAAATGACTGGAAAAAAAAGTATTATTATGTATGACTCGCTTAATGAATGTGGACGAGGCCGAATCTGTTTGCCAGGATCGTGACAAGTGGCGTTCTGTCGTCTCTGCCTACCCCGGCCGGGATAAGGCGTGAGTTTATGTATGTATGTATGATAAAAAAAAATACTTTAAAAAGTGACTCCGTGGCAAAGCGTTAGTGTGGTGGTTGACGTGCACGAAGTCGTAGGTTAGAATCCAACGCAAGACGATAAAAAGTAAACAGCTCATAAGCTGGTAAATGGTAATCGCTCTTTATAGACATCGCCTCTGGCTACTCTAAACAGAAGTTGTTAAGTCTTTTCAACATACCAGCCCATTAATGCCCCACTGCAGGGACGGACCTCCTCCCGTAATGGAGGGATACTAGGCCTACTAATACCACGCTGGCCAGACGGATTAGTGCAGGGTTTAATTTCAAGTTTTCCTCTGGATTTAATGAACGGATTTTAAAAATTATTTCTGTGTTGAATTGTTCATTTATCGGGGAGTGTCATAGGGTATATAGTATCACGCTATGACTAATATAATAGGAGTGGAGCAGTAATCAAATATGTATGTATAAAAAAGGGACGCGTTTTTTTTCGCCGCCCAACGAAGTGGGCACGGGTCACCTAGTCAAAGATATTTTTTGTTTCTGCTCCTGTGTATAAACTACGTAATGGAAGTTTTATATTCTTTATTGTAATATAAGGCTAGTTTAAGCAAATTTATACTTCATTACCTTAAGCTTAGGGCTGACATCGTGTTTTCCGAGCTCATGCCGAACTCCCTCGTACGTCGTTATATAGAAAATACCTGATATGATCTGAAACTTTATAAAGAATAAACCATTAGTAAATAAAATATTATAGTATTCGTATACACTCGCATAAATGACTAAAGAAAGCACGTTATTATCTAAGTACTCCAAAAAGAGATAAAAGATATTATAAGAATAGAAGGCCTGTAAGTGCAAGCGAGATAGATATAGAGAAATGATATGGCTTTGAAACTCAGATGATAATGCAAAATCCTTCAGTTTTTTTAAGCCCATTCCAGCCCCACTATAGAAACATCCCTCCTACAGTAACGGAGGGAAATTTGGCCTGCTTAAATCACGCGTCTGGAGCAGTATAAGGCATGGCATGACTCCTAGAATGGGGTCTAAAGCAATATCTCAATTGGCGTCTAAGGCAGTATCTGGAATGTGGTCTAAAGCAGTATCTGGAATGGGGTCTAAAGCAGTATCTGGAATGGGGTTCAAAGGAATATCTGTAACGGGGTCTAAAGGAATATCTGGAATGGGGTCTATAATTCTAAATATAAAGAAAAAATACTTACACTAGAAAGCCAGAAACCTCGATACAATCCAGAAACACCCTCATTAGCATATATTTTAGTGATAGCGTCCGTAACACCCTTGTAAGCCTCTTTTCTTCGCTGCACTTGTATTTGCGTCTTTATTAACGTTAAAGGATAAAGCGCGCATCTTACTGGAACAACACATTATTATTATTATTTTGTAATCTGTGGCGAGTTTCAATAGCTGCTAAGCTAAAGTTTTGGGTTCGATTCTCGCTCAATGAAAATCTTTGTTTGTATAAACATGGGAAAAATTTAATCATAATCTGTTTATTCGTTGTGAATTACCCTTAGTACAAACTCTGTTTAAGGGTGTTACTACAGCGATCGATGGTATCGATTACCGTAATCTAAGTCAATCAATTCCAGTAGAAGCATTAATGAATTGACGTTTTATGGAAATAAAACAACGAATAATTAATCAATCGATGTCATTTATCGACGGCGACTTATACATTCGACGATTGGAGTGTAATATGTGACAACATTTATATATAATCTCCCTTACTTATAAACGCCTCTTAAATTTAGTCACTGTTTAGCGAGATTTTTATTAGCAAAACCAACCTTATGCCAAACAAAACCGTATGAATTTAAGCTAATTAATTGACTAAAATTTAATAGGCGTTTATGAGTAAGGGGGAATATGTGTAATATGTGAATTCGTTGTTCTGTTATTCGTTGTGGCGTTTATTCCTTTTCAAGTGATTCCTATTAATGAAAAAAGGGGTCGTATTATTCGAGGTCGCATGAATTCGTTGCTAAGACATTCGTGGTGGCGTGCATTCGTTGTTACGTGATTCGTTGTAGTAAACATACGGGGTTGTGGTATTCGTTGTTTCACTTTTCGTTGTCACATATTACACCCCGTCGATTTATTATTATTATTTATTATTTTCCTATAATTATGTTTACAAAATATAACAAAGTCTCGCAAAACTGCTTATGCAGTTTGACTGTGAGATCGTACATATCTTTTAATTCAGTAATGTATGTGCCTAAAAGTAAGTATATAATAATATGCTTTATAACAATATTTATCTATTGCCTAAATTAAACATGATGTATGTGAAGCTACAATGAGGTCATTATACATAGATTAAGGCAATCCATTTATTAAATACTTTTTTAACATAATTTTAAACTTGTTTTTGTCTTTCTCTGTTCTTATATTTAATGGTAGACTATTCAATAAATAAGGAATGCGTTTACTTAAGGTTCTATCACCGTATACATTAGTGATTCTAGGTACTATATATTTATTCGAGGTCATTGCTCTCGTGTTATATACATTGCTCACACAGTTCAACAAAGTGGAATTATGCTCTTGTCTGCCATGGTTGTTTAATAATAAGAGATACTTGTGTTTTACACTAACTGGTAGGATGTTGCATATTTTAAATAATTTTGTATAGTCATTTTTGTATTTATTTTTAGTTTTCTTATCTACTAGTAGTTTAATAAATCTCATTTGTATATTTTCAATTTTATCAATGTAAGTTTTGTAAGTGAGTCCATAGCAATCAAGTGCATAGTCCAATATCGGTTCCACCATACAGGTATATATTATCTTCAGTGTATTTTTAGGAATTTTATAACTTAAATGAGTGAACTTACATAATATAACTCTTAGCTTTTTACACAAATAATCAATATGACTAGCCCAGGAGAAGTGTTCGTCTACTCTTAATCCTAGATATGATACAACATTAGTTCTTTCTATCGGTTTGCACCTGCAGTTGACCAGGTCATTATGAAAACAGTCATATGTATGGGTAAACATGTTGCAAGAACTGTCTTTAATCGGTAAATAGGGAGATTGTAACATCAACAGTTTTGTTTTTTCCGCGTTTAACACTATCCCGTTATCGTGAGACCACTTGACCACGGCATCTACATCCTGCTGCACCAGACGATATGTTTCAGCTATGTCGGTCCCCGCCCTTAATATAGCCAAGTCGTCTGCGAACATATATGCTGAGCAGTGTTTTAGTGTTCCATATATACTATTTTCATGCATTAAATAGCATACGGGACCACTTCCCGAACCCTGGGATACACCGGATGTTACAGTTTTTTCGTCACTAAGTGCGTTATCTATCTTTACTCTGTAGCTACGTGAAGTAAGGTAGTCTCCAAACCATTCATTTAGAGGCTGCCCCACTCCGCATTCTTTTAAGGCTCCTAATAGTGTTTTAATCTCTAAAGTTTCGAACGCTTTTTTGAAATCGAAAAAGATTGCTATTACAAACTTCCTATCATTTAAATATTTATTTATCTCATCTGTAAAATTGGTTAATAGTGTGTTTGTACATTTGCCTTTTTGAAAACCGTGTTGTGAATTATTTATAATAGAATTAGTTTGTAAGTAGTTTCCTAATTGGTTTACTATACATTTTTCTATAATTTTGTCTATACTAGACAATATAGCAATTGGCCTATAATTAAGGAACGACTTTGAACTTCCTTTTTTATGAATGGGGCAGATTATGGCCTCTTTCAGCTTGTTAGGAAACTTACCCTGTTTAATTGAGGAGTTAATGAGTTTGGTTATCAATGGACTTATACGTTCTTCAATCAACTTTACATCGGACATACGAATTTGATCACTTCCGGGTGATTTTTTAGTGCTCATATTTTTAATGACCGTGGATACATATTCCGGACTAACAGGTCGCCATCTCATACACCTATCCGCTTCCACTACGTAGGTATCCCTATTCAACAATTTAATATTACATGTATGTTTAATTTGTTGTATTTGTTCATCAAAAACAGATGCAAACCGATTGGATATGCTTTGGGGGCTTCCTTCCTTACGCATGCTAGACAGTATAGCCATATCTACTGATTTCCTGTTTCTACCTAATAATATATTAATTCTGTCCCATATCTTTCTTATATTTCCATTACAATCAATTATACACTGTTTGTCGTACTCATTGCTACATTTCCGTATTATTTTAGAACATTTATTACGATACTTAGTATATTCTAGTCTTTTTAACATATTTTTAGAATCGTTAAACCATATTGTAAATAATCTATCTTTCTCCTTTAACATATTTTTTAAATTATCTGTTACCCAGCTTTTATTGTTTCTACTACTAGTACGCACAGGTATAGTCTTCTGACACTCCTTGTAAATATTGATTGATTGATTGTGGTAGAAGATCGACGTCGAGAAATCGATTCTACATTCAATGTGGTAACACCCTAATTTGGGACTAGATGGCGTTGTGTATATGTGTGAGAAATATATTTAGACCATTACCTAATTTAGTTTACATAATACATAATCGCGTTTCCTTATACTAATATATGTCTTATCTATTAAGGTCGAATATGATAATAGAAAAAATATCCTTGAAACTATCCATGTGGCAAATTGAACTAAATAATAGTGGAACTGCGTAGGCAAAGTGGTAGGTATATTCACCAAGAGTGTTTCTAGGTCGGAACCACAGCTTTTCTCACTAACTACACATCTAATCAGTAGTTACATTATACAGAGCTATTAAACGTAGCTAATTGTGTCCTAGGATAAGCAGTCGCCTGGCTATGCTCTTGCATTGCTGATGTATATAAATATTCCTCACACATTCACACAACGCCATCTAGTTTTAAACTAAGAAAAGCTTGTACTACTGGTACTAGACAACGGATAAATATACCTTAATACTTTTTTTTCTAAATACATACATATTATAAATAGAAAACACCCAGACCAATGCAAACAATCATGTTCATCCACACAAATATTTGCATTGAGCGGGAATCGAAACGGAGACCTCTGCGTAGCATTCATGTTATATAACCACTACGCCAAAGAGGTCGTTGCAAATGAGTGGCAGTTACCATTTATCACCAGTGTCCCACAGGAGGAAAGGACCCCCTTGTGGAAGACAACTTTGATTTCTAATATGTACCACACTCTAGCCACACGGAATACCATAGTATAGGGTGTTTTAACAAGAACTTTGTTTTTTAAATGGGACAATACCAAAAACGTGATAGTTTTGAAACTAGCCTATGCTAGTTGATTTATTGATTGATAGCATGATGCGGTGATGCCACTATGTATTCCCTAAAAGAAAAGCTGTTACTTATTTATATTCTTACCTGTAAAACTACTAAGCGTGTATAAAGGAAAGAATTTGCTTTTATCCATCATACCCCACTCGATGGTGGTAATCAACTGCGGTGGTGGAGTCTCCACCATCGTGGCTGCCATTCCAGTTTCTACCAAAATATTTCTTCTGACCCCCACTAAAGAGTTCCATGCATTCAATAACATCTATTATCTATTCCAACTATACATAAACTCTTTGGTAACTAAACGTCAGTTTTAAAAACTTTCTTATTTTGTCTATGACGTATTTTAAATACAGATTTACAAAAAAGAAAAAAATAACAATAAAAATTGATGGAATTTGAATTACTATGATAAAATGTTTAACGAAAAATAATTATATAATAATAAATTACTAACATAGAAATATATATTTAATATTAAATATTATTAATTTTTTTTTTAGATATATTGCTTTTCTTTTTTTTTTAATATATCTCTTACTTATTTTTTTTTTAAATTTAACTATTTAAGCTAGAGACTAGATCTCTATAATATACTATTATATTTTTGTTCTTAAATATTTTTCTTTATATTTATAGTCTGTGCGACTAAGTTATTTTGTAAGCGTCCAAGTGTGTGTATTTTGTACTGTATATAGGTTCTTCCATGATTTTTTAAATTATTGTCTGTCGAAGGTGTGGTCCTTGCGCCTGAAAATAAAAAAAAATCTATAATTATTACAAGCGCGAGAATAACGCGCCCCGTTTTTAAACATATTTCATTACTGCTCCACTCCTAATAGTCATAGCGTAATAGTATACAGCCTGTGACACTTCCCGATAAATTCTCGTTCTTCTCGTTCTTTTAAACAGACAACTCCTGCACTAGGGATCATGCCCTGTGTCGCGGGGACTTTTACAAACATCAATTAACGGACACATAGAACACCCAGACTCAGGACAATAATTTGTGGATCTCACAAATTATTGTCCTGCTTGGGGATCGAACCCACAACCTCATGCGTGGCAGCCGCTGGCTCTGCCGGCGCGCCACCGAGGTCGTCAAATTGTCTATTCAACACAGAAATAAATTTTAAAATCGGTTCATTAGATCCAGAGATTACCCCCTACAACGTCACAAACACACAAACTTTACCTCTTTATAATACATATTAGTATAGGCTACACCATCTATTGTCCTTATTTTCATAACTGTATTCGCGTTTTACATCAGCTTACTATGCGATCATTGCCGTGTCATTATAAAAAATATCAGACGATACTCATAGTAATATTATTACAACAAAATTAACAGATAACATATCTAATCTGTGACTCATAATAGTCTAATCGATTTATTTAAACGACATTGTCGTCTGCGGCAAGCTGATGCCGCAGACGACAATGTCGTTGGTTGGTTGTCGTGGTTCAATGAATGTGGCATTTAAGGCTTTCAGTCTTTTATTAGTGGTCTTTTTGACGCTACTGTCCTAAACGACAAACTGACCAAACGCATACTGCGTCTGGACAGAAACAGCCTGCGGCTGGTGACTGGAACCATCACCGGTCATTGCTCGCTAAATAAACATTTCCACACCATAGGCATAACAAATAGTCCCCTGTGCAGGGCATGCATGGAGGCAGAGGAAACGGTGTCACACGTGCTAGGCGCCCTGAAATCTATCACGGAATGCCTGAACAAAATCAGTAACCTCACACGTTTCTGGAGGGAGGAGGGCTGGCTGAAATGACGAGTACCACGTACAATGGTCCAACCTGAGGTGGTGGTGAGTCTTCAGAGACTAAGTGCGGAAACCAACCCCTAAATAACTTAGAACTTTGACGCTACTGTTGAGGTGTAGACTGGACACTACCTTATCACTTTATAATTGGTAAAGTAAAAGCAAGGCTTTGTAGATTAATTAAAGAATGCACTGCGTTTACTATGTTTTAGTTTATGACGACCTCTGTGGCGCAGTCGGTATATTACATGGCTGCTACGCAAAGGTCTCGGGTTCGATTCCCGGTCAATGCAAATCTTTGTGTGCAAGAACATGATTCTTTGCATTGGTCTGAGTGTTTTCTATGTATAATATTATGTATGTATTTACAAATAAAAAGGATTTAAGTATGTTTATCCGTTGTCTAGTTCCCATAGTACAAACTTTGCTTAGTTTGGGACTAGGTGGCGATGTGTGAATGTGTGAGGATTATTTATTTATTTATCAACATGCTGATGGGTTATCGAAAGACGATCGAGATAATCGATGTGCCGACCACCACCGTGTGTGAAACACCATTTAGCCGATAGGCCATTTCATGGAAAAACCAAACATACCTGGCGCTCGGCCCCTGAGAGAGTGTTTGTGACGTTGTAGGGGGTAATCTCTGGATCGAATGAACCGATTTTCAAAATTCTTTCTGTGTTGAATAGTCTATTTATCGGGGAGTGTCATAGACTATATAGTATCACGCTATGACTAATAGTAGTGAAATATGTTAAAAAAGGGACGCGTTTTTTTTTCGCCGCCCAACGAAGTGGGCACGGGTCAGCTAGTAATATGTAAACAGGATATTAATGCGGATTGCTATTTTACCTTTATTTTGCTTAAAGTTTCGGCTCTAGTCTCAAGCTGAGTAGTTACTTTTAGAAATTTTAATTATGATGTAAGAAATTAGTACCAGTTACATACATGTTGTTCAATAAATAACTTTTAAGGGTGCAGTATTAGTATGAGATTTTAAAGGAACATTAATAAAATAAATTCTAACTACACAATTCCTAGTCACAAAGGATAAGATCCCATTAAAATTAAAAACCGTAGTATATTGTAATATATTGACGATTTAGCGTAAAATCGATTGTTCTTATCAATGATCAATGTGTCTGATAAGTAGACGTAATACTTAAGTGATTATTTAAAGAAATTTTTAAACTTTTTAGTACTACGGATATTTATGAAAAACTACATTGTAATAAGAGTATTATGACGCAATGTCAAGGTCTCTTATAACCATAAAGACAAAACTGTTATGAAGTTAAGGCCTTAAGCTGAGGTTAAATAAAATTACCTACATCGCAATTTCACACAACTGGTGTAGATTACAAGTATTGATTGCATAAATAGGTACTAATTAAGCGTTAATATGCCATTTTTAACACCATTATTAGATTTACAAAGGCGACTTAACGACTTAACACAGCTTATCAACACAGGTAATAGAATTTTAACAGAATACAAATTGTAAAATAACTGGATAACTCACGTGTTATTATTTCTAATGTCCATGTCAGTTATTACGCTTTTTTACCACTTGGTCACAGTCCTCTTTTCGAAATTACATCAAAACACGCTTTATGTAATAATTCGCACAGTTTGTAATTATTACACCCCATGGAAAATGTCTATAATTATGTCAGCTGACGGATCCACCATGTTTTTGACCACAGATGTTAATAGATTGTAGAAAAGACAAAAGTGGCTTAAACAAAAGGCTTTTTATGCAAAAGTAAATAAAAGACCTCAAGAAGTTAGTGTCATTCTTTATAATCCTACAGCTAGGCAAACTCCCTGACTTCCACGTATTTCGACCCATTAGCAATGAAGGCCAGAGTTTTTGCGCCCTGTCTTGCTTTTCTTAGAATAGAATAGAATAGAATATTTATTTATTTTGCAAATATAGGTAGGTATAAAATACATTTAAAGATATTAAAAATAAACATATAGTTCAGCTATATTTTACCTTTTGTAGGCATGCAAAATTTAACATATTATAGTTAGGAAAATAAATTAAAAAGTTACTTTGCAAAAGTTTTTTTAAAACGTACAGAACCAAAGTCAATTAAGAAGTAAAATAAATTAATAAATAAAGTAAAATCTAATAATGGAAACTAATACTAATAGGTATACTTAACTAATACATTCTTTATTGTAAAAACTTTTGGCAGTAAGGAATTCGGTGACATTATAATATGCCTTACTTATTAATTCATTCTTTATTACCTTTTTAAAAGATTGCATTGGTAATTCCCTTACACTCTTTGGTAAATTATTATACATAATTGGGGCCATGCAGTATATACTTTTACGGAGTAGGGCAGTTTTAGCAGCCTTCAAACAAAGACGCATTTTGTCTCGTCTTTGGCGTTGCACAACACTTCGTCAAAACGTGTAAATCGATTAGGATTTAAGGGGTTAAACATATTGGCTCACCTAAAGTTATTCTTCCGAAAATGTTCTTCCTAACGATTTGTAGTCCGAATGATCACTCTTCCTAAAATTTTAAATCCTAAAGTTTTCATTCATACTATTTGTATTGCTACCGGCGATGTTCTTAACACTCATGTTTCCGAAAGTCGTTATTAATAATATCGTTATGTAAATAAATTTAAACTCCTAATGTTTTTTAACATAACGCTTTTATCCCTAAACATTTTCACCATAATGTTTTCTCTCATACTTAGAAAGAAATATTTACCAAGTGAAAGTAATAAAAAGTTTTTTTTTAATACTATTTCTTGTTATTACAAAAAAACTTTTTACATTTTTACATTAAACCATTTTTTTTTAAATTATTGTTTATTAAAATTATTAGAATATTTTTGTCTTAAATTAATGAAATCCATAAAACAGATCTCGTTCACGGTTATGCTTATGGCCTGAGAGTTTACCGTAACCGTAACTAAACCAATAAGTAAAGGATCAATTCGGTTCTGGCACTTAGCCGGCCGCTGCCGCGGCACGCTCGCTGCGCTCGCTCGGCTCCTGCATTGGGGTCACAGTTCTACCATAACCTAAACCAACAATTATAAATAGGACCCATTTCTTTTCAGGATCTTGACTGAATGATTGGAGAGGGACTCTGGTCTTTGGTATATTATGTTATACTTACATGTTGTCAACAAAGTTACGCAAAATTAATGTATATAATATTGCTTATTATGAATAAAAAGAAATCTAAACAAAAAAGATATGACTTTAAATTATAGTATAAACGATGGTTATGTTGAGAAAATATAGGAAAACAAATAATAGTATAATAGATGTTTATTGCTAATGAAATTATGAAGTTGAATGCTTCGGATTATTAACATTAGGGACAAAAAAATTAGGAATTGCGATTGTTAGGATGAAAAATGTTAGGATGAAAAATTGGCGCACCCAGGATTTAATTTTACAAATAAAGCAACTTCTAATATGTATAAACAAGGCAGTGTTAAAATTCTATGTTTTTTAAAATATGGCAGGCAACTATCAATCGGTTCGAGTTTGAACATAGCCCTTATACAGCTTTTTTGCGCTTTAAAAGCTGTTTCTCTTTCAGTAGAATTTCCCCAGAAAATAATTCCATACCGGAGGTGGATTTCTGCTATACCGTAGTAAGCAGTAAGGAGCGCCTCTATATCTACTGTTGCTGACAATTTATATAATGCATATGCAGATTTATTAATTTTTTTACAAAGAGTATTAATAGGTATGTGTTTTCCAATTTAGGCTTTTGTCTATTTCGAGACCTAAAAATTTTGTAGTTTCAATATTTTGCACAACCTCATTATTGAGTTGAATGTTGAGTGTCATGCAATGCGTTCGTTGATTAAAATGTATAATTTTGGATTTGTTTATGTTAATTTTTAAATTATTTTAGTCCATCCAGTTAATACCTAATTTTAAAGCATTAGCCCCCGGTTTCTGAATGACTGATCAAGACAAAATCAACTAAACAAGTGTCAAAACTATCATTTTCAGGAACTAAAATGACAGTTTTACTACATTATTGCACGGTACTGTCACTGTGCTGTCATCTGCAAATAGTGTCAAAGGTTGTTCAATGCTTTTAGGTAAGTCATTAATGTATAGTATGAATAGGAAAGGTCCCAGAACACTTCACTCCTTTACGCCCCCTCTTTCGTGGCTTGTCGCGACACCTATTCAGTCAGAATCGGCAATATACACGTGAGTGTCTATAAGTTTTCGCCTTTGTGTAAGAGGGACCTCAATCGCTGAACCTAGCTCTATCAAATCTTTTACTTTGTTTAATCTTACTACTCTGCGAGCCGTCTATTACATACATACTGTTTCTGATGATACGAATACAAATATTTGGTCACTTGGCTAATAATTAATGTAGGTAAAAAGAAAGAACGACTAGGAACCTTAACTAACTACGAGTACATTAATTCTGAGACAAGTAAATTAGAATGTTACTACGCAATAAACAAACGACTTTAATTGCCAAGAAGACGGGAATCAAGGGTACTGGTCAGCAATAGCAGGGCCCGAAAACATGGGGCACAACTCACAAGGCCTTCTTGTGTAGACAAGCGTTCTTACGTTGATAAACTGGCCAGAGGACACTCATAAAATATAAAATAAAATATTTTTTCTTTCCTATTTCATGGTGGCTGAGCAACAGAGAGCGTCAACACACGAGCCCTCGTCCTTGCTAAATATCTATAAATATGATTGAGTCATTGCCATTGTACTTTGACCAATATGTAAATATTCATATAATCATATAAGCAGTATTAGGATTATGAGAGTACCCAATATATTATTATACTCTTTGCAATAACAGTAGAATCTCAAAAGTTCGTGTGCCCATACTTAAAAGTGAAGTCAGACGTCATGTGTCAGATTTATGTCATCTAACTTGTGTTTTTGTCTTGTCTTGTTGTCATCGTACGTAATCGTCAAAATCGTAGCTGTTGTGTTGACTGTACTTCTAAAAAGTTTTATAAACTTTAACAATGGTACCTAATAATTAAGTTTATTTTAATATATAGATAAATAAATTTATAATTTTAATATAATAGCAACCGTATATTTCTTGTTACAGGCACGTTATTTCAAAGAACAAGATATCGATGGTGAGTTTAATTTGTTATCTTTAGTAATTACGAAGATAAATACATTTCTTTTCAATATTATCTAGTAAAATATGCACGAGTAAAGCTTATATACCATTGTTATATTTCTAAACAAAGGAACATTAGAATAAAATATGTTAATAAATAAAAATAATTGTTTTGCGAAGTAGAATATTTAGGTACCTAATTCTTTTTTTAAACCTTTTTTTTATTGTTTGTATATTAAGTTTTGCTAGCTGTCAAGCAATAATAATTACCATAGTGTAGCCTCAGACGAAATAGGTTGAAATGTGAGGACATGACCTATTTAGAGATTTGAGATTAATGTCTGACAACAGAGATGTGCCTCCTAAAATGTGGTAGGTAAATTTCGCTTACCTACCCACAGCCCAATTGGTTTGTGACCAGGTTTATGTAAATTTTTTCTTATTTAGTTTTTATACTTCAATTATGAATATAATACTCAAATGACGTTTTATAACTCCATCACCACAAAATAAAGTTTACTTTATTATTTAGCTCAATTACGGTAGCTTAGCCAAATGAATAATAGTGAAATACCATTTTCCAATTTTTTTACCTTTATTTGATAAATAGCAGATGGCCTGTAAACAGCAGATTCTGAAAACGGCATAAGTACAGTATCAAACAAAGATGATGCACGTTTAACAATGAAACTATTTTGTTAAACGTGCATCATGATTGTTTCGTGCACCGTTAATTTTAATACATCACTTAAGCATCTATCTTTATGTCATTTGTAAATTATTGTCCTTATAATTACAGAATTCCGTGAATGCTTCTACTTATTCGCAAGATCAGGACAAATAACTTCGCTGGATGAACTTACTGTTGTAATGAGGTCACTCGGCATGAGTCCTACTATTCAAGAGCTGGCTGGTAATATATAGCATTTTTAATAAGTTATGTCCGTACTAGGGGTCAGGCCCTGTGTCATGGAGAATTTTAAAAACATGAAATGAATGGATATAAAAGAAATCTAGGCTAAAGATAATAATTTGTGGATCATTTAAATAATTATCTTCATTGATTGCTTGCTTGTTATTGGCATATATCGTCGATGATACTTCAATAGGGCTGAACTACTATTTGCAATAGGTACCGCAAAACTACAAAAAGTAGCGAAATTCAAAATTTCATGCCATGTTGTCCTAAGCTCCCATTATATATGAATAATAATAAATCTAATATCCCATTCCACAGACTGATTGCCTGATACACTAGAAACCTAATATTTCAATAAGACCGCTTTATCATTTTAAATACTCAAATTATAAAGTTTTGCACTATTGCAAATAGTAGATGCGCTTTTGCAGTATTGTCGACAATATGTAACGTATTTGAAGTACTATTTGTACTACAGCTGTAAGCGTCCCAAACAAAATAAAATAAAATAGATTTGACCTGCAAATGCTGTGTCATTGTGGGTGTTAATCTGTTTAGGTACCTAGTTAACAACATTTTAATCCGAAGAAGAGACTGGATTCTCTTTCATTATAGTTGGCAACCTTACGCATCCCCTCTCGTCGGGGGACGGGAGGGGTATGTGGGGCTCCCAGGGGTGAACCCCCAGTGCACTCACTAAAAGTCCCCAGCGGCACTCCTTCATCGCCTTACTCGGAGGGGACCTTACCTGGAAAACCCGCAGAGCCTTTGCGTCCAGTCGATCCGGCGATCCCCGCCATTACAGGCGGGCCCTTCTTTTCTTCAGAACGGTCATGAGTGCTCCAGCCGTTCTCACTCACATGGTGGTCGTAAGTCGTGCAATGGCTGTCACCCCTGCTCACCAGCGATACTTGGCAACCTAGGCTTATAAAGTGGAATTCACTTGGCTTAACACGTTCACTGCGTTACGAGATCTGATAAGTCTCGTAAGCGACTTGCCCATGGCGCGTACGTGAAATAGTATGACTTACTCTGTTTGGCAAATGAATTTACAGTACTTTCTTTTGAAGAATGAGTGAGATGACTGAACTTATCCTAATTAGTTATGATAGTAGTAATATTTTTATGAAAAAAAACGTACGAGACTTAATAGGACTCGTAGCGACCAGATGATAAAAATCTACATCTGGGGCGGTACGAGATCTTTAAGACTTGTAGCAATCTCGTACGAAGCTAGTTGCAAAATTAGTTAGTGTTGTGACAGCTTTTGTGGGGTGGGTCGTTTTCACTATGCTATCAAAACCATATCGGTTTTGATAACATAAAGAATCAAAAGCGATCCCATAGAATATTATAAATTTCATTTAATAATTTTAATGAATTTAATGTTATGAATGAGGTTGAAAAATTTCTATAATCAAAGCCAAAGTAAATAAAAACGCAGTGTATTTTGCTATGAAAAGGCAAAACTGTAATAAAACTTTTTGTATACCACGTTTTAATGACAAACATTGATTTTAATTTGAGCAACCTGTTTAAATATTTTTAAAATAAACTATTCTATTGATATTGGAAATGTTAGTTTCATTGTCATCACTATCTATTTATCGACATTTTAACTAATATGCATTACGAGATCTAAATGAACTCGTATAAATTTTCCAAAAAAGGCATTTACGAGATCCTATAGTTCTCGTAAGTTTCTTTGGAAAGATTATCAATTAAATATTACTCCAAACTCGAGGCGGCTCCGCATACTAAAAGATACATTCATTATTTACCTGCTGACACAAAAAAAATACAAATTTAATCAATTTTCATAAAAATATTAAGGTTTAAAAAGAACCCCTCGAACGAGACCTAAAGAGTCTCGTTGCGTCATTACGAAAGTTCCAATACGAGTACTTTTCGGTCTCGTAACGCCATACAGACAAGAACTAAAAATTTGCTTTCGCAGTGAACGTGTTAAGAGGATTAATAAAGGGTTTATATTGTATAACTAGGTTGTCTGTCCACCGTGTGACAGGTTATTTATTATCACAGCCCATTAATGTCCCACTGCAGGGACAGGCCTCCTCCCGTGACGGAGGGTTACTTGGCCTACTAATACCATGCTGGCCAGACGGATTGGTATAGGGTTTAATTTCAAGTTTTCCTTCTTCTTATTTCGTAAAGATAGTAGTTACGGTTATTCCCTTAGTCGGTTTTTACGACACCCAGGGGATGAGATGGGGTGGTGACATATTGTATTCTTACTCCTTCACCACACGGGGATTCATATTTAATACTTATAATATTTTCAGGTTATCTCAAAGGCAAAGGTGGTAAGATGTCTTTTGCTGATTTCTTAGAAGTGATGCATATACATTCAAGAGCTGAAAATCTACCTAATGAGGTATTAATTTATTCATAACAATGAAATTCCTCTCTCATTCACAGAACACATACGAAAATACATACATATTACATACATATCGAGAAAATCCAGATCAAATTTAATAAATATAAATATTCCTCACACATTCACACAACGCCATCTAGTCCCAAACTAAGCAAAGCTTTTTTTTTTAGTTCTTTTTTTTTAGTTTTTTTTTTCTTTGTCTAGTACTATGTGTATTAGACAACGGATAAACATACTTAAATCCTTTTTTTTTTTGTAAATCTATTACACACATATTATACGTACATAGAAAACAACCAGACCAATGCAAACAATCATGATCATGCACACAAAGATTTGCATTGAGCGGGAATCGAACCCGAGACCTCTGCGTAGCAGTCATGTTCAGAGGTCGTAATGTTCATACATAACCCAAAGATTTGCGACCCCGAAAACTATGCTGCTAAGTGAGCTATAACTACTGCACTAGAGGACGTTCGTAATATATTATTGCGAGCGTAAAAAATACCGTTTTGTTACCAAATGTGACAATTAAAAACGTTTGTCTATCTGTTTGTTCAGCATGTCAATTCTCGTACCTAAAAATTCGGTTAAGTTAACTTTTAGTTGTCAAATTGTCACACTCTAAATAAAACTTTAACACGACCACAAAATATTACAATTGCAATAGCAAAAACAAGACAATTTGACAACTAAAAGTTAACTTAACCGAATTTTTAGGTTCGAGATTTGACATGCAGGTTGAACTCCGAAATAGCAGGACGAATTTCGATGGCACGTAACATAGGCTATTGTAGTTTTGTTAAATTATTTGCCTATAAATATTTGAAGTCGCGGCCCACAGCTATTCATTACTTATATTAACAGAATCAGATTTTTACTAAGTTTTTTTTATAGGTAGTGAACGCGTTCCAAGCTGGTGATGCCACAAAGAATGGGTCTATACCGGCGAAACAGCTCAGGAATCTGCTGCAGAACTGGGGAGAAGGACTTTCAGCTAGAGAGGTAAATAATATACTTATTTCCTTTAACAAACACCTTTCAGTTTTAGCCCTCTCTGCAGAGCCTGCATGGGAGAGGAAGAAACGGCGGCACATGTGCTCCTACTCTGCCCTGCGGCCGCCACATACAGGGCTAAGTACTTAGGCAACCTAGGTACGCTCCGAGAAACCACCAGCAACTTAAAGGCCCCGATGGCGTTTTTCGACGAGATGGGTTGGATCGAATAAATTACCCACCCTAACGCAAAAACCGCACCTTGACGTGGAGATGCGGAAAACAGCCCGCCATACCATACCATATACTTATTCAGAACATAAACTAATAAATGCCTCAGTAGCACAAACGGCTGTCGTGCACAAAATGGAGGCTTCGATTTCCCAGCAATGATTTTGCCTGCGAAGCTCTTAATAAATTAATTAGTTAAGTGTTATAAGTAATCCCTAGTGTCGTCTTTAAAAATAAAAGATAGAAATGGTTTGGCTTAATTTTTTTCCATTGCCCATTTTGATATTTTATAGCAATATCAATTATTTAATTAGGCTCACTTATCGCAGTCCACTGCCTATATATATAAGCCTCTCCCAACAAGCGCCACAGAACACGGACGTATTTACGACTTAACTAAAGTAATTTTTTGCCCACAGGTGGACAATATATTCAGAGAAGCAAATGTAGCGAACAATTCTACAGTACGCTATGAAGATTTTGTTAAAATAGCTTGTGCTCCAGTCCCAGACTATTATTAAACCTCTTTTGTACCATGTATCATATTTGATACATGTACATTCTTTTACTATTGTGTCTAATTGGGATATCTATACTTATAATAAAACTGTAGAGAGATCAATTCTGTACATTGAATATATGTTAAAAATTAATATTGGAGGATGAATGGTGATCGATACTAATGCCAAAAATGCAATCAAGAAATTTTTTGTCTGTCTGTCTGTCTGTCTGTCTGTCTGTCTGTCTGTATGTGCACGCATGGGTCAAAAACTACTGAAGGCATTTTAACCAAACTTAGTACAATTGTAGTCCATACTCCCGGGCAGGTTATAGGCTGTATAACATAACGCTAAGACACATAGGAGCTGAGCAATGACGAAAAATTTGAAGCAAGTCGGTTGAAAAAAAGCGCGTTCGAGCTCTTATCATCGCATACGTTGATCATACGCCAAAAAGATGTATTACAAAAATAATGGTCTTCAAACGATGAACAAAAAAGTCCTGAATAGTATATATCTATCTTTTATATATTAGCCACAATAACCTGTTTAATCGTTAGGGTTTTCTTCAAAGTGTATTAAATACATAAATATATTGTAATTTGCATAGACATATCTTTTTCAAACTCCCATATTTCAAAAGTACACTTTAATACCTTATTCATAAAAAAAAATTATAGAAATCGGTTTATAAACACACAAGATTTAGATGAAAGAAAATTTCCAAATGTCGCCGCGCCAGTATGAGTACGGCTGTACGGTTGATTTTTGTTTAACGTCTGAAACGGCCAACCGGTGCATCTATATAATTTCATTCACATTGACTCTTAATGCGAACGGACGTGGATCTTATTGACTCTTCTCGGAATAAGCGCGCTTTAGATATTAAAATACATAGATACGTAGTTTTTAGGTATTAAGTTTAAAGTAGGTATCTATCTATACTATAATAAAACAATCGGAATCGGATAAGTAATACTCGAGATATCGCTAGATCTCTTTATTAGAACAGTCCAATACAAATCAGGGGTCATGAAAAATGGATTTGGTTCAATGTTGAATGAATTTAAATTTCGTTTCTTTTGTTCACGAGATGGCGTTACCAGTAGTAATCATAAAATAAATGAGTTTTTAAATAATATATAACTATTTTATTATTAAGTGCTATTAATAAGTTATTCCTTTTAAATGTTAATAAAATTAACCATGAATCGTATGTGTAATATCAATTATAAGTCTTCACACTAGCCTTTAAAAATATCAATTTAACAGACACAAAGAACATCCAGACTAAGGACAATAGTTTGTGTATCACAATTGTCCTCCATGGGAATCGAACCCGCGACCTCATGCACGCCAGCCATGTAATGCGACCGCCGCGCCACCGAGGCAGGTAATTCTGCCGCACCATAACGTGGCGTGCAAATGTATTCATTCATAATTAATTAGCGATTATCCGTGTGGTGACGGAGCAAGAATACAATATGTCACCTCCCCATCTCATCCCATGGGGCCACCCGTAAAACCGACTAAGGGACTATCGGTGAATATTATCTTTACGAAATAAAAATGAAGGAAAACTTGAAATTAAACCCTATACCAATCCGACTGGCCAACGTGGTATTAGTAGGCCAAGTATCCCTCCGTCACGGGAGGAGGCGCGTCCTTGCAGTGGGACATTAATGGGCTGTTATGATGAAAAAAGCGATGTCATTTATTTTAACTTACAAATTTGACAACAGATGGCATTGTGCCTGTGACGTCATTTTCAGTATCGCGGTATTAAGATTTTACTTGAAAGAATGACGTTCGCTCATGTCTTTCAGTATAAGTTTAGACACAGTCTTCATATATCTGTCTTTGTAAAGATCTGTTTTTGAAAAGGTTTTGGTTCGTTCGTTAATTTTACAATTCGTGTGTAGGTATATCTGTTTGTTATAAGGTTTAAAAAACGATTTTTCAGTATTAAATCGAATTGCGAAGTAAGTAACATCCGCCACGCGAACGAAGTCGCGGGCACAGCAGCTAGTAATATATAAAATAAAAAGGCAATAATAATAATAAATACATATTAAATGTAGAAAATGCTCTGTGAAGTACAAAAACTTATGTTCATTGATATGCACACGAAATATGTGCATTGACAGAGTATTGAAAATCATTCCTTATTGCTGTAAAGCCCGATTTACACATCGACAAGTACAGTAGCGAGTTAAGTAGTAAGTTGTTGATTAGGTTGATTTGAATAGATCTCCATACTATTTTTTGGCAAGTTAAGTTGGCGAGACGCGAGAGAGGGGGCGACTTCGTACTTAACTCACCAAAAAATAGGATGGAGATCTATTCAAATCAAAGTCGATGTGTAAATCTGGCTTTAGTGACTTAATCAACTTACCTTTTTAATATGAAATTTGCTTACGGGAACAAGAGCTTGCATTAATGTACTTACTTAAAAATGTCGCCGTCCAATATATTATATAATAATATAAAATGTATTAAAAGAAGAGACATATTTATTAAAAAATAAAACCAAAATATTTTTTTTTTCTAAAACCGTGTATTTATTTTTTCCAAAAATTTAACAATTTTCCTATAGCTGATATGGCACTCGTGTTCGTGGTCCTTAATTATATTTCAATTACTGCGATAATATACACTATAAAGTATCGAAACAGGTTAAGCAACTTCGTCGAGGTTCGTTTTTTAGATGGGTCACCGGTTTGTCTTTGTGGTACTATGCGTGTCAAATAAGAATAGGATCGCACTTGCTGCCAACTTCATGTGGCAACTGTCATTTTAGTACGACCAACAAAAAAAATCGTAAAATAATTTAAATAAAAATATTTAGCGTTAAAAATTCCGAACAAAACAAATTGTTTTATTCAACGTAAAAAATGTTTTTTCGTTTTTTACCGTTTCATTTGTTCGTTACATTGAAACAATAACATAAAAACCTTACGAAAACAACCGGTTTAATTGAAAATTTGCCGTTTGTTTCACATGGAATCCGATTTGGATGAAGAACGTAGCTATGACGCCGTAAGTGGTGTTGAAGAATTCGATTTCAATTAAAATTTAATTTATGTAATGTTCTCTCCAGCTTGCCATTGGCAGAATCAACAGTAAACGACAGGGCTATTACAAGAAATTTAAAGAACAAAATCACACAACGTCAAACGGTAATCAAAGACTGTAGAGTTGTATCACGCTGTCGTTGGCAGAATCATCGTAAACAATGGAGCCATAAACAAAGAAAAAGATTTGTATTTTGGCGGGAAGCAGTAGGCCACAACAGCATTATTGTGTCCATATATTATCGCAGTAATCAATATACATGAATATTACATAACTACTCACTAAAAAGCACATTATTTTGAGCTTAATAATAATTAAAAAACCTTATTTTACAAATGCAATACATAATATCATAGAAGTAGGTAATAGTAAAATTATTAAATTAAGGAAGCATTTAAAAAGGAATTCATTATAAAATAATATTGTTTTCATTAGAAGTTTTTAGAATTGTGACTGCCACTTCGATAACAAAAATCTGTGTTATCTACGCCAACCATCGAATTAGTTGAAATGGAATAATAATAGGAAGAAAATCACCGCAACCAAATGTTATTTTTGTATTTAAAAAAGTGGTATTTTAGACGTGCCATGCCGTCTCGGTGACGTCGTAAGCAAATTTTGACGTCCATAGACGTCTGTGGCGTTCTTAAAGATTTTGTTATTTGTTTAACTCGCAAGCGAACATGCCACGACTATTTTGCCAATTATATATAATTTTTTTTGACTATTTTGTTGAGAAACAATGACGCAAAATCTCTCTTCCTTTTCTGTGTCAGTGTGTTTCAGTATTTTCATAGACAGGACAATATAGAAGAGAAGGGAACGCATAAACACACAATGAAATAAGCGTGCGAATAATTTTTAAGAAACTTATTTGGCACCTAATTGCTATATAGTTTAGTGAAGCCAAGGAACTTACACTCTAACTGGAATGCTTACGGTCACAAAAATCCGTTCCTAATTTACAGCTGTATGAGTGCAGTGTGTCCCTCTCTAAACGAGAAACCAACATTTAACTTACAGTTGCAAGAGAGAGATGCAATCCACCTTTGTCATTGTCCTTGTCGGAGTATTTTTCCCTTTCATGTTAGGTATATAAACAAGTAAAAAACTTATGTTGTTAGTAGTAATGTAAGATTTAATTTGTCTAAATTTGCTTCGTAAGCATTCCAGTTAGAGTGTAAGTTCCTTGAGTGAAGCTTATTCAATAAATATAATCAAATAACAACCGTGTTTTTTATAAATTAAGTAAATTATTCTTAAATTAGATTTTAATGACTAGAATACATTTTATAATATTTTTTTACATTGGCAATAACGTTTGAGTGTAGATAATTATTTATCCTTGTGGTTTTAACAATAATAAATAAATAAATATTCTTCTCACTTTCACACAACGCCATCTAGTCTCAAACTAAGCAGAGCTTGTACCATGGATACTAGACAACGGATAAACATACTTAAATACTTGTTTTAGTTTCCCCATTGCAAGCGAAGTGACGAGCCTTTTTCATTCAGTAAATTTTGTGACAGTTATTGCCAATGCTTTTTTAATTCATCGTGTTTAACAAACTAGGCAACGCATTTATTTACATCACTATAATATTTAACTATTACAACTGCTATTTCTAACACCAAACATGGGAGAAATTAAACGAAATCAAAACTTATTTACAAGGGGTGCTTAAGGGTTAAAATAGCTATGTGTTACCAGTAGCTGAAAGTTTTAAGAACGTTTTTAGTACAAAGTTGAGGGCTAAGAATATATTATTTTATGAAAAAATTCATCAACTAGTAGGTATAACTTTTAAACTATCGCGTTTCATTATTATAAATATTATATAAACGGGATATTAACGCGCGTTTTATTTGTGGCCGTGGTCGCAACCTGTGCCGAAACGTCAAGTAAAATAAATGTAAATAAAATGCGCGTTAATATCCCGTTTATATAATATTCATCAACTAGGTTTAGAAATATATTTTTTGTTTTAGTTTTGTCCCTGAGATTCTCTAGTATGCCAGAAATATGAATGAATGTAAAGGACATTTTTATAATACTCGATAATAATACGTATGCAATTACATCATACGATATACCTAATACTCATTTTCCACACAATGTCCTTTACATTAATTCATATTTCCGGTATCGTATAATGATTGGTACTTTCAGTGAGATTCACGCTCTAGATGCTCTGTTATGGCTGACAGGAATCACAGTTGGTAGTCCCATAATCCCAACCACTTTCAAACATCTTTGTTTAAAACTGATGAAGCTACTTGAAAACTTTTTAGTTAAAACTTTAGAATACAACCGTTCCTTTCATACCCATGGGATCTAAGGGTCTAAAGACAATTTACCTATCATCTTTTAAACTTTATGGTAGGTCAATTAATAGCCGCCAGGATAGCGTTTACCGTGGCCTCGATAATTATTTCACGAAGTATTCGAAAACTTTTTTGAATTGACAAAATATGGATTACTGAATCGATTTGCAGCTGTAAAGATATGTATGAGTACAGATTGAACTAAATCAGGTTTCTAAGTTTAAATATAATTATATTATTTTGTGTTTCTAGATTCAGCGAAAAGTGCACATAGTTTTTAGTATTTAAAATAGTTTTTTTTACTTTAAAAGGGGATTTTTAGAAAATTGTTACATCTACACCTACTTACCTATATAATATTACAAAGGCGAAATTTTGTGTGTCTGTATGTAACGTTCTACCGTCTAAACGGCTGAAGTAATTTGGATAAAATTTGACGTGGAATTAGCTATCACCATCTTTGGTTGAGGGCCATCCGCCCCACAACAGCCCGCGTAAAGTAGTAACTGTCATCAGAGACAAACTACGCGACCTCAACAAAAAAAAACTATCACCGTGGATTAAAACATAGGCTACTTTTTTTCCAAAAATATCGTGCTATAGAGGTATCATCTAGCTAGTTTTAGATATTTTGATCAAAAATTTGAATGGTACCACACAATTGCTAAAAGTCTAGAAAACAATCATAATTTCAAAGGACGTGATGAGTGACCAGTGGCGTTCTGTCGTCTCTGCCTACCCCGGACGGGATAAGGCGTGAGTTTATGTATATATGTATGTAATTTCAAAGGAAATTTACATTGGTTTTTTTTAAGGAAATTGATAAAATGTTAATACCAGCATTACGCTTACGACGAATATTACAATCGTACTTAAAATCAAACCAGTTCTCATAACTGTGGATGAATTACTGAACCCAGAATAACGCTACCACGAATAACGTTACCACGAAAACATGTATTCACGAATTTGCATTTAGACATCGTTTCACATATTGTAGGTATAGGTATTAGGTTAGGTTCGAACGACGACAATGCGATGCACGAGCCGAGTACCAGAATAAAAATTCGTGATTGTATGTTTTCGTGGTAACGTTATTCGTGATTACATATTTTCGTGGTAACGTTATTCTGGGTTTAGTAATTCGGAAATCAGTATTAGTGTCGATAAATATATTAAAACTAAACTGTAAAATATAGTGACAACATTACAAGCGCGATTTAACTCCGCTGACACAGCGCCATCTATCTACGAAGTATTAAAGTTACCTTTGGAGGTACAGAGTTCTTGACGATTTTGAAAATTTCGAATGTTCTTCAGCCATTTTGTTTTCAAATTCAGGTATAACCTGCGAAAGAGATGTTGACTTATTAAAAAACACAATAATTAAATAATAATGGACTTATTCCAGAGTCTCTATCAACATCTACGGAGACTCTCGCTTGGCAGTTGGATCATAGGTCTGATGCAGAAGGCAGTACTGCTTGACACGGCACGTATTGTGAAGAGGTTCCTATCTCTGGAGCCCTAATCACCAGTAGCTTAGTCCTTGTACCCGATGCTGGTGGGTCTACCTTTTTTTTTATATTTTTAATTTACTTTTATTTTTATATTTAAAAATGTAAGGAATTGAGAACTAATGTAAATAAAGAAACTAAATAATAAATATTCACGGACATCTTTACACAGCGCCATCTGCTCCCAAAGTAAGTACGACTGCTGGGCGACGCTAATACAATGGCGCGCCTGTAAAAGTGATTTGTCAGCAGTCGCTCAAGTTACATGTTGTGTCCCTACACTAGGCTTAACCTACTTGTGTTATGGGTAACGTAACAACGGATATTAATACTTATATACTTTTTTTTGTAAATACATACATAAATATTACACATAGAAACACTCAGGCCAATGCATACTATGCAAACAATCATTTTCATGCACACAAAGATTTGCATTGAGCGGGAATCGAACCCGAGACCTCTGCGTAGCTGTCAATAGTTGAACATATTGGACTACTCCTGTTATATAACCACTACGCCACAGGGGCCGTCTATGTCGCCTTTGGCCACCCGCTTAATGTTTCCACTGTCATCATCTTCTTTTCGTTAATTTATAGCAATAACCTAACCTAAACAGGGTAAATGTACATTCAGCCCCAAAAGTCGCTGAACACATTTTAAATTCCAAAACTGCTGAACACTAAAAGTGGCATAAGTCAGTGTCGCAACAAGAGTACAAAATAAGCTAAACGTACAAAACGACCATAACACGCTGCACACGGTTATTCCAAAAGTAGCTGCACATGGGTATTTCAGAAGTATCTGAACACTAGTATTTCAAAAGTATCAGCACACGGGTATTTCAGAAGTATCGATGTTGCCAACTCCTGCAGTATACGGGAGCCGCGCATGACTGAACGGCAACGTCGCCCGCTGCGTCGCTCATCTGCGGTCGAGTTTCAGTGTAGTTGTAGGGAGTGATTTTGACAGTAGACAAAAGTCAAGCCAATTTCAAAGCGGAATACTACATTAACAATTTCATCAAAACAGTTGTCAACACGATAGCTCTGCTTGTATAGAGCTTGGGTGAAAAGAAAACAGCTCTGGTTCGATCCTGAGGAACGGATTACTTTTTGTGTTTTTTTATTTTTTCTTATTTTGTTTTCTACTATTATTATTCAATACAAGCTGTAACCCGCGACTTCGTTTACGAAAAAATGTATATTCGACAATTAAATTAAATAATTTAATTAATTAATTAATTAAATGGCTTTATCACCTCTAGAGTTAATTTTAGTTGCATGTCATAAAACTATTAAGTTCAATGTCGCACAACAGGGAGCGCTTCTTCTTACATAACATTTCAACTCATATCATCGAATCTCCGAAAATGTTTCTCATACAATTTAAAGTCATAATGATCATTCTTCATTAAATTAAAAATTAAATAAAAATACTATTTAATTTTCAATTAAAAATAATATTTTAACTTTATTAAAATACCTGTGAACAGTAACGGTGAATTTAAGTTACTTGTTTTTTTTGAGATAAAATACAATAAATAAAAACCAAAAAAATACTTGGCACAACCCGGCTTCGAACGCACGTCTACTTCATCAAAGTCGAGTGTTCTATACCCTAGGCTATCGAATCTCAGTGAATTGTGTTGAAATTATGTATCTATTCCAACGAGTAAACATAATTGGCGACACCCACCACAAAGAGAAGACTATTTCGAAAAAGTGACTAATTTTAAGTTAAAGTGACAATACAACAGTGACATATGGAGTGCAAGTGAATTTGATTGTATGAACAATAAAAATACGATTTAAACAAAATAACTGCAAGAAAAATAACGATCATACAATTTAAAAGTTCTAGTGTAAATTAGCTAAATAACTACCAAAATTGCAGTTTCTAGAAGAACTTGGAAACATCTAAGAAGAAATAGCCCAAAAGGTATAGTCGAAAACTAAATGGCCTTATCACCTCTAGAGTTAATGTTAGTTGCATGTCATAAAACTATTAGGTTCAATATCGCTCAACAAAACATCAGCTAAATCATGACGCTACTTTGACATATCAGTTCCTTTGTATTAGCAAATAGTCGTTAGATATTTATAAAAACAAATAATAAAGTCAACGTTATTGACTGTTACTAGAGTATATTTTCGGTAAAATGTTTTATTCTAATGAATTTCTCTCTTTTTTCCTTCTATGTCCATCCCTATCATTTCTTGCATGACGTCATTGGTGCATATTTCAATTTAAAGTTTTCGTAATTTTATAATATAAAACAAATTAGGGTAAACCACCTAATCGTTAGAGGTCCTACAATTATTGGCACAGAGTTAAAAGTGAGTAAAAAGAAAGAAAACACTATAGATTATCCTAGTTCAGTATGATTATTCAAGTTCAAATATTATTTATTTAATATTTTTATCATATTTTATTTATTTTATGTGACAACATAGCAACAATAAATTTATCAGAATTCTTTTATTGGCATTAGTGACAATAATATTTATTTAATACTATTCAATCACATAATAATGAGTAAGTATAAGCAAAGATTATAGTATTTTATAATTTTATGATATTTTATATTTTAGTCTGACACGAAGTCCACTCTTAAGGTGCCAACAATTGGGTGGCTTACCAGCCAATATTTAAATTCTACATTTTCAGTTTTTCTGAAATGACAAGCTTGTAATGTCACAAGTAACAAGTTGACTTTAGTTTTAAATTATTTAATGGTTTTTCATGGTTTTTCACATACAAACTCTACAGTTTAATATAGTGACATTTGTATTGTTTTAGTAGATATTATTATTTATAGGGTTGAAGTGAAAGTTTAAAATAAATTGCACTTTTAATCTAAGCATAGTTTTGATTACGGTCAACTAATGACGTCAAGCTCACGCATAAACATTAAATAACGATCTTAATGAATTTGAATTATGATGGAATTTTTTGTCAAAACTGATAAAGCCGTTTCGATTTCGGGTATACATGTTTAACGGATGTATTATAAAAAGCTACAAATTATTACTCAAAAATACAAAGTCATTGAACTATCACAAATTTATCAACCAACGCCATCTATCTGAAAGTATTAGAACTGTTCACAAGTTAAACATCTATTAAACCTCTGCTAGTTCTGCTACTGGACACTAGGTGTCGCTTATGTACAAATCAATATTATAAATTAATGATTTTATTGATTATAAAAACAAAAAAATAAGATGGCGCAAACATCACTCTGTGCCGGATGTCGACAAAAATTGCCTCCTAAAGAAAACCTTACCTGCTCATTATGTAAATCTAAATACGACCTGGAATGTGCAGCTTCTTCAAAGGAGCACTTCAAAGGCATGAGCCCCAAACATAAAAGAACATGGAAGTGCCAAATGTGTTTGTGTAAAATCCCGAAAACTGGGAACGTAGATACACCAATACGTTCTACAAATAGTCCAAGTAATAGCCAAGCTACAACATCCCCAACAGACGCAAACAATGTCACAACGAAAAGCAAACCTCTTTACACGCACTATGACACCAGTAGCTCTGAGGACATATGCATGTCAGGAGATACTATCCAAACACATGAGTACCACTTAAAAAATAAAAAGAGTAGATTTACCATGGAAAATTTTAGCCAACTTATTGTTTCAAAATTGAAGGAAAACAATAGGTCAATAATCCAGGAGCTTCAAGACACAATAAGAACGAGCATCGAGCAGGCAATTTCTGAATTGAAGAAGGATTTAGATAATAAAATAAAAATACTTTCGGTCCAAAATAACCAAAGACAATTAGATATAGACAATATAAACAAGAAAATAGAAAAACTACAAGAAGAAAACGAAGACCATTTCATGTACACTGATAATATGTATGCTAGCGTCGAAGACTTTGGATTCTCCGACCACTGTAGTACTATTCTACACCTTAACATACCTCAAAAGACTACACCGACTACATGGACCATGAGAAAAAGACTATTCACAAACACAAATATACAGAAATTTAAACTTTTATTGCAAGACGTTAACTGGAGTAGCTTACTAACACACAATAATATAAATGAAAATTACTTAGCTTTTCATAATAAACTTACAAATATCTTAAATTTAACTATACCACAACGTACAATAAAGCTTAAACAAGTATACAAAAAATATTGGCTAATCGTTGGTATAAGAAACTCTTGTAAACATAAAAGATTACTTAAGATTATTACCAATAAATCGAATAATCCAACTTTAGTAAAATATTACAAAAGATACGAAAAGATACTAAAACGAACTATAATTACTTCAAAAAAATTGCACTATAAAAATAAAATGTCCACATCTAAAAATAAAGTTAAAACAATGTGGAGTATAATTAACGAGAGAACTAACAAAAAGATAAAGAAAGAAAAACGCAATACAACTTTGCATGCAAACAATAAGTTAATCTCTGAAACAAAGGATGTAGCTGACTTCTTTAATAACTTCTTTGCTTCTATTGGGAACACAAACATAATCCCACCTTCATGCTCTACCATACCTATGCAGCCGTGTAATGAAAACTCAATTTTCCTTAAACCAGCAGAACCATACGAAATAAATAAAATTATAAAAAATTTGAAAAATAAACAAAGCTATGGTATAGATGAGCTTCCACCCTCTTTAATTAAAAAAATGTGCGGATGAATTGACGCTACCATTTTACATATTAGTCAATCAAAGTTTTGAAGAAGGTACTTTCCCAAACATTTTAAAAACTTCTGTCATAAAACCAATTCATAAAAACAATTCCAAAGAGGACCCAAGTAATTATCGGTCCATTGCTCTTTTACCAACAGCCTCAAAAATTATAGAAAAAGCAATGTGTAATCGTGTTTACAATTTTTGTGAGAAATACAACATCTTTGACGATTCTCAGTATGGTTTCAGAAAACATCGCTCAACTATACTAGCCGTATACAAAGTAATACAGGAAGCCCTAAATATATTAAATGATAAGAAGTATGCAATTGGATTATTACTAGATATGATTAAAGCTTATGATAGAGTACAATTTGACATTTTATTAAAAAAATTATATAATATAGGAATACGTGGCAACTGTTATGAATGGTTTAAATCATATCTAGACCGCCGTGAACAATTGGTTGAAATTGAGAGTTACAACCATCAAACAAACGAGATAGAAACAATAAAAGCAAATAAACAAATGGTGTATGCCTCAATACCACAAGGAAGTGTACTAGGATGTTTTCTTTTTCTAGTTTACATCAACGACCTTCCAAAAAATATACACCAATCCTGTATTTTGTTTGCCGACGACGTAACTATAATTAGTTCATATGATAATAACAGTAAAAACTTAAAACTAAACGGTCAATTAGATTCATTATTAAATGATACCACAAAATGGATGTCACAACATAACTTAGAGTTAAATTACAAAAAAACAAAAATTATAACATTTTTTCCTCGACAGAAAACTCCAATAAACATTAACTTTAAATACCAGAACAATACAATAGAATTAGTAAATAAAGCTACCTTATTAGGCATAGAAATAGATTCACACATAAATTGGCAACCTCATGTTGATAAATTAAAAGCCAAATTGTCAAAATTCTCGTACGCGCTACGTGAGATCAAAAAAACAACTGACTTGAAAACCGCACTGTCCACATATTACGCCTACGCATATGCGTGGTTGAGATATGGTGTCATTTTAAACCAATAATTATGAATAGGACCCATTTCGTTTCTGGATCTTGACTGAATGATTGGAGCGGGACTCTGGTTTTGCTCTGGTCTTTGGTATATCATGTTATACCTACATGTTGTCAACAAAGTTACGCAAAATTAATGTATAATAATATTAATTATTATGAATAAAAAGAAATCTAAACAAAAAAGATATGACTTTAAATTATAGTATAAAAGATGGTTATGTTGAGAAAATATAGGAAAACAAATAATAGTATAATAGATGTTTATTGCTAATGAAATTATGAAGATGAATGCTTCGGATTATTAACATTAGGGACAAAAAAATTAGGAATTGCGATTGTTAGGATGAAAAATGTTAGGAAGAACATTTTCGGACTTCCAATTATAGGAGTTGAAATTTTAGGGGAACTTTGGCGCACCCGGCTACATCGAAGGTATACGAAGAGTTGGTAAAAAAGGAACAAAAAATCGACCGGTTGTAATAGAACTCATAAGTAAAAGACTAACATCGTATATCATAGAGAACAGTCAATATTTTCGTGGGACTGGACTCTACATTTCAGAATTTTTGGACTCTACGGCTTTAAAGGAAAGAGCTCAACTAAGAGAAAAAATGCTACAGGCAAGGCAAAATGGATTTCACGCTGTAATAAGAAATAATGCGTTATATATAAATGGAAAAAATGTTAGTTTGAAGGAAAATAACAATGATAGAATGACTCAAAGCCAACAATTAAATACAACAGAAACAATATATACAAACGCAAACCTTAACTTGTCATCGACTCAACACATTAACCATACTTTTCGCCCATAAAGATAATATACCTTTTAAAATACTATTCCAAAACATTCAAAGCATAAACAATAAACTTGATATAATGGAAACCTTCTTTACTCAAAATTCTTTATACAAAGCATTGGCAATAACTGAAACTTGGCTCACGAAGGATAAACTAGATAGAATTAACCTCAGCGGGTACAAGATTGCTTCATCATACTGGAGAAACACTCGCACAGGCGGTGGTGTTTGTATCTTTCTACAGGAACACATTAACCACATCCAAAGGAATGATATTACCGACATGTCAATAGAATACATTATAGAGTTATGTGCTACCGAACTTCCAGATGAAAATTTATTATTAATAACTATGTATTGGAATAGAAGAGAGGAAGAAACATTTTATCAGCAATTAGGTAAAATTCTAAACTATGTTACTAAAAAATACTCTAAACTTAATATTATTCTGGGAGGTGACTTTAACACTAACATACTCTTAGGAAATTTAAAAACTCAAAATTTTCTAAACATAATGCGAGAACATAAACTTACACAACATATAAAAACACCTACACGCATAACACCAACAACTTCAACCTGTATCGACCTTATACACACATCAAAAAAGTCTAAGCAACATGCATGATATTACAAATTTACCATTTATATTAATTAATTTCTAAGTATTTACTCACTCAAAGTGTATAGGTAAGTAAACTTTTTTGTTATTGATGACATACTGGCTGGTTGTAAAAAAAAAATTTCGATTATGTTTTGTTTTTTTTCATAAAATTCAAATGACTGCGAATTTGTTTGAATTTGAGTGCATGTTAATTGCTACGTTTTAGTCTTGATTTTATAATTTTACCAACCATTTAAATACAGTTGGCGACAAAATTGAATTGTTAGATATTCTTTACGTCATGGAGCGACGTCATTTGACGGCAGATGAAATGCAAAGAGCTGTAGGGATGTTGCAAGCGGGAAGTAATCAATCTCAGGTATCTCGACATTTTGGTATTCATAGAAGTGTTATTTGTCGTCTTTGGCAGCGCTACAATAATACAGGGGAACCCGCTGAACAGCATCCAGGCCGTAAAAGGAGTACAACCACTCGGCAAGACCGGTACATACAACTGACTGCAAGACGCCAGCCGATGTTAACCGCTCGAGAGATAAGTTTGAGGCTACAAAATTCAAGTGGTGTTGATGTAAGTCCCCAAACTGTGCGAAATCGACTGCATGAGTACGGCCTACGAGCTCGACGCCCTATCAGGTGCCCACCGATACGTCACGGGAATCGCGCTCGTCGAAATGAATGGTGTAGAGAACGCATAACATGGACCCAGGAACAATGGGATAAAATTATGTTTTCCGATGAGTCGCGATTCGGGTTTAGGCCTGATACAAGAAGGGTGCGAGTGTACCGTCGACCCGGAAATACTGAAAGACTCAGGTGCGTTCAGGAAGTTCATCCATACAGCGGCTCAACAGTTATGGTATGGGCGGGTATTATGAAGAACAGGCGAACTGAGCTCGTTTTTGTAAATGGAAACATGAACGCTGAAAATTACGTTGAGGATATTCTCAGACCTTATGTCCATCCATTTGCACAAACCTTTGGCTCCGATTTTACGTTAATGCATGACAATGCGCGTTCACATACAGCTCGGCGAACCAGCGAATACTTGGCAACGGAGAACATCCAGGTATTGCCCTGGCCTGCACAATCGCCAGACCTCAACCCCATCGAGCACGCATGGGACATGCTCCAGAGACGTGTTTTGAAGGACTTGGACGGAGTGACAACAACCCAACAGCTGAAGGATTTGCTACAATTCCATTGGGAGCGAATACCGCAAGATGACATAAACAGTCTCATTAATTCAATGAATAATCGTTGCCGACAAGTTCTGAATAGCAGAGGAGGCCATACTTTGTATTAAATTGTCCTATTCTTTCACAATAAATTCATTTTCTTAAGAAATTTCAATTTGTAAAAAAAAAGTTTAGTTTCTTATGTACCTGTATATTCTAATATTGTTAATTTCTGTTATTAAAAGAACTTATAAAGAAAACAGCTGTTATTTTTACATCATAGAACCCTAAAAATATTATTTAAAAAATAAAATACAACGTTATAATTAAAATAAATGGTAAAATAAATTAATATAAATGGTAAATTTGTAATATCATGCTTTTTGATGTGTGTATTTACAAATTTCATGTACACTGATATGTATGCTAGCGTCGAAGACTTTGGATTCTCCGACCACTGTAGTACTATTCTACACCTTAACATACCTCAAAAGACTACACCGACTACATGGACCATGAGAAAAAGACTATTCACAAACACAAATATACAGAAATTTAAACTTTTATTGCAAGACGTTAACTGGAGTAGCTTACTAACACACAATAATATAAATGAAAATTACTTAGCTTTTCATAATAAACTTACAAATATCTTAAATTTAACTATACCACAACGTACAATAAAGCTTAAACAAGTATACAAAAAATATTGGCTAATCGTTGGTATAAGAAACTCTTGTAAACATAAAAGATTACTTAAGATTATTACCAATAAATCGAATAATCCAACTTTAGTAAAATATTACAAAAGATACGAAAAGATACTAAAACGAACTATAATTACTTCAAAAAAATTGCACTATAAAAATAAAATGTCCACATCTAAAAATAAAGTTAAAACAATGTGGAGTATAATTAACGAGAGAACTAACAAAAAGATAAAGAAAGAAAAACGCAATACAACTTTGCATGCAAACAATAAGTTAATCTCTGAAACAAAGGATGTAGCTGACTTCTTTAATAACTTCTTTGCTTCTATTGGGAACACAAACATAATCCCACCTTCATGCTCTACCATACCTATGCAGCCGTGTAATGAAAACTCAATTTTCCTTAAACCAGCAGAACCATACGAAATAAATAAAATTATAAAAAATTATTGATGGTAACAGTTGTGAATGATGAACTTGAATCAAAGGGAATGAAAGTTAATGCAAGTAAGACGAAAGTCATAGTGTTTGAGAAGAATGAAGAGATTACTGTTAGTGAAGTTATGATTGGAAGTGAAAGACTTGAACAGGTGAAAGAATTTGTGTATCTGGGGAGCATGTTTACGAGAGATGGAAAACATGATAAGGATATTGAGAGAAGAGTGCAAAAGGGAAACTCGGTGAACGGTGCCCTGCACTCGTTTATGAAAAGCCAGAACGTGACTACTAAAGCTCGTCTGGCTGTTCATAAGGGAGTGCTAGCACCAACCTTAATGTATGGTAGCGAGAGTTGGGTATGGCAGAAGAAGCATGAAAGTAGAATTAATGCGGTAGAAATGCGTTCACTGAGAAGTAGGTATATGTGGATTAAGACTGATAGATAGAGTAAGGAATGATGAGATAAGAATACGTTGCGGCATGAAAGATGATATAGTGACCAAAATCGAGAAAGGAATGTTGCGTTGGTTTGGTCACATTGAGAGAATGAATGATGAGCGTTTGACGAAACAAGTATACAAGGCTAGTGTGAAAGGGCGAGTCGGTGCCGGTAGGCCACGGAAAACACATGGTGACCAGATAGGTTGCATATTGGAAAAGGGCCAAATAAAGAGCACTCGTAACCGACGCGCATGTATGACTCGCTTAATGAATGTGGACGAGGCCGAATCTGTTTGCCAGGATCGTGACAAGTGGCGTTCTGTCGTCTCTGCCTACCCCGGCCGGGATAAGGCGTGAGTTTATGTATGTATGTATGTATAAAAAATTTGAAAAATAAACAAAGCTATGGTATAGATGAGCTTCCACCCTCTTTAATTAAAAAAATGTGCGGATGAATTGACGCTACCATTTTACATATTAGTCAATCAAAGTTTTGAAGAAGGTACTTTCCCAAACATTTTAAAAACTTCTGTCATAAAACCAATTCATAAAAACAATTCCAAAGAGGACCCAAGTAATTATCGGTCCATTGCTCTTTTACCAACAGCCTCAAAAATTATAGAAAAAGCAATGTGTAATCGTGTTTACAATTTTTGTGAGAAATACAACATCTTTGACGATTCTCAGTATGGTTTCAGAAAACATCGCTCAACTATACTAGCCGTATACAAAGTAATACAGGAAGCCCTAAATATATTAAATGATAAGAAGTATGCAATTGGATTATTACTAGATATGACTAAAGCTTATGATAGAGTACAATTTGACATTTTATTAAAAAAATTATATAATATAGGAATACGTGGCAACTGTTATGAATGGTTTAAATCATATCTAGACCGCCGTGAACAATTGGTTGAAATTGAGAGTTACAACCATCAAACAAACGAGATAGAAACAATAAAAGCAAATAAACAAATGGTGTATGCCTCAATACCACAAGGAAGTGTACTAGGATGTTTTCTTTTTCTAGTTTACATCAACGACCTTCCAAAAAATATACACCAATCCTGTATTTTGTTTGCCGACGACGTAACTATAATTAGTTCATATGATAATAACAGTAAAACTTAAAACTAAACGGTCAATTAGATTCATTATTAAATGATACCACAAAATGGATGTCACAACATAACTTAGAGTTAAATTACAAAAAAACAAAAATTATAACATTTTTTCCTCGACAGAAAACTCCAATAAACATTAACTTTAAATACCAGAACAATACAATAGAATTAGTAAATAAAGCTACCTTATTAGGCATAGAAATAGATTCACACATAAATTGGCAACCTCATGTTGATAAATTAAAAGCCAAATTGTCAAAATTCTCGTACGCGCTACGTAAGATCAAAAAAACAACTGACTTGAAAACCGCACTGTCCACATATTACGCCTACGCATATGCGTGGTTGAGATATGGTGTCATTTTATGGGGAAACAGTTCAGAAACACCTTATTTATTTACCCTTCAGAAAAAATTGATTAGAATACTAGTAAATATTCATCAAGAAGAAAGTTGCAAACCTCACTTTCAGAAGTTAGAAATACTCACACTACCAAGTCTCTATATTCTAGAATTATGTAAATTTGTGCGAGAAAACCCACATTTTTACAGCAAAAGGGAAGACAAGCAAAAAACATACATTTTAAGACACAAAAATAGGCTTAACCTTCCATCTTCACGAATTGCAATGCATTCATCAGGTACTCTAGTTATGTCTATAAAAATATATAATAAATTACCAGAAGCAATAAAAAATGAAAGCCAATTTAATATTTTTATGAATAAATTAAAACAATTTTTGATAAATAAATCCTATTACAATATAAATGATTATTTAAATGACATATTTATATAGAATTTATTGCAATAATTAATGTGTAATTTTAATTTAATTTTTGATTTAATTTTTAATTAAAATTTGCTGATTAATTTTAATTTAATTTTATTTTAAACTGACATTTCCCAATTTTATTTTATTTGATTTGATTTATAATTATTTGTGTCTATTTTGTTATTAAATTCATCAAATTCAATATATTAGAGCTAATTCAAAGACTGTACATACACTAATCTAACCTACACACCCACATCACAACATACTTTTACATAACACTCACGCAAAATCACCTGTCACAAATCTCACTTATGAATTATATTAATAACAAGATTTTAATATAATATAATGGCGCCTTCCTCCTCTCTCCTTTTGCTGTGCCCGACAGGGTCTACAATTGATACTGATATGTACTTACTTACACCTAAATGAAACATTGTGGAATGCAATAAATGATTGAGTATTGAGTAATTGTCTATAAATATTGATGGTAGGTAAGTGACTATTTATATTTTATTAAGCCAAGTAACTTAAATTCACCGTCACTGTTCACAAGTATTTAAATTAAATTAAAATATTATTTTTAACTTTGAATTAAAAATTAAATAGTATTTATATTTAATTTTTCACTATTAGTTCAGCTACTTTTGGAACACTAGTGTTCAGCTACTTTTGGAACACTAGTGTTCAGCTACTTTTGGAACACTAGTGTTCAGCTACTTATGAAATACTAGTGTTCAGATACTTCTGTAATACCCGTGTGCTGATACTTTTGAAATACTAGTGTTCAGATACTTCTAAAATACCCGTGTGCAGCTACTTTTGGAATAACCGTGTGCAGCGTGTTATGGTCGTTTTGTACGTTTAGCTTATTTTGTACTCTTGTTGCGACACTGACTTATGCCACTTTTAGTGTTCAGCAGTTTTGGAATTTAAAATGTGTTCAGCGACTTTTGGGGCTGACTGTGCAAATGAAACAAAAAAACCTAACACTCACTTAAAAAAAATATCTTCTACACAGCCGTTAATTTTCAAATCCGACAACCCTATCAGACGTGTTTGTTCTTCACAGTGTTGCCAGCTTTCCGACGTCTAAAGTTACCCATTTGTCTTAATATTTGTGTGTTTTCGTCGTCCACTTCCCTGTCCATGCCCGAAGTACCGGGGATTTGGCCGAAGAGTTTTAATTTCGATGGTAGGTATATTAAGCCTAGCAGTGTTATTACTGAAAAAGAAGAAAAATTATCCATTAATAATCATGTAGAGATGTCCGTGAATATTTATATAAAATTTTAAATTTATTTTAATAATTATCCTTTGCCCAGCAGTGGGATGATAAAGGCTGACATTAAGGGCGGTTTATCTTAATTTGATTTAAGTCGAACTAAAAACATTTTTAAGGCTATTTAGTAAAAGTTAAACATAATTAGAACTAGATGGCGTTGTACCAAAGTAAATACTTACTATTTAACACGCAGGGGAAGACGACGTAGAAGTTAAGATCCGTCGAATGAAAATAAAACGCCTCAGAGAAGTACAGCACTATTGTTAACGTCAGTGACCAGTATCCCATTGAGACGACACTGAAAATTAGAGAAAAAAATCATATAATCACCGCCTCAATAGTCGCGCCTAGATGGCGTTCTACAGTTGAGTTCTAAGTTGCGGCCCGGTGCCTTATAAAGCAATGGTTAAATTTGGTAGTCGAGGCAGTTACTCGGTTGACCTAATGGTCATGGCGCTGGACGCGTATAGTCCAGAGACGCGGGTTCGAGTCCCGCATCGAGTACCAATTTTTTCCATTGTCGTTCTTCTTTTCGGATTTTTCTAGTTATACCCAAGCTTTATATGTAAAAATTATATGTAAAAATCATATAAGACCTAATCTTAGCATTCCATGGATTCTCCGTGCGGGTGCCGGGTCCATCGCGTGATAGAGAACGGAACACTTGCATAACAGCGTCTGGGACTTACGACCCTGATGTAGGTTTAAGGAGGCCCCCTTACAACGCGTTAGCGGTCACCTTCTCTGTCTGCTATGTTCCGTCCTCTGCTAATAAAGGGGTAAAGTTTGTGTGTTTGTGATGTTGTAGGGGGTAATCTCTGAAACTAATGAACCGATTTTAAAAATTCTTTTTGTGTTGAATAGTCCATTTATCGAGGAGTGTCATAGGCTATATAGTATCACGCTATGACGTATAGGAGTGGAGCAGTAATGTAATATGTTTAAAAAAAGGGACGCGTTTTTTTCGCCGCCCAACAAAGTGGTCACAGGGCAGCTAGTAATATTATAAAGAGGTAAAGTTTGTGTGTTTATGACGTTGTAGGGGGTAATCGCTGCATCTACTGAACCGATTTTAAAAATTCTTCTGTTTTGAATAGTCCATTTATCGGGGAGTGTCATAGGCTATTTAGTATCACGCTATTACTAATAGGAGTGAAGCAGTAATGAAATACGTTTAAAAGAGGACGCTATTTTCGCCATCCAACAAAGTGGGCACGGGTCAGCTAGTAAGATAAAAAAACATGGCTAAGCTAGCAGTAAAGTGACTTTATTAGTATTAAAAGACACGGGTTTGATTCCGGGTCGTAAAACAAATAGGTTTAGAATAGAACTTGTCTTTCCTTTCATACTCGTGTAAGTCATAAGATGCGACCACAGATATCTGAACAAAGGAGATGTGCCCTGATTGTCATTTTGTATGGAAACCTAATGTCGCCAGTTTTTTTAACACACACAGCAATAGAATATACGAATAGAGTACTGTTCTCAGTTACATCTAGATTATCAATGAACGCAATTACTCTGTCTCGTTTCTCCTTGAAATATCTCCCTTACACGGTGTCACAGCGAACCAATCAGCGCTACTATATTTAAACAAATAAAACAAACTAAAATAAATTTAGATAGAAGAACTACTACAATTTAAAACTACTACATGTAAAAAAATTACATTTATGCTAGGCGTTGACCTTATCGATAGATGATTAATAAAATATATCGATAGACAAGACTTACATTTATTTTATTAAAAAATAAATACTTACTTATAAATATAAATAATAATTACTTTTATATAAATATGTATAATGTAATAATATATAATTGTACAATACTTTTGTAAAATAATATTCACGACAGTGTGTATAAGATCGTACATGTCGTGAAACAAATTAATCCGTGAACTGATGTCGTAATATCGCAGGTTGAAGGAACTCAAGCGTCATACTTCTTTTGCGTCCTTATTGTCGCAGCAGTTTGTAACATTTTGACTGTTGTCATACAAAATTAACGCACCTGTGAGGGAGAGCTAGCGATAATTTAGCCACAGTCGGTAAAGCCTAGCCGACTTTAAACCACGACTTTTGACGAAAAGCTGTGTGAGCTAATAAATGTATGAGCTTTTAAAAAAACTTTTAAAACCACTCTAATGATCATTTTAAACCTTTATGTTCTAGAGTACTTACGCCACCTTTGATTTAGGATATTATTTCAACATTGTAATACTTATATTGAAATTACATAATTTAACATTTAATAAAAATATTTTTTTCATTTAACTTAATAAAACTTTTACAATTTAAAATTCCTTCAATACACGACTTTTTATCAAAAACGATAGATAGTCGTAGTCATGAACGGGTCGTCACTATCGTTTGGTTGTTAGAGCGATCACGGTTAGCAACCACTTGTCATACGTAATATCGTTGAGCGAATAGTTCATTGCTTCATATATTCATTTAATGACTAGCTTACACAACATTAGAGAAGCAATGTATATGTTACAAAAATATTATAGTACTTAATTATCCGAATATGAAAATAACATAGTGAGGACATCGAAAATTATTTTTTCATGATTTTAGAGGTAAATACAATAAAATACATGTACTAAGATATGGTAAGTGATTCCATTATTAATAAAGTTTTTTATATTGCTCTTATTTTTACAGGCAACCACTGAACAACTCGGCATTTTATATGTTGTCCCGGTCGTTGTCAAAACACAGCTAAACCTAGGTGACAGCCATTTTTAGCTATATAATCGTTCTAATCATATTGCTTTGACAAGAAAACCCCGTCATACCATTTCTCCTTTTATTTAGATTTCTGTGGATGCGACCCAGTTTCATTTCATGATTATTTAATCTTCCGATATTCATTCGACACCGAAAGTCTTCCGAACAGTTTGTACACACAGCAACTAATCAAGCTAGACACTCATCTACCTGAAATAAGACACAATTTCAAAAGAAAATGTTTAACTTGATGTGTTGCTGTGTGTACTTGCATAATATAGTGTTCAGATATTGATTGACGACCTCTGTGGCGTAGTGGTTATATAACATGACTGCTACGCAGAGGTCTCGGGTTCGATTCCCGCTCAAGCAAATCTTTGTGTGCATGAACATGATTGTTTGCATTGGTGTTTCTACGTATAATATGTATGTATTTACAAAAAAAAAGTATTCAAGTAAGTACATATGTTTATTCGTTCTCTAGTACCCATAGTACAAGCTCTGCTTAATTGGGGTGAAAGTGTGAGGAATATAAGGAATATTGAGGAAATATAGATCATTGATTTGTAACAATTCACATCTTGACTAATAATAGTAGCAAATTAATACGAACAAGACATTATATTCAAATCAAATCATTTACAAAGATATAACATTACAAATAAGTCATTTATATAATTAAGTGTACAAAATAAAGTTTGCCAGCACTAGGGTAAACCTGTGCCGCAGGCTGTAAGGGCACAAAAATATTGTTATAGTTCATTAAAATATTAGTATTTAAGTTATATATTAGTTATTCATTAGATGTTTCATATTAAATTTAATTATTCTTATTAAAACAATAAAATATGATGAGCAATAGTCACGTACTTAGGTACATGTGTTATATTCAGTTTAGCATAGTTAGCAATTACCTAGTTACGATGTTTACATTTAAAAATTGTTAATTACGAGTATTCTTATATAATTATGTACTTGTTTTAATGAAGGTCAAATATAATAACATAATAAATTGGTTCCTAATGGTTTGGTAACTATCTATACTATAAAGATGGATAGTCAAATAAAAATTTACAATAACACAAAATAAACTGGAGAGAAGAAGACTTATAGAAATAACAGTTAATACAAAAAACGGCATAATTTGTGTAGGAACGTTAGTGCACTAAGTCGATTCACTGTAGCCTATGGAGTCAATATATCTGGTCTCTGCCATCTTCCTTGCTGGACAATCAAAGGCTCCCGTCTTATGGTCGCTTGGTTTTTTAAACCGCAAACAAGTCGAGCATTTCAGTTGTTCCGCTGTTTTAGTACATTCATGTACTTGGTGCCCTGTCTCTCCGCAGTGTCCGCATGTGTACGTGGTCTCACGGCAGGTCTTGGCAGCGTGTCCATATTGGTGACATTTGTAACACCTCGACACAAGAGTGTAGTCCTTAACTGGGCAAGAAGACCAATTTATGAAGGCGCGTTCTTGGTTTATTAGGGCAGTTCTGATGTTGGCGGTTACTTCTAAAACAAAATTACAAGTAGATGCCTCCTTTTTACCTGTCTTATGGCTAAGTCTTATGGAAGACATAAATGTTTCGCGTGGTAATTGTGGTAAAAGGTCAACAATATTCCGCTCGTAAATACTTTCGAATACGTCTTGGTCAGTAAGGGCACATGGTACTCCGATAACAATAATCCTAGGTCTCCTTTTTAAAGTGTCCTGTACATTGAGGCCCGAGCTGCTTAGTTGTGATGATTTCCTCAGCTTGTCAATGTCATCTTTTGTCTCTGTGCTTATTATTACACCTCCGTTTTTGGTCTTACGTAGACTTCTTACATGCAGTTTCATCTGTTCAGGGCAAATAATTTTTTGTACGAGCGATTTGGTGTCTTCGCTGGTCTTTAATACGTCGATAGGATAAATAGTTATGGAGCTCAGGTTTTTAGGGCGAACAATGTCATTGCTGTTAGTCTTAACAACATCGGAAAATGACACTTTTTCATTGACCCATTTAATTGAGCTCACTTCAATGCTTTCCTTGATGGATTTCTTAAAGTCGTTAAGGCATTCAACAAGGTCCTGATTTTCTGTTAAAGAATCAATGGTCGCGTTCATTAGGATGGCTTTTTGTTTTAAGGTCTGGTAGTGCACGGCCATTTGACCAACGCCATTTCCGATGTTCCGTGCTAGACTGCTGATTTTCAATTTATTTTCGGAGTTCAGCTTTGACTCTGCAGCAATATTGCAAACTTCATTTAAGCAGCGCTCGATTGAAGACATCCAATATTTAATGTCGCTAGTAGATAATGTGGTCACGGTTTCATCAGCTTCGTGTTGTTCTGGTTGTGTCGTACTACGACCAAAAGGGCTGTTTTCCATTTTTGTAAATAAAACTTCTACCTATTTTACATAGTATTTGAATGAATCATATTAAAACACTGCTTTTTCACTGATTTGTAATATCTAGGTCACAATTAATTGCTTCTAATTAAAACATGTGTAATAAAAATAACTAATAAATAACACGTCTTCTCTGTTCAAAGATCGAAAGTATATTCAATATTGAACGGTTATTACCAAAGAACAATGCTTAGTAAAGGCACTAAGGAGTTACGTGATTTAATTGCAATAGGAAAGCCCCGACATTGATAGAACAATTTTTGTTTTTTGCATTTTTATGTGCCATTAACATTTTTATCCGTGTAGTGACGGAGTAAGAATACAATATGTCACAACCCCATCTCATCCCATGTGTGTCGTAGAAACCGACTAAGGGACTATCTGTGAATATTACCTTTACATAGAAAGAAGGAAAACTTGAAATTAAACCCTATACCAATACGTCTGGCCAGCGTGGTATTAGTAGGCCAAGTATCCCTCCGTCACGGGAGTAGGCCCGTCCATGCAGTGAGACATTAATGGGCTGTTATGATGTGCCATGAGGCGAGGGCTTTTTAATACTTAGAATACTAGCTGATGCCAGCGGATGCTTCACCTGCGTTGTACATTATAAGTCAGTAGTCTAAATATTATTTTGCACCCTAACCTACCTATATTCCAAATTTCATCACAATCTAGTAGTTTTCGCGTGAAAGAGTAACAAACATCCATCCATCCACACAAACTTTCGTATGTATAATATTAGTAGGGTGTGGGATATAGAAGTCCCCCTTTCCATATGTGTGAGGTCATAGAGGGTCTTGAGATCATCTTTTATCTTTTGAGATTGGGGGTAGGAGAACTAATGGCCACTTGGGCAGCAACCACAGTAGATTCGAGCAAAATCTTTCTAATTGATATCATCATCATAACAGCCCATTAATGTCCCACTGCAGGGACGGCCGTCCTCCTGTAATGTAGGGATAATTGGCCAACTAATACCACAATGGCCAAACGGATTCGTATTGGGTTTAATTTCAAGTTTTCCTTCTTTTTATTTCGTTAAGATAATATTCACGAATAGTTCCTTAGTCGGTTTTTACGACACCCATGAGATGAGATGGGGTGGTGACATATTGTATCCAATTGATATAATTTATAGAAACTACAGGAGGATTGCGACTTTCAGAAGCCAAGCGGACTAGACATGATCAGATAGTTCACTGTTGGTGTACTATATTCATCTGGTGTCATTTCCACAGCCCAGGAAATAAAAAGTCTTTAGTAATGTCCACTAGCTCACTTGATGGTACAGTCACAAGCAATAATATGTACACATTTTGTAAACCAGTTACCTAAATTTCTGCCAATCCAACATTTAATATTCGAAGATTAGTTAAAAACTGCACGGAATCTCTTCTAAATTATGAATTAATTTTGGTATTCTACTGTCTAGATAAATAAACATGCAGATAGTTTAGAAAATTTGACAATGTGTACATATTATTGCTCGTGACTGTACCACTTATCAAGTGGTTCTTTACTGTAATAGCTATCATAGCAATAAAATATATACTTACGGTCTATAATGTATGTATAAGGTACAGTGTATCAAAGCTAAGGCTTTCAACACTGAATACATTCCAAGCATTCTTGATATTGTGAAGTCACCTAAAACAAAAAAAATATATTATAGAGAATTATAATAGAGACGGGCGTCTCTGCAGTGGGAAATTAATGGGCTGTTATGATTACAAAAGATAATATCAACAGGCTCAAAGGCCTGATAGGAACGTGCCCAATGCTGTGTTCGGAACCCATAGTAAACCTTCGGAACTTGCAAGAGGTGGCCGAGGATCAGGCAGACTGGCATTCTCTTGTGTGGAATGACAAACCACATTTTGGTTTGTTGAACCAATGAGTATGAATTTGAGTAAATAAGTAATTAAAACAAAGGAACATAATAATTTTACAACATTCCTCACACAACACTATTTAGCCATCCACAATTTGTACTAGACAATGACAAACTAAACTTAAATACTTATTATATTTTAACTACTCAAAATATTATACATAAAAATCAACCAAAAATAGTACATACATACATAACCTCACGCCTTATCCCGGCCGGGGTAGGCAGAGACGACAGAACGCCACTTGTCACGATCCTGGCAAACAGATTCGGCCTCGTCCACATTCATTAAGCGAGTCATACATGCGCGTCGGTTACGAGTGCTCTTTATTTGGCCCTTTTCCAATATGCAACCTATCTGGTCACCATATGTTTTCCGTGGCCTACCGGCACCGACTCGCCCTTTCACACTAGCCTTGTATACTTGTTTCGTCAAACGCTCATCATTCATTCTCTCAATGTGACCAAACCAACGCAACATTCCTTTCTCGATTTTGGTCACTATATCATCTTTCATGCCGCAACGTATTCTTATCTCATCATTCCTTACTCTATCTATTAGTCTTAATCCACATATACTTCTCAGTGAACGCATTTCTACCGCATTAATTCTACTTTCATGCTTCTTCTGCCATACCCAACTCTCGCTACCATACATTAAGGTTGGTGCTAGCACTCCCTTATGAACAGCCAGACGAGCTTTAGTAGTCACGTTCTGGCTTTTCATAAACGAGTGCAGGGCACCGTTCACCGAGTTTCCCTTTTGCACTCTTCTCTCAATATCCTTATCATGTTTTCCATCTCTCGTAAACATGCTCCCCAGATACACAAATTCTTTCACCTGTTCAAGTCTTTCACTTCCAATCATAACTTCACTAACAGTAATCTCTTCATTCTTCTCAAACACTATGACTTTCGTCTTACTTGCATTAACTTTCATTCCCTTTGATTCAAGTTCATCATTCACAACTGTTACCATCTCCTGCAGCTCACTCGCCGAAGAAGCCAATAAAATTAGGTCATCAGCGTACATGAGGCATTTGACACGTAACCCATCCATACTCAAACCACAATCACACTCTCTCAGTCTCGATAGACAACTATCCATGAACAGATTGAACAGCCAAGGGGACGCTACACATCCCTGTCTAACACCTTTAGATATTTGGAACCAATCCGTGTAGGTCCCATTTATTCTGACGCAAGCTCTGGAATCCCTATAAAGAGATTTCAGTGCTCGCACCAAAACGCTGCCCACCCCATACATGGATAGTGTCGACCATAGTTCATTCCTCCTCACTCTGTCATAAGCCTTTTCCAAATCTAAGAAGGCGCAATATACCTTTTGGTTCTTTGCCAAAAACTTTTCTGTAATGCACCTTAAGGAAAAGACTTGATCCGTACAACCCATGCCTTTTCTAAATCCCGCTTGCACATCCCAAATCTTGCTGTCTGTTATATTCACAACTCTATCTATCAAAATTCTCGCATACAATTTTCCAACTACGCTTAGAAGGCTGATACCGCGATAGTTTCTACAGTCCTGCTGCGAGCCCTTTCCTTTGTAGAGAGGCACAATTACCGCCCTTGTCCAGTCATCTGGCACTCGACCTTCTCTCCAACACCGGTTAAATAAATGGTGCAGCAGACCTATAGTAAACCCTTCGCCAGCCTTCAACATTTCACTCGTCACCTTATCACAACCTGCTGCTTTTCCTGCTTTCATTCCTTTTAACGCTTTCACTATTTCGTCGTATCTTATTTCACTAGCATCCTCGTTTTCAACTCCCTTTCACAAAATTCCTCAACATTATCTGCCTTCTCAAACAGACTTTCAAAGTAATTCTTCCACCTCTCAAGCACCATACAGTCGTCAATCAAAAGTTCACCTTTTACATCCCTTATCAAACCAAGCGACGGTTTAGTCTTTCCGCGCGCATTGCTAACAGACTTCCAGAATAATTTTATGTTACTCTGGAAGTTGAGACCAAACTTCTTATCTGCTTTTAACTGACATTCTTCTTTCTTTCGATTTACACATTCTTTCACTTTCCTTTTAAGCAGTTTATAACTTTCTTTCCTTCTTTCTATTGCACTCTCAATTTCATCTTGGACCCTGCTATCATTCAACCTTTCAGCGGTGCGCAATGCTAGTAAATCTAACCAAGCTTTCTTCTTCTCTTTCACTACATCTTTAACTTCACTGTCCCACCACTCGTTTTTTATATACTTTGCATTCTTCCTCTTACTTACTCCACATACATCCGTCGCAATATCAACCACATTATTTTTAAATGTAGTCCACATTCCATTTATGTCCTCATTTACTTCTTTCAAATTTGTCTCAAACCTTTCTTTAAGACGACTTTTAAAAATATCTTTCACTTCAGGCTCTGACAGTCGTTCTACCTTTATTCGTTCTGGCATCATGATGGCACCTTTAGTCCGACGTCTCCAGCGCGTGAACAGGCCACTTATCCTACACATCACCAAGCAGTGATCTGTACCCACGCTGGGACCCCGATACGCTCGCGTGTCCATCACTTTGCTTTTCAATCGTTCATCTACAATCACAAAATCTATCATACTTCTTATCTCTTCACTTCCTAATCTTCCTTTCCATGTATATTGATGGATTCGACGGTGCTCAAACCAAGTATTTGACACCACCAAATCCATTTCTGCACATAGATTTGCCAAGCATTCTCCATTTTCATTCACTCTGTCATCCCCAAACACACCTAGCACTCTTTCATATCCTTCTCTTTTTACACCTACTTTTGCATTAAAATCACCTACCAAAATAATTCTTTCATTCGTCTTTCGTAACAGGATAGTTTCCCGTAGCTGCTCCCAGAACTCTTCTCTGGCCTCCTGGCTAAATGACATATCTGGGGCGTATACACCCACTAAAAATATAGGGGTGAGCCCCAGTTTCAGTCGAGCCCACAGCAAACGGGGACTAACACATTCATACTCCCTTAAGCATTCTGCCATTCTTTCAGAAAAGATAATACCGACTCCTTTACGGGCCCTCTCAGTCGCTGGAACTCCAGACCATATAGCAGTGAAAGGGCCGTGCGTTGTCATATCTTTTCCCTTTTGTTTCGTCTCATTCACACATAAAACATCGATCTTTCTTGCACTCATCAAATCACACACTTCGTCGATTTTTTCGTTCATTCCTCCTCTTACATTCAACGTGGCAAAGCGGCATTCCGCCGCCCGCATTTCGCCCCGACAAAATGGATTTCGGCGTGGTGTGTGGCGAACATGGCCGCCGCCTTTAGACAAGATTGTGCCCCCCCCAGAGTACGAGGGACAGCCCCCATCTGGCAAGCCAAACGAGGGGAGGGATTCTCCAGGGCAAACCCTGGTACCCCCCTGGGGTAACATATTTCCAAAACTTGCCATCATAATGTCGTAGTTCGCAGTAACTGATGTTAAGCTATTACTCGGAGAGACGCTGCTGCCCGCCTTCCAGATTTCCCTTAGTCGCCTTTTACGACACCCGCGGGATGAGTTGGGGAGGTTCTACTCTAAACCCGGAGACCCACTTCCTTCCTTTCATTACATAAAGATAATATTCACGAATACCTAGTCCCTTAGTCGGTTCTTACGACACCCATGGGATGAGATGGGGTGGTGACACACTGTATTCTTACTCCGTCACCACACGGAGAACTCCGTCACCACACAGAGCCAAAAATAGTCTGGATGTTTTTAAGCATTTATAAATGTTTACTTTGAGCTTTGCTAAGTTTAGGACTAGATAGTTGTATGAAGTGTGAGAGATATTAACATAATATAATTCTAATTAGATGACTTCCTAATCTATACTAATATTTAGAGGTAAAGTTTGTGTGTTTGTGACGTTGTAGGGGGTAATCTCTGGATCTATGAGACCGATTTTAAAAATTCTTTCTGTGTTGAATATTCTATTTATCGGGGAGTGTCATAAGCTGTATAGTATCACGCTATGACTAATAGAAGTGGAGCAGTAATGAAATATGTTTAAAAAAGGGACGCGTTTTTTACGCCGCCCAACGAAGTGGGCACGAGTCAGCTAGTTATTGATATGAGAAGGGAAGTGTGAAGTGACCTAATTTTAGGTGATTCTAGGGTCAGATAGTACGAAACGGGACACTTTGAAAAAAAAAAATTTTTTTTTATCTCGAAATATGATAAAACGTCGCTTTTAAAAACAGATAGAAACATAAAAAAAAAATTTTTGAAAAATTTTTGACTTAGAAAAATTTCGGTCGATTTTGTATGGAATCAGGACTTGTAAAATTTTTCACATTTCACTCTACCTATTGTAGCAAACGGGACGCAAAAACACTTAGAAAAATTTTGATCGATTTTGTATGGATTTTTTTTTGGAAATTATGAATGTGGCGCTCGGCGGCCGCTACCGCGGCCCGCTCGCTGCGCTCGCTCGCCTTCGCGCGTTGGTTGTCACAGTTCTAACATAACCTAACCAAATGATATTTTGATCGGTCAAAAATTCAAAAATTCAAAATTCAAAAGTCCAAAATTTTTGAATTTTTTTTTTTATGTTTCTATCTGTTTTTAAAAGCGTTGTTTTATCATATTTATTTATTTAAAAATTTTTTTTTTCAAAGTGTCCCGTTTCGTACAATCCAACCGATTCTAGGCAAACATGGCTGAGTTTAGAGAATAAGAATGTATAAGTTAAGAAGAATCTTTAGAATTAAACTGTCGTTAATACATACCATCTAAGTGTTCATCTCCATTTGTGTTCAAAAACGATCTTCGCTCTATATAAGATCTTCCGGCTGTACCCATATCCATAAACGCGACAAATGCGATCCAACCGCGGAAAGCATATAAAACTTTATTTTGTACAGCCATATTTATTTATCTATTAAAAAACTATAATTCACTAACTTCTTTCAAGTTCCGGCATCCACATATAACCTAGCTACAATACTAATATTAGATTTATCATAAAAAAATACTAACACTGTGTACACACACGGAATTAATTATTTATTGTATTAAAATAGTTTATTAAAGAATAGTTACATACTATATCGCGTGGTTGGTTCAACGTGCATCGCAATGCGGCATTTTACCTGCAATATAGTTAGTTTTTGATATACATTTTATAAATAGGTTTGAAAATAACTTTCTTGTTAGCTTCGCGCAGAATCGGTATCTGTCAAAATTGAGTGAATGGAAACAGTCAGCTGGGTTTGTGTACAAAATAATATTCTTATCTGTGGAGGAAGCCCCGACCTGGAGCTACTGTCTTTTAAGCCTATTAAAACTCGTGATTAAAACACTGTCTTACGATAAAAGGCAAGGCTAATTTTTTTATGTGAAGATTTGTCTTGGAGATCTTGATCAAGAGTAAAGAACTGCTGTTGAAGGTACTCGTTAGATTGTCAGTTATTATCCCATTTTCATAATAATTGTGAAGTATTTACTATTATCTCGCACAAAAAAACAAAGTATACGTAAACGTAGTAAACGTAGACTGCAATGATATGAAACGTTAGAAATTTGGAACTCCACAGGCCTAAACCCCCCCCCCCCTCCCCCTGTCGGAGATCCAGAGGCAGACCAAAGAAAAGGTGGATAGATGTAGTGCGAAGAGATATGAGAGAGTGCAAACTTAATACTTATTGTATGTAATTTTGATTAAATTAGAGAATCACCACCAATATCTTTAAGAAGATATTGGTGGTGACAAAATATTTGTAAGTATACGTAAATTATAAATCTTAATTTTATTATGACGACTGGATAGGTAGGTCTTCAAAGTATCAAAATAATATTTTCTACTAACTTAAGACGTTGACTTTTATACAGAGTTGCCATATAACAAGTTCTCAAATAATTTCACTTTCGTTAGGCAGACTCTAGCCGATGCTTGCGGCTTCACCAGCGTTGTATAGATAGCTTAAATGTTATTTTACACCCTAAACTAGGTATATTCCAAATTTCATTAAAATCCATTCAGAAGTTTTTGCATGAAAGAGTAACAAACATCCATCCATCCCATTGAGGTAATATGTACGTAGTACATATTACCCATAGTACATATTACATAATTATCCATCCTCACAAACTTTCGCATTTATAATATTATAATAAGAAGTTCGTCAGTCGTAGTCAAGACGAACTTTGACGTAGTGAAGAATTATACTTGTGTAAAAACATAGCAAAAACAAATTTTAAGGCCAGTCACAAAGACTAAAACATATACGGTCTTACTCATAAACTCGTATTAAATATTAATCAATCGATTAACGCAATTCTTTACTCATAAAAACAATTTAACTTTAAGCAGTGGTTAATCTATTGATTAAGAGCTGTCAAAATTAACCACTCGTTCGACCTAGTTAAGATGTTGCTTATGGCAATATGGCCGTTTCAATATCATCAGCTGTTCGTTTGACAACAGAACTGATAGTATATTTTTTACGTTTTTTCATTGTAATCGGGTTGTTGTTATAAACATGGATTTTGGAGACTTTTAAAATGATATTGCATTAAAGAGAAACCCCTACAAAGCTAGTTTCGATCCGCTACGAAATTAATCAGGTGAAGAGTTGGGGTTGAAATACTGCTTTAGCAAAAATAATATGAGCTGCATTACAGGAATAGTCTGAATTAGAGTGACCTGATCTCCATGGTGATACCCGAGGTGTAGGTATCTCCGGAGACTTTCAAGTAATGGCAGTAGTCAGATATAGGAGTTGTCATGAGGTGAGTACTTATCTGATCTTATTAGTAGGTACAGTTACAAAATTACATGTGCATCCTTCTTTCTTTAATTTACCATCATCATATCAGCCTATGGTCCTCCATTGCTGAACATAATATGCCTCCTCCCAACTTCCTTGTCCTTAAATAAGTAATAATACTTTTACATAGTAATGTTAATTCAAATTTCTTTATTTGTTAGAATATGGTAAGTACAGAAAAGATCTTAAATTAAGTAGTACACTCATATTCTGCCAAGAATGTTTTGTATGCCACAAATGTGTCACATTTAAGACATTCTAGAAATCTTATATTATCTATAATCTTATTAACAATAATTCAGATTTAAAAACAATAAAACATAGAAAAATACAAAAAAAAAGCTAATACATCCAATGCAACAATGAAAATAAACATGAAACACTAGTCAAATGAAAATATATACAAGTTTATCACTAAGAAAATCATTTACCTATATTGTAATAACATTTCATTAATTAGATTATGTAATTTTTTTTTAATTGTATTCTGTTCCCTGTAGAGCTGAGGTATCTTATTGTAAATATTTGGAGCCATGCCAAATGCTTTTGTTCATTAAGGTAGTCCTAGAGGCATGCAAGGTTAATTTAGTATCCTTATGTTGAATGCGTGCACAAACATCTGACAATTTGTAAAACCCATCCTGGTTTGTTGTTACAAAAACTGCTGTTTCATAATAAATGTATAATGATGCCAGAGTAAGGAGTTTATATTTAACAAAATATGGTCTACAGCTGTCTGTATTTTGAAGCCCGAACATGCTCCTAAGACATTGATTTTAAAAACCATATCCTAATTTACAGAATTTCCCAAAAAAATTATACCAAATTTAAGTAAAGATTCCATCAGTCCATGATAGACCGTAAGCAAAGAATTTTCATTGACTACCTGACCAAGTTTATAAAGAGCAATGATCTACTACTTATTTTTTCAGATAATTGTTCTATAGAGCCTTTCAAATTAGTTTATCATCTATCGTTAATCCTAGAAACTTGAGATTAAGAACTGTATTGATGAGAACATTTTTATATTGAATACTTACTACTTAATATTGTAATTTTGATATTTCTTTTTAGATTTAAGAAGACTGCACTGACATCCATAGCATGAGCCAGCAGACAAGGTGGCAATGGCATTGGTGTGGAAAAACTTACTTTAATATTACTAAAGAAATGTAGATAATTTGAAGCGATTTGTGTTCTTCAAGGGATACATGGTGCTATAGTCTGCATGCATATTAAAATAAGAAATATTGTTATTGAAAATAATAAAAATCTATTATCACCTATGCATATTCATTTAATAAAGATTCACTATTGACATTACACAAATTATAATTGTTAAAATCAATTATTAAAATAAAAATGTTACAGTTGTATAATCATCTTTTATTTGAGACAAGCATTTCTTCCTCCAGCAAATAAAAAGTTACAAAACAAATACTATTTATAATAGCTCATGTGTTACATTAATCATATTTGCCTGTGTCGAGTAGGTTAAAATACATTCAGTAAGAGTAAAGTTTACACAAATTATTAAAAACGACATCAAAAAGCCCCCAGTGGACTGACGACCTGGCGCAGGACCGAGTTCTGTGGGCATGTTGGGAGTGGCCTATGTCCAGCATTGCGATAGATTAAGCTTCACTTTTCATTGTTGTTCAGGTGAATTTGACGGGAACGCGTATATTGGAGACAGGAACAGCGTGACCTCGATGCCACCAGCTATTCACCATCACAATGCATATTTCATTATTATGATTAAAACAAATAGTGCTTGAATTATAGTAGTTTTTATACTGCACAAGCTAGCTTTAGTAAGCAGTTACAAAGATCGTTGTGGGTTACGGATATTTAATTATAAATTCATAGATTTAAAAATCCATCCAGTTTTGGCAACACAAATAAGAAATAACTTTTGATATTATAATTTTTAAATTCTTTACATAGGTTATGTTTTGAAAATCTTATCTGTCAAAATCACGATGTGTCATAATATCGCCATAGACGTAGAAAATCCAATTTTTCATAGACAATATATCCGATTTTACGAAAATAGTCGACTTTTTCATCAATTATCTGTGGTTACCGCATTTTGTATCGTTCTTTGTTCTTTTACATCATATCTTATTTAAGCAACAGATTATCTGTTTTTATAAGTAAACAAATTTAGTTCATTGTTTAAATGCTTAAGAATTGATCATGTAAGAGATGGCTAATCACTTGCTTTAGAGATTTTTATAAGTAAGGGGGAATATCGGGCATAGTTAGTTAGCCAAACAATAGTAATGAGTGTAGTACACACTGTCTGATACACCTAAATTTTATAATTCTTAACGTAAGCTTATATTTCTATGTTAGCTTACTTCTTTTGCTTTTGGCACAATTTATAAATCAGCAGTAATATAGAAATAATAAGTAATTGTGGCAAATATAATAATATAGTCCTTCTTTCTTACTTTCTTTTTCTCTCATAAATCTCACATAACAATTGCCATAGGAAATAATGTCATTTTATCCTATTAGAAAGTGGTCACACAATACCTAAAAATATCGTCGCCATATTGGTATTGTCAAAAACTTCGGGATATATCGGTGCCGAAGAAAAAATGGTTTCAAGTCTATTAAATAACGAGTTCATCATTTTTAAGTGATCTAAAAGGACCAGCGGTGACTTTAGATGTTACGTTTGTCCTATGAGTTGTGTTATTCGGTTCTTAAATGATGTTTTCAATGGAGAAATGTTTAGGCCATAGTGGTAATGGAACAGCAGAGGGTGCTGATCTTTTCGCCGGCGGCGGCGAAGGGATGGGCAAGGAGGGAGTGGCTTCTGACGAAGTAGCTTCAGCAGTGGCAGCAGTGTCTGACGAGATAGGTGACATCCTGAAAGATGAGCTTGGCGATGCGGATCGGGCGGACCAAATCGGAGCGGAGTTGGCTGACTTGAGTGCGGAGCTTGGGCTGTTAGCTGGGCTGGCTGATGGGGAGGCCCAGCAAGACTTTCCATCGCTTTTCGAAATAGCTGTGAGTACCAATATGGCTGCTTAATTTTTTTTAATTTATATGTTTTTATTAGTCTTAATTTCGTATGTGAACTGGCTTAATAACGTCGGGATGTCATTGAACTTCTATTGGAGCTATATAATATTTCTTGTTGACAAAGTCATGCATGTACAACATAAAAAAAGGTTATATTGGTGTATTGATTAATTATGAATTGATTTTACAAAACCTGTTTTTGTGTTGGCAATAATTATAAATTTACATTATTTATATACTTTAGGTGTTATTTACATAATTCTTTGTTAGGTTATATGTGTATATGAGGATTGTATGTAGTTATTTTGTCATTATTATGGTTTTTACTACAATGTTGGGGACCCCATCTGTTGAGATTATGGAGTAGTATACAACCTACTCTATCTATTTATGGAATGTATCATAAACTATATACAGTCAGCATCATATGGATTGCAGCTGTTAAAATCCTCAAAAAAATGACAGCATTAAGAATTTTAATTTATTTCAGCAAACAATTTGTCATTTTTATTGACGCAGCTAAAGCGCTGAAAGCAACTCAGCAGGCGCTTCAAATTTATTTAAGCATTCAGTTGTTCAATTAGTTGATATGTTTTGAGGATTTTAACAGCTGCAATCTATATTAAACGACAACCTCATAAAGGTCTCTGGGTCGGACTGGATGCGGAAGGCGCAGGACCGAGTTCTGTGGCGTATATTGGGAGAGTGTCTATGTCCATCAGTGGACTGCAATAGGCTAGTTGATTGATTGATTGAATCTATATTATGCTGACTGTACTAAATAATACTGATACAGTACATAACAAGAATATTAATATTTCTTATAAACAACAGTGCTTTTACTATTCGTACTAGACAATGAATAAACATACTTATGTACTTTGTTTTTTAAGTATGTACTTGTTATACATAGAGAACATTCTAAGCAATGTATACATTTACCCCCTTACTCATAAACGCCTCTTCAATTTAATCACTGTTTAGTGAGATTTTTATCAGGAAAACCAACCTTATGCTAAACAAAACCATAAGAATTTAAGCTAATCAATTGACTAAAATTTAAGAGGCGTTTATGAGTAAGGGGGTTAAGGTCTAATAATAAGTATGTATTAGGAATACAATAAGTAAACATAACCATAAGTGACATAGGCACATTTAACCGACCTAATAACCTTAACTTTGCATCATCTTAAAAGTAAACTTAAGTGCAAGAGAGAACCATAGCAAATACTTGATATACACTTTATGACATAATTGATGTGTCTTAAAAGAATCAACGTAAGTGCACACCTTGTTCAAAGACGGTTAGCATACAAACACAATTCCAATAAGTGTTCTATATTTAAAAATATCAATGCTTCAATTTCTGCGTACACCAACAGCTGTCTATCCGATATTAGCTATTTATTTATTTAATAAAAATTACATTTCACAACATGACAGAGCAGAGGCACCAATGCTCTGTAAAACAACATAACTATGTAGTCGGCAAGTTATTATAATTATTTGAGATAACCGCCACACATACTCTTAGAATAATAATATGTATCTGTTTACAATTGCATACCAGCATTTATAAATAAAAAATATAGCTTTTAGACACTATCTACTAAACAACTTTAAATCAAAGAAATAAATCTTATCAGATAGATAAAGATTGAATAAGAAAACTTATGTTCGTAATTAATTATCTTATTGGTAAACATAAGTGATAATTAATTCTCTTTGTGGTCACGGAAAGTAAATAGAGGGATAGATTTGAGGTGAGGAATAGGTGATGAAGTGCAGGCTACGGTGCGGCAACTAGGCACAGCTAGCAAATTATTTTAAAAAGAAATATGTTTATTTCTGTAAATCTATACAAATAAGTTGCCCGAAAGTAATCTATACTAATATTATGAAGAGATAAAGTTTGTGTGTTTGTGACGTTGTAGGGGTTATCTCTGGATCTACTGAACCAACTTAATAAATTCTTTCTGTGTTCAATAGTCCATTAATCGGGGAGTGTCATAGGCTATATAGTATCACGCTATGACTGATAGGAGCGGAGCAGTAATGAAATATGTTTAAAAAACGGATGCCGGATGATTTTTTCGCCGACCAACGAAGTGGGCACGGGTCAGCTAGTCAGAAGATAATTGTGTTGGAACAATCCTGCTCCACCTACATAGACATGTTTTAAATGATTTACAATACTAACTTAACATTAATTAAACAATTAAATAAAGAAAAGTAAAGCAACTGAAGTGTAATGAGCATGTAATTAGCAAGTGTGGTGAAGGTTTTAAGTGGGTGTGTTTGAGTGAGAAATTGTGCCTACCAAGGACGTAATTGTTATCCATACTTATATTATAAGTGGGAAAGTGTGTCTGTTTGTCTTTCTTCCACGGCAAAACGGAGCGACTACGAATTGACGTGATTTTTTAAGTGGAGATAGTTTTATAAGGGATTGAGAGTGGGTAACATAGGCTACTTTTTTTCTTCTTCTGTGTCCAGGATATTTGATTAATTCAACAGTGCTCTGTGGAACAGTGCTACCTGAAATTTAACGCGACCGAAGCCGAGGGCAAAAGCTAGTATCTTAATAAAAGCCAGTTACTAACTCCCTATAAATGTATGATATGCCAAAAATCACATTAAAAAGAGTTGAAAGTTTTATCCGATAGGAATATGTTTGTAGAATTGGTCTGTGAAAATTGACAAAGTTTTACACTGGTAGATTGCAAATTTTCGGCAAGTACCTCAAGATACTGTAGTTTACACAAAAGATTTTGAGTTCTGCAGAAAAAAATGAAAATCTCAAAAATAGTAGTTTTACATCAAATTGTCTTGTGCCTCCCTCATCTATCGGTTTTCGGCCGTTTTAACTCGGTCCACTGTGTGAGGGGTCTCCCCACCCTTCCACATTCCAAAACCTTTCTGCCCCAACGGTTGTTGGTTCTCCGCGCTATGTGCCCTGCCCACCGCCACTTTAACACGTTCCCTGTCCCATGAGCCATATATGGTACATGTGCATTGTTTTACTTTTGTGTCTGCTGGCGGAACTGTGAAAGGGTTAAGTTTTAGCAATTAAACCTTTTACCATTTTACCGTTTGGTAGGAAGTGACTTCTTTTTCAATCAATCAACTAGCCTATCGCAGTCTACCTACTGCTTGACATAGTCCTCTTCCAACACGCGACACAGAACTCGGTCCTGCGCCTTCCGGATCCAGTCCGACCCAGAGACCTTTTTTTAGGTCGTCGGTCCACCTAGCTGGGTCCTAAACTACGTTTTTACTTCTTTTTATGACACATTAAAAGACCAATTTACAAATACATTAAGAATAAGTTAATTTGTCAATTCAAATGAATTATACAAATATCCCAAATTAAATAGACATGCATAATTAATTAAATGTATTTAAAGTAATTAGAACACAATACATAATACAGTGTGGTGACCGAGTAAGAATACAATATGTCACCACCCCATCTCATTCAATGGGTGTCGTAAAAACCGACTAAGGGACTATCCGTGAATATCCTCCGGGCCTAATCCCGTGACAGAGGGGTACTTGGCCTACTAATACCACGCTGGCCAGATAGATTGGTATAGGGTTTAATTTCAAGTTTTCCTTCTTTTTATTTCGTAAAGATAATATTTAGGGATAGTCCCTTAGTCGGTTTTTACGACACCCATGGGATGAGATGGGGTGGTGACATATTGTATTTTTACTCCGTCACCACACGGACATGTAGTTACCATACTTACATGTATACCAAGTCAATAAAATATGTCTTTCGACACAAATACAGTTCCCGGCCGTTTATATTACACATCGACCTGTGGAAAGAGACAATAGTTCAATTTCGGCTTTGTAGAGCGTCCTCTCTGTCGCACACTATCAAATCATTATTTGTTTTAAGGGTACGCATGCCAGTCGCAACTTCATACAAACGGAGAAAGTTAATTGCTCCTGAATTCGATAAAATTTATTATCAAATAGTTTTTTTTTTATGTTAATATTATTTTTACGTAATACCCTGTCCCCAAAGTTGTTTAGGCCAATTTTAGCGTGCACGTTTCCGACAACAATCTTTTAGGCTCCGCCCACTACCAAGTTCGTATCTGTGGAATGCGTTAACAGTTGCTAATAGATACCAGACTGTTTGTATATCGTGCGACAGAGATGATGCTCTACGAAGCCGAAATTGGCCGATTGTCTCTTTACAGAAGTCGATTTGTAATATTTACGGCCGGGTACTGTATTTCATTTAAACCGCGCCACCCCAAGTGTTAGACAAAAATACACTAACACCTAAATTGTAATAAATTTGTAACTCTAACATTTGTTCAATAAGAAAATGCAGCAGTAGAGTTTGTTGCGCTGCTTCTTCTCTACTAGCGCTATGGAGGCGGTGGTAAAGTTTTTCTAAACTTTGAAATGTACTAAACTTAAGCCCAATTTACACATCGACAGGTACAGTAGCGAGTTAAGTAGTAAGTTGTTGATTAAGTTGATTTAAATAGATTTTTTGGCGAGTTAAGTTGGTGAGACGCGAGAGAGAGGGCTACTTCGTACTTAACTCGCTACTGTACTTGTCGATGTATAAATCGGGCATTAGATTAAGTAGTATAATGGCCGAATACTCAAGCGTCTGTTGGGGTGGAGCGGCGATTGAACTGGACAATTGTATCAGAATTTCTAGTTTGGGCGCCGCTTTGCTTTAGCGGACGTTTGAGTATTCGGGCATAAATGACGTCAATAAGTATAAAACGTAGTGTAGGGCCCCAGCTAGGTGGACCGACGACCTCATAAAGGTCTCTGGGTCGCACTGGATGCGGAAAGCGCAGGACCGAGTTCTGTGGCGCGTGTATTGGGAGATGCCTATGTCCAGTAGTGGGCTGCAATAGACTAGTTGATTGATTGAAGTATAAAACGAGAAGTTTTTTTTTAAATATATGTTTGGCTTTGACTTGACTTTGACTTTGTCTTATCAACAGATGGCACACCGGGGCTCCGGTAGCGGTTCATCGTCGTCATCGTGGTCCGGAGGCCGCGGTGGACGTCCTAGGCGCAATTCTAGACCTCAACGTGCGCCGCGGAGAAGACCTATAGCTAAAGGGAAAGAGGTGAGAGATTATTCTGACTGTCTGATTCTGGGTGTATTTTGTTTAGACGAGAAAGCGACGCATCTCATCATCATCATAACAGCCCATTAATGCCCCACTGCAGGGACGGGCCTCCTGCCATGACGGGGGGATACTTGGCCTACTAATACCACGCTGGCCAGACGGATTGGTATAAGGTTTAATTTCAAGTTTTCCTTCTTTTTATTTCGTAAAGATAATATTGACGGATAGTTGGTTTCTACGACAACCATAGGATGCGATGGGGTGGTGACATATTGTATTCTTACTCCGTCACCACTGCTGGACATAGTCCTTATCCAAATATTTCCAATTTACGCGGGCCTATGGCTCCCTAAGCCATAGGTTTTTCGGCTGTTTCACTCCTTTTCCTTTTTTTGTTCCTTTTTAAAAAGACAACTCCCGCACTAGGGATCATGCCCTGTGTCGCGGGGACTTTTTTCAAACATCAATTAACGGACACAAAGGACACCCAGACCAGGACAATAATTTGTGGATCTCACAAATTATTGTCCTGCGTGGGGATCGAACCCACAACCTCTTGCACGACAGCCGCTTGCGCTACCGTCGCGCTACCGAGGTCGTCACTCGTCCTTGCTTAGTCCTAGAGTGACTGACGTCACAACATAATACTGCAATAATATATAAATTTAAATATAATACAGTACCACCCACATATTAAATGGTATTCCAATATTTGGGCATTGTTCCAAACTAACACTTTGCCATTGATATATTATTGTAAAGTTAATTATTGTCATCGTTTATTTAAAACATCTGTATCATACATGTAACGCCATCTGTTAATTGTTACCTGTACTAGATTTGTTATTTTTAAATATAATTTGTTTACTTGAGAACTTTATGGTTTTGTAAGTTCTTTAAGCTTTTTTTAACAGATTTCAAAAAAAGGACGAGCTTCTCATTTCGATTGTATTGTTTTTTCTTAAGTACATAAATGTTTAAGTATGAAGGGACTTAAGTAAAAGGAATCTCCGTGTGGTGACAGAGTAAGAATACAGTATGTCACCACCCCATCTCATCCCATGGGTGTCGTAAAAACCGACTAAGGAGGTCTGTAAGTTTGCCTGAAAATGAAAATTATAGAAAATAATTATTTCATGTAAGACACGTTAGTGACATTTATGAACGTCTCCGTTTTTATAGTGATCACATATGCACGTCTAACTTAACGGCTAAGTTTACTGAGGGTTCGTAACACTACCATGTCAGAGAAGACACCCACAAGAAACTCTTCTGGGTTCCTATCGCTCGTTTTGGTGTTTATTATTGTTTATTATTTAATTAAGAAAACAGGACAATTCAGATCCATTTTTATCGTTTAAGTAATCCTTTACACTGTAATATGATTTCGATATTAACTTAGGTTTAATGAAAGATTTAAATTTATTAATAAGCTGTTAATTTGTAACATATGCTCTCTCCTGCCTAATGCTGAGTACTGCGTATTAGGAAACCCAGCGTTGATATGATACCGACCTAGATAACCTCTTGGTGTAAAGATCTACTACGTCAGTTAAATTGAAGTTTGTCGCAATTAAGACATAAAAATACTTTGATTTGACAAATGAGATAACCAGAAATGGCTACAAGGTTACTCTATATGCCGTGGAAATAGGTGCGAGGGGTACTCCAGCTAAATCCCTCTACAGCTTATTAAAAGAACTAGGACTGCCGAGAACTTCAGTAAGCTCTCTACTATCACGAATGTCCAAAACGGCATTGTTAGGTTTCTACCAAATTTGTTGAAGGTGACCGCTAACGCGTTGTAAGGGGGCCTCCTTAAACCTACATCTGGGTCATAAGGCCTAGACGCTGTTATGTAAGTGCCCCGTCCTCTACTATCACGCGATGGACCCGGCACCCGCACGGAGAATTCATGGAATGCTAAGATTAGGTCTTATCTTACAAAAAAAAGTATATAAGTATTAATATCCGTTGTTCTGTTACCCATAACACAAGCAGGTTAAGCGTAGCTTACTTTGGGAATAGATGGCGTTGTGTAGAGGATGTCCGTGAAAAAAAGAAAAACTCTTATTATACCCCTTCCACTATATTTAACAACATTTGACAGATTGACGTTAGTGACGTTCAGCAGTATCTCGAATGTAATCCCATTCGATTGTAAGCGATTTCGCGATTTTTCAAATTACTTTATTTTACACATTTGGATCCTTACATCAACTTACATTATCATTTTATTATTGTTTCTTTCTTCTATGTTAAGAGAATTAGCCTATAGCTTGAAATAATAAAATTATATTTAGCTTAGGCATTATTTAAAATACTTAATTTATCGTGACACATTCGCGGGTTATATATAGCTAATCTAAAATATCATTTATAAACGTATTATGAAGAGTTCAGGTTTATTCATTGCATTTATTTCTACCGATTATTTGCAATTTGTTTCATAATGGTGGTAATCGTTATGAGTGTCCATCACTAAGTAACCATGGTAACTGAAAAAAACATGGGTACGTCCATGAAATACAATACAATTTGTTCGAAAAATAAGCGGAAGTATTACGAAACTTCATGGACGTGAACTGTCAAAAAGCTAAACTTACGCTGGAAGGGGTATAGTATACATAGTAACTCTTAAAACACAATGTTCTTTGTCTTAAATGGATTTTTGTAAAAGTCCTATTTCTCTTCAAAATCCTCTATTTAACTATATAAAAAAACTAATCTTGATATTTTTTATTTCAGATGTGTCGCCGTCGCAGTGCCGCCGCTTGTCGAGCAGCGCTCTGTATGAGAATGCGTCGTGTCGAAGTAGTGTCGGACGCGTCGGATGTCGGAGCCGACTCCGACAGCGACGATCAGTGGACCGAGTTGGATGATGCTTGTATGTATATGTTATTATTATACTGTATAGTATATAGCTATTGTAGTAGCTGTATAGTATAGTATTGTAGCATCATCTAACGACTTACTCAAGCGAACACCTACACTATCTCAGTACCGCCCACAATCAACAGATGTCGCCACTACTTCCTGAATCGCGATATCAAGATTCGCACAGCGATTCCGCATATATACAACGTCCAACGAACAACCGTTGGTCAGTTGGCCCGCCAGGCACGATCACCCTCGCCTGGTCGTAGGATCCTCCCCTTTCGTTGGAGGCGTGCTGCTGTTACGTCACTGCGACCTCCACAATATATAGCAATTGTATTAGCTGTATAGTGTATAGTACGGTGTCTGAAGAGACTAATAAATTAGATTGAGTGAGAGAGAGCTAAAAAAGAAAAAAAAAGCGCAGGACCGAGTTCTGTGGAGCGTGTTGGGAGAGGCCTATGTCCATTGTCCAGTAGTGGACTGCAATAGGCTAGTTGATGAGAGAGAGCTCCCCTCTGTATGAGAATGCGTCGTGTCGAAGTAGTGTCGGACGCGTCGGATGTCGGAGCCGACTCCGAAAGCGACGAACCTAAGCTACATGTACAATTATTGTACTGTCGAAGTTCAGTCCGCAAACAGATGTTTGCCATAATTATAATTATAGCATTTTAGGAGTTCGAAGAATACTATTCTATTATAATCATAACAGCCCATTAAAGTCTCACTGCAGGGACGGGCCTCCTCCCGTGACGGAGGGATACTTGACCTACTAATACTACGCTGCCAGATGGATTGATATAGGGTTTAATTTCAAGTTTTCCATCTTTTAATTTCGTATAGTTAATATTCACCGATAATCCCTTAGTCGGTTTTTACGACACCCTTGGGATGAGATGGGGTGGTGACATATTGTATTCTTACTCCGTCACCACACGGAGTGTACTTTATATAATAATTGTATGTTATTTGTTTAACAGCCGGCTCGTCAGACAGTTCGTCGATGAAGGAAGCGGCCGCTGTCACAGACATGGACTGCAACGGTTATCCACAACACAAGGCTATGGTGAGTCTTATTTATTAATAGTTTGTTTATTCTAAGTATTTTATTGTAGCAGTCCATGAATTTTAACCTTAAAAATTAAAATAATACTCAGAAATGAATAAAGTTAAGATTTTTTAAATAAATTTATACAACACTGGCAAACTCGGCTAACTCCGTTTTGCCACCAGATAGCTTCGTTTTATGTAACATTCCAAAAAAAAATCCTGCTTTGCTGTTGAATTTTCTTTTCTATAAACCTCACGGAGACCGAGACCTTTCCAACGTATGCAAAACCGTAGAAATCGGTTCGTGCGTTCTGGAGTTATAGCGTCAGTAGACTAGTAGACTATAGTTCCAAACTCAGTAGAGCTGGCACTATGTGAACTTGATAGAATACATCCACACTAATGCAAAAAAAATATGCCAATTTTTGTGTCTTCATCTACACAAAAATAATAATCAAGAACTAAGCAGAGCTTGTACAGTACCCGGCCGTAAATATTACACATCGACTTTTGTAAAGAGACAATCGGTCAGTTTCGGCTTCGTAGAGCATCATCTCTGTCGCACGAAATACAAACAGTCTGGTATCTATTAGCAACTATTAAGGGACGCATTCCACAGACACGAACTTATGATGATGATTAAACTTATTATGATTTGATAGTGTGCGACAGAGATGACGCTCTACGAAGCCGAAATTGACCGATTGTCTCTTTCCACAGGTCGAACAATATTTACTGCCGGTTACTGTACTATGTATACCACACAACTGGTATACATACTTAATTTATTTTCTAAAATCATACTTATTATACATAGAAAACACCCAGAGTAATGTATTTATGTTTTTTGCTTATGCATACAACGATTTGCATTGAGCGATAATTAATCGAACCTGAGACCTCTGTAGCTATAAACTACAACTTTTACACCACACAGATCATCATTCCCCTGCCCTTATCCCAATTTTTTTTGGGGTCTGCGCAGCATGTCTTCTTCTTTCACATGCTGCTTAAAGTTTTGGCTTTATTTACGGCCGGCCGCCTGCCTGACGCCAACCCTCCTTGACTTTACACCACACAGATATTCTCATGAAATACTGATTAGTTCTGTACGGTTTCATCACCGTACATTTTTCTGCTGATTCGGTGACATCATTTCACCCTACTCACACATAGGCATTACTAACATACAACATAGTAATTACTAACCAAATAATTGTGTATAAATAAGATAATATTAAGCATTTTAATTGTAGACCATTTATAGCCGTGGTTCTATCCACGTTACTTAATAAAGTTTACTGAAGTTTGTGACGTGTTTCTACTTAACATCATCCTACATGTACGGTTCCTTACAAGTCCGTACAAGTTCTAATTATTATTTTTTCTTTATGCAGGCCGAAGCACCAGCCATGGGTCAATTCCTTCTGCCGCTGTTGAGTGCTGAGGCTCCGACGCCAGACCCAGATCACTTCCTCATAAGGCACGAGGATATATTGCAGGTAAGAATAATTACTTATTTCACATATCTTTTAATTTGATTTGAAATTTGATTTGATTTGAAATTTAATATTAATATATTCAGGGTCCGTGTGGTGACGGAGTAAGAATACAATATGTCACCACTCCATCGCATCCCATGGGGGTCGTAAGAACTGATTAAGCACCAAATGCATTGGCATCTCTGCTGCCACTAGGCCTATCTGATCATAATACAGCGCAAGTACTTACATGGCCAGTTTGTGAAAGAACTATTATTGCTAAATATGTCTATAGTTATAAAAGGTCATACTCTACTGAGAATATTGATAAATTTCATAAATACTTACCTAGCTTGAAACACATTAGTACAGACACGGATACTGATTTTTGTTTTACTTATAGTGAGTTTCATGAATACTTCTGTTTACTCTACTACCTGTGTTTTCCTATTGTTAAAATAAAGACTAATATAAATAAAAGTAATAATTGGATGACAAATGGGCTAAGGCAAAGCTGTAAAATGAAAAGAAAGCTCCGTTATAAATATTACACTACTAAGTCAGAATATGATAAAACTAAGTATTTAAAATATAATAAATTATTTAAAAAATGTGTTAATACAGCCAAAAGAAATTGTAACCAAAATTATGTACTAAAAAGCAAAAACATTAGCAAAGCTACTTGGACCATAATAAAAAGTGAAAGAACATGTCCTGTTAGTTCACACTATTATCACAAATATAGTTACAAACAATACAGTGCTTACTGATCCACTAGTCATAGCTGCAACCTTTAATGAACATTTTATTTCTACTACAAATATGAATAACCATGCTATCCAAAACACAATCACTTCCAATAGACAAGCTAACTCAATATTCTTATTACCTGTGGATGAAACTTATATAAACAAGGTAATCATGTCACTTGCAAATACATTATCTGAGGGGTATGACTCTGTAAGTACTAAGATAATTAAAAGCTGTAGTAACCAAATAACACCCATATTAACAAACTTGATAAACAAGTCATTAGAAACTGGATTTTTTCCAAATGAACTAAAGTTCTCGGTAGTCAAACCTCTCTACAAACGAGGTGACAGGACTGACATAGGTAACTACAGACCAATTACTATTATACCAATATTTTCAAAAATCTTTGAAAAGGTGATGCATGACAAACTTGTATCCTTTTTCAATAAATATAAAATTTTATCTGAAAACCAATTTGGCTTCAGAAAAAATAAGTCCACCAGAGATGCTGCTTTCTCTTTAACAAATGAAATTCTACAAAATGCAAATAATAAACACTACACAACAGGGCTGTTTCTCGATATGTCTAGGGCTTTCGATTTTGTTTGCCATAATCAATTACTATGCAAATTAGAACACTACGGCATTAGAGGACCCGCTTTAAATTGGATTAAAACTTATTTAGAAAATAGACAACAATGTGTGGACGTGGCACAACAAAACTCTAAAAATTCAATTCAGGTTTTTAGATCAGGGTTTAATTGTAGCAAATTTGGAGTCCCGCAGGGAAGTGTGCTCGGACCATTGCTTTTTATAGCTTATATCAATGATTTGCCACTGGTCACGCAACACAGTACTATTCTTTTCGCTGATGACGTCTCTATTATAATTAAAACACATAAAGATATGACATATAATGAACATGAAATTGAAATTAATAATACATTGACATCAATCATACAATGGCTGGATAAAAACAATTTACAGATAAACCTATTAAAAACGCAGCTCATTAATTTTAATAATTTTAAACACAAAAAGCTAAATATTAATTATAATGGACAAACCTTACAGGAAGTAAATACTGTGACATTTCTTGGAATAGTTATAAATTTCAACCTTAATTGGAAGGAACATATAGAGAAAGTTACGAATAAAATTAATGGTTTCTCGTATGCATTATATAAATTAAGTAAAATCGCAAATAAAGGTACTGCTTGTACAGCATACTTTGCCTATGTCGAATCTATTTTGAGATATGGACTAATAATATGGGGAAATGGCACGAATATTCATAAAGTCTTCGTTTCTCAAAAGCAATGCGTAAGAGCCATTTGTGGTATACCTCCTGATGTTAGCTGTCGACCATGTTTCAAACAATTAAAAATACTACCACTGCCTGGAAATGGGGAAATTTGTTAAACAGCATACTGAACTTTTTAAAAAAGCTAAAGACGTTGTAGGTAGATCAAATATGAGAAAACCTGATAGACTTGTATTAGATTTCATTCCACATAATACTAGAATACAGAAAAATAGCTATGCAATGTGTGTCAGAATATTTAATAAAATACCAGAATGCATTAAAATCTTGCCTATCAAAAAATTTACACCTACTTTCAGTTATTGGCTAATGGAAAGAATGTTCTATTCTGTCAAAGAGTTTCTGGAATATAAAGAACAAAGAATATAACATATAGAATAAATGTAATAATATAAGTCAATGTAATAAATATTATATAATGATCAATGTAATTGTAATTAATGTTTTAATATAAATGTAATAAATATATAATAAACAATGCAAATGTAATTAATGTTCAATATAAATTTAATAATAATATCATGTAATAATAAAATATGTAATTTATAAATATAGGTATGTTATCTTAACTAATGTAGATACTTTAAAAAATTTGTTTGCCATCATTATGGTAAAATGTGTCCTGCACCATTAAAATGTATTATACCACCTTTGTACTTACCACATTTTATACAAATAAAGATATTCTATTCTATTCTAAGGAACTATCATCTTAACGAAATAAAAAGAAGGAAAAATTGAAATTAAACCCTGTACCAATCCGTCTGGCCAGCGTGGTATAAGTAGGCCAAATATCCCCCCGTCACGGGAGGAGGCCCGTCCCTGCAGTGGGACATTAATGGGCTGTTATGATGATATATTCTTAGACTGTATTCGCTTTTCTATCAGGTTCAGTACAGTAATATTGTAGTTATAGTATAAAAATAATAATATATCCCTTAACCTACCCTCCGAATTTTTATTCTCTTTTTAAAAAAAATTGAATAATAAACAAACAAAACATATTAACTTTAAAACTTTCGTGTTTCATTTTATATAATTATTATTAACACGGGTATTAACACTATCCCCCTTACTCATAAACGCCTCTTAAATTTTAGTCAATTGATTAATTAGCATAGACTCTTACGTTATTTGGTTTAAGGTTGGTTTTCGTAATAAAAAATGATTGACGCTAAACAGTGATTAAATTTAAGAGGCGTTTATGAGTAAGGGGGTATATTATTATTTTGATAAGTATTTAATAATATTTACCTTTGAGGCTCTCGACGTTTCGGCCAGGTTACACCAGCCATGGTTACGAGTAGATTGAATAAAACATTATGTTTTTGTATTACAGTTATTAGCATCAGCCGAGGACAGCGTCAGAGATGATATACCACTAGAAGACGAGGCACCACTCGAACAGACCGATGTGTTAGTATACTGGTTTTTTTAAACTTTGGAAACTTTGGTGTGTAGAAGTTTCGATAAGATAGAAGTATAGGGTATTGATCCTTACTTGATTAACTTTGTAAACAAACACCACATATTGCAAATTCACTAGTTTTTACATCAATCACACACTCTGATATGGATGAAAATTTCTGGAAAATAGCATTAAACGTTTATGCAATAGAAAACACATAAATTACTTTGATTTAACAACTATCTTTTTTAAATTTTAAATAAATGTAATTTTTTCCAACGTAAAATTACCACAGATAAAAATTATTTTCACCATTTGACATTTGTAGATTCTAGAATTTGTCCTTGATTCCTATACATTTCTCAAAGGTCAAAGACTAAAGTCTTTAGTCTGTGGTTGACACGGCGCCATAGTTGTTTACCTTTATAATCAAGTCGTAATAAATGAACAGTACACACTTAGGAATAAGGCCTTAGTTTATGTATGTATTTTAATATTATATCTTTTTGTATTACAGGATACCGAATTGCGAAATGATTGACTATGAAGACGAGGCTCCGGTGTCACCAGAAGATGAGGCCGCTCTATTGCATTATGTCTGCGGTGAGATATACATTATCATAATAGCCCATTAATGTCCCACTGCAGGGACATGAATGGGCTCTCGGATGTTGTATTTCTAGTTGCCGGGACTCATATACCCCAAAGATGGTTACCGTGGAGGTTTTAGTCAGTAGACCGGTCTATGGGAGTCTGACATAACCACCTCACCGGCACCCCCAGGTGAGGGTGTGTATGCCTAATAAAGCATTTCCTCCACGACAAAAAAAAAAGGGGACATGAATGGGCTGTTATAAAGGGTCTTGCTTGAGACCATCTTTCATCTTTTGAGCTTGGGGGTAGGTAAACTAATAAAATAGTATAACTAACTAAGATTCGAGCGAAAATCCTTCAAATTGATATCATCATCATCATAACAGCCCATTAATGTCCCACTAACCCAGGGAGGGACCTCCTCCCGTGACGGAGGGATACTTGGCCTACTAATACCACGCTGGTCAGACAGATCGGTATAGGGTTTTGATTTCAATTTTTTATTTTTTTTATTTAGTAAAGGTAATATTGACGGATACTGCCTTAGTCGGTTTTTACGACACCCATGGGATGAGAAGGACTGAAGAAGTACTTCGGCATGCTAAGAAATCCCGAGAACTCATGAAAATTATCAAGTGAAGAAAAGTAGCCTATCTGGAACATGTATTAAGAAGGCTCATTCTGTCAAAACCAACTCAGCTGTCGGCGAAGCCTAAAACATTGTTGTTGCACCAAACGTCGCGTGAGAAAGAGAACAACTCATAGAAAAGCAGTAAGAAACATGCACACGCACACGCGCTCGATTGTATTTATTACAAATCAAAATGTCGTTCAAAATATAAATATTGTTCTTCTTGATTGTTAGGGTTGACACTAATACTAGCTGTAGGTAGTTACTCAAAAAGTAATAAATCAGGAGTAAATAAAGATAACTAAAATGGGTTTTGAAAAAATATTTTATTGTAAGTTTTGTTGCGGAAGACACACCAAGCGAGACATCAATTTATCTTGTAAGTGGTGTAGGTATGACACCGTAAAACATTATAATTTTTTTTTTTTTAAGTTTAACTGTTTATTCTTGAGGCAGTTTTTTAGACCGTGCATCGTTAATAGGGGTTCCATACAGTACACAATAATATCTTACTTCACATACAGTACATGAAGTTAATTTAAGCTGGATTTAAAAAAAAAGAAGAAAAATCATATAATTTTCTAATTAAAAAACCGACTTCAACAGGAGTCGGTTAAAAACCATGCTGATTACAATTTCTAAGATTAGTATTAAATAAATTTCTGCAGTTGTCTTCATCATAAGATCATGTTTGTGTAAAGTTTTAATTAATACGAATAAAATAAGCCCAAAACTTTTCAACGGTATATAGCAGCTACCTAGTGAGGTAGCTGCTATATACCGTTGAAAAGTTTCCTCGACCCTCAGTCGTCTTCATCATCAGATCATGTTTGTGTAAAGTTGTGTAGAGTTTTCATCAATACAATTAAAATAAGCCCAAACACAAGGTAGCTGCTATATGCCGTTGAGGTGTTCCCTCGACTCTCGATGGTCTCCAGGATCTGACCAGTTCTAACTCTTGATTATTTTTATTAAAAATAAATAATAATCATAAAATCTGGAAATGATAGTTGACAAGAAATGATACTTGATCAGTCATTCAGATACCGGGGCGGGGGTGAGTCACGTAAATATTTAAAAAAAAATACAAAATGAATTACAAAAAAAAATACAGTTTGTGCAATGTGACAGCCTTAGCTATGCTCTATTGACTATTGTAATAATAGGTGAATTTTGACAGTTGATTTTAGTCAAGAATGTCACTGATGTAGGTATTTTATTTAACTGGTTATGCATCTGATAATAATTGGATCTCTTTGATAAAAGAAATTACGAAACTTCTTACTGGCAAGCGATACGTAATTGTCATAAATGACATAAATTAAAGTTTATTGAAGTTTAAAAAAAAATATTCGGTAACATTCGACGACGGTCGGCTCGCTGTCGTACCTCCCCTCCGCCGACCCGAGGGGTGCAGAAAGTGGAGGCGAGATGCAAGATGTCGATGGCGGAAACGAGCACGGTAAAATTTCCTAAAATGGTTTTGGGAAAAAGGTAATTGCGTACAAACTTTAGAATGTATCTAGTCAATATAAAATTATTTGAATTTTCGAATAAATAATCTATTCCTAGTCCCAAAATATATTTACCTTTATAAACATTTAATCCTATTTTATTACGCTAAAAGTTGTCATAAAATGTGCATAGAATTATGAACTTTGAAGCCTCATAACTTGTAAATGAATATTTTTTTTTACTGTTTTATTAATCAATAAGACTAGATAATAATGAGACAAAACGATATCATCTATAGTTTTGAGTATTTATTATCTAATCAAGGAGGAATTAACTTTCTTTGTTTGTATGGAATTGCGATTGAATTGTTTCCCCTTAAGACATGAGCGCTACCATCTTCTCCAGGCAATAATGATGGGAAAGATTGAGGGGAAAAGGCGCGTCGGAAAAAAGAAACTGTCTTGGCTCCGTAACGTTAGACAATGGCCGGTCCATTGTCTAATATCGCCAACGTAGAAAAACTGTTTGGACGGGCGAGGGATGGGAAGAGATATGCAGAGCTGATTAACCTCCAGTAGTAGAGAGGCACTGCAAGAAGAAGAAGAAGAAGATGGTATGAGATGGGGTGGTGACATATTGTATTTTTACTCCGTCAACTTCTAATAAACTGTTTCCCTATTACAGAAGCGGAGCGCCTAGCCTGTGAAGGCCCGGCCCCGCAGTTTGCTCCGGTGCAGGAGTGGCTTCTAGGAGTGTTCCATTCTTGGTGTGAGATCAGTGCGCTCATGTTCACACTCGTCGGTACTAATATGTGAGTATTTAGGTTCTTTTCCATTTTAAATTATTATCTTGGTGAATATACAGGCCTTTTTAATCACTACTTAGTATAAAACAAACTTGCTGTCTATCCGTTTTAAATCTTTAAAACTACCGCCGTGGCCCCGATAGTAATCGATGGTTCGTTTTATTAATTAATGTTATTATTTATTTAGTTTTCAAAAAGGACAAGTGTTTAAGAATTTTTTATGAGAATCGGACTCTGATAATAAATGAACAATGATATAATACATTAACAATCTAGCTTCTTTTCGTAGTGTTCTAGGTTACGAATAATTTCGATCAAGGACGAAAAAGTTCGATCGCAACTAGTTTCGACCAAGGACGAAAAAGTCTTCGATCGCAACTAGTTTCGACCAAGGACGAAAAAGTCTTCGATCGCAACTAGTTTCGACCAAGGACGAAAAAGTCTTCGATCGGAACTAGTTTCGACCAAGGACGAAAAAGTCTTCGATCGGAACTAGTTTCGAACAAGGACGAAAAAGTCTTCGATCGCAACTAGTTTCGATTAAGGACGAAAAAGAGGGTGGTTACGAACCATCGGTCACGATGGCGGCCGAACGGAAATCTACACTCGGGAGCAATAAAATCGCACATATTGAGTTTTTCCAGTCAAACCTTTTTTTTTGCAAAAGAATTAATTACACTGAAAAAATAAATCATCCTACCTGAAAGCTTATTTCAGTACCTTTTAAATGATACATAACAACATCTTACAAGTTACCCATAACGGGTTTTAAGCCCAAAAATGTAAAGTACCCATGAAATTAGTCAATTTTATTAAATTTAGTTTTGAAGGGAAATTGAAATAAAACGAGTAATTTTTAAAAAATTGTTTATTAATATGGAGTGTTACCTCCCCTTGCTTTAATTACAGCTCGTAGACGGTTTTTCATTGACCGTATCAGCTTCACCACGAAGTCTTGAGGTATACCGTTCCACTCTTCTTCAATGGCACGTTGGAGCTCCTGGAGCCGTGTTGGAGCCGGGCTTCTGGCTCGAACTCTTCTTTTGAGCTCGTCCCAGATATGCTCAATAGGATTTAGGTCAGGACTGCGAGCTGGCCACTCCATTGCGGTGATGCCAACGTCTTGCATGTAATCCCGCACTGTTCTGGCTACATGCGGCCTGGCGTTGTCGTGCATAAGGACGAAATTTTCTTCCATTAGCCAGGCAAGTGGCCTTACATGGTCTTCTAGAACATCTTCGACGTATCGCGCAGCAGTCAATCCTCTCGATTGAGGACCAGAATTAGCCCCAGTGATGAATACAATGTCCGTTTTGGTATTCAGCATAATGCCACCCCAAAACATGCAGGATCCACCTCCATAAGCAACACGTTCGCTTATGCAGCATTGCGCAAAACGCTCTGAAGACCTTCGGTAGACTCTTGAGCGTCCATCATGACCATGTAAGGTCATTCTGCACTCATCGGAGAACATAACAGCCTGCCACTGTTCGTACGTCCAATTTAAGTGTTCTCTGGCAAATTGTAGACGAGCTTGCCGATGTGCTGTGGTCAATTTGGGACCATTTGCAGGACGGTGTGCAGTCATTCCAGCTTCGGCCAACCTTCTTCTGACTGTCCACCGACTTGTGCTTACATTTCGCACCTCTTGAAGGTGGTGCCCCAGTTCAACCGCGTTCAGTCGTCGATTTCTCAAAGATCGTGTGACGAGAAAGCGGTCATCACGCTCTGATGTTTTGCGCTGACGACCAGATCCAGGTCTTCGGATGTAGCCACCAGTCTCCAGAAACCGTTGGTATACCCTTCGAACGGAGTAGCGGCTTAAATTCAGCTGCCGAGCCACTTGCGATTGATTTTGGCCCGCTTCAAGCAAGGCAACAACTTGAGCAGCTTCTGCAGGCGTAGTGTCCATATTTCTTCAGTAGGAGGTGTTATCACGTTGACCGCTAAGATGCAACGGATAAAAAATTCAAAAATACGCGTCATTTTATACCTACAAGTAGGCGCGCAAGTAATGCAAACGGAAAGTCTCTTTCTTTTCACTTCACGGGTTTGCTGGGTTTTGTACCCTAAAACCCGTTATGGGTAATTTCTAAAGTGTTGTTATGTATCATTTAAAAGGTACTGAAATATGCTTTCAGATAGGATAATTTATTTATTCAGTGTAATTAATATTTTTGAAAAAAAGGCCTTTTAACTGGCTGAAATCAGTATGTGCGATTTTATTGCTCCCGAGTGTACTTAACGGATTTTCAAGGAGATTTTTTTAATAGATAGAGTGATTCAAGAGGAGGAGAAGTATAAAATAAATCTGAATGATGGATGCATCCATCCAGGTGTCGCCGCTGTTAGATATATACCGTATTCATCCTTACTTGATTTATTTTGTCAACAAACACCACATATTGCAAATTCACTAGTTTTTACATCCATCGCACACTTTGATATGGATGAAAATTTCTGGAAAGTAGCATTAAACGTTTATGCAATAGAAAACACGTAAATCACTTTGATTTATCCACTATCTTTCTTAAATTTTAAATAAATATATTTTTTTCCAACGTAAAATTTCACAGATAAAATTAATTTTTTCATTTGACATTTGTAGATTATAGAATTTTGTTATTGATTCCCATACATTTTTCAAAGATCAAAGACTAAAGTCTTTAGTCTGTGGTTGACACCACGCCATATATGTTTACGTTAGACTATAGACCTTTTTCAAATATTTGCAGTGTATGCAGTGCCTCCCTCACACATGGTGTATTGTCCTAACTAGGTCGTCTGTCCACTGTGTGTGGGACCTCCCCCCACTGCGTATTCCCAACTAAGTTGTCCGCCTTGAAGTGGTTCTAATTGGCTTCGCTGATGTCAATTTTGAATTAAATGATGTGGGAAGATGAGTGTCTTATTTGTTTAAGATAAGACGTAAAAGTGACGGACGAAAGACGACTGTACGTAGCCGAGATGCGAATGTTGAGATGGATGAGTGGTGTGAAAAGGACAGATAAGATTAGAAATGAGTATATTAGAAGAAGTTTGAAAGTTGCACCAATTACGGAAAGGCTACGAGGAAATCGTTTGTCCTGGTTCGGACATGTAATGCGTAGGGATGAAAGTAATATAGTAAGGAAGGCATTGGCTATGGAAGTGGACGGGTACAAGGGGAGGGGTAGACCGAAGAAGAGATGGATGGATTGTGTGAGGGATGATATGGCTAGGAAAGGAGTGAATGTTGAGATGACGGGAAACAGAGATGAATGGAAAAAGCATGCATGTTGCGCCGACCCCAAGTGAAAATGGGATAAGGGCAGGAGGATGATGACGAGTGTCTTATTTGTTTGAACTTCACTGGTAGCTAACAAACAAAAAAGCTATTTAGTGCGATTCTTGTTAGAAACGGAGGAGGCTGACGATGATTTAACTCACCACGCGAGTCGACGGCACTTGGATGAAATTAACACGAACTTGCAGGACGACTAGGCGGCACTGAACATTTTAATAATGATTTCCTTGTTCCAGGAGCGTGGAGATGGTGACAGAAGAATGGGTGTACCGCGCCAGGTTCGGCTGTCACTGTCGCCTGTGCCTGTGCCTCGCCAACAACGCGGAGCCTCTAGCCGCGCTAGTGAGGGACGTCGTGTGGGCTCTAGCGCACTGTGAGTCACTAGCTTTATATCTACAATACCTGTCTATATAATTCGTGTGGTAACGGAGTAAGAATACAATATGTCACCACCCCATCTCATCCCATGGGTGTCGTAAGAACCGACTAAGGGACTATCCGTGAACATTATCTTGACGATATAAAAAGAATGAAAACTTAAAATAAACCCTATACCAATCCAACTGGCCAGCGTGGTGTCAGTAAGCCAAGTATCCTTCCGTTACGGGAGGAGGCCCGTCCCTGTAGTGGGACATCAATGGGCTGTTATGATGATGATCTGTCTATACCCAGGCATAGCTGGAGTGCATGAGTAGCAGTTATCACTTACCATCAAATGGGCCACTTGCTCACCTGACACTTACAGGCAATAAAATATAAAATACTATAATATATTTTCCCGCCTTCATATAAATTTTTTTTTTGTAAAGAATATCCGAAAACTTTCCCATAATTTACATTTAGACATTAAATCTAGATATTTTGTGAAATTCTATTGTACGTAAAGTATTTTTGTTAATACAAGCTAACGTCATCCATCATGAACGAAGAACCAATAATATATCCAAACATCTACTCTATATATAAATTTATGTATATTTGTATCTACAGGTAGCAGTACGGCAAGCACTGCGGCTCGCGTGGTGCGAGCACTTAGGTCCGGCACTTCGCTGCAGAACTGGGACCTGCTGAGGTTACGGGCGGCGTTGCAGCCGGCACAAGGTATTATTATTTATACTAATATTATAAAGAGGTAAAGTTTGTGTGTTTGTGACGTTGTAGGGGGTAATCTCTGGATCTACTGAACCGATTTCAAAATTTACTTCTGTGTTGAATAGTCCATTTATCGGGGAGTGTCAAAGGCTATATAATATCACGCTATGACTAATAGGAGTGGAGCAGTAATGAAATATGTTTAAAAAAGGAACGCGTTTATTTTGCCGTCCAACGAAGTGGGCACGGGTCAGCTAGTTGTTAATAAAGGCAGTATTCCTGAGCACGGTCTTTCTCTATTATGATTCCACTAATTTCTATACTTATACCTTTTTCCAGGTGCAGCAATAATACACGAACAGCTGTGCAAATTAGCTCAACAGAATGAAACGGCGGAACAGATAGTTAATAAAATATGTCTCTGTAAGCAGTATGATAAGCCTATGGAGAAAGAGTAAGTTTTTTTTTAAATGTTATTACATACACAGAGTTTTGAGTCCCATGTACAGTCTTGTCTTGTCTCGTCTCAGTTCTCTGGCTTGTTGCTCTTCAGAGGCCCCGGACCATAAAACATGGTTGCTCCGCAGAAATCTCGTATTAAGTTCCCATTCAATGCAAAAAAAATGTATATCAGATCTGCTCAGTTTGGGACTAGACGGCGTTATATAAATGTGTAAAAAATGTCTTAAAAAATATATTTATTACATTATGCTAAATAGGTTTTTATCATCGTCATCATCATATATTATCAGTCTATAGACGCCCACTGCTGGAAATAGGCCTCGTTCAAACGTTTCCACCCTGCGCGGTCTTGCCTCCCTCATCCACCGTGTCAGGGGTCACCCACCCTGCGCTTCCCGGTCGCCATTCTAGAACTTTTCTGCCACAACGACCATCAGTTCTCCGCGCTATGTGCCCTGCCCACCGCCACTTTAACCGGGGAACCCTAAGCGCTATGTCGGTAAAATTTTAATGTAATACGATTTTTGTTTCGACAGATACGCGGTCGACAGGTTTTGCAGAATATTGGAGAATTTTAAAGCTGTTTCTACTATTACATTCAAGGTAAGGATGAGTTACTCTATTTATAAAAAAAATAACACTTATTTAGAAAACTGATAAAATCTCGAATTTATCAAAAAGCTTACAAAGATTTGCTTTCATGGGGAGTTGCGACACTATCACGGGGAGTTGCGACACTCGTTTTTTTCCGCTCTGGCAACATTGTGAACAACAGCTAAATTTTGAACTGCGTACAAATTATTGTTAATTTATTTCATATTTTAGTAACTATTAAGCCTAATATCTCAAAATCGCTAGTTAAGTTGTTTATTGTTAGTATATTTCGTAAATCAGTGCCCAATTTTGGTGTAAATTGTAAAAATAAAGAAAAGTGGTTGTCGAGCTGTCAGTGAGTTCATTGTACTGGTATTTTTGAATTTAGTTTGTGTATTTTATGAAATTTGTTGGAAAATTGGTCGGCTGGTAAGTTTGTTTACCTATTATTTAGTATAATCTATGTTGTAAGCTGATATTTCATTGAAATTGCATAAGTACAGATCCTCACTTTGACATAACGAAAACCAACTAACCTCAATCTGTTGAGCAAATTGTTCCTTGACTTTCAAATAGTATAAAGTTTTTGACTAGTTTCCTTTTATTTCAATAATGATGACACGCAGAGGTTTGGCTCGTCAGGAGGAGTCCAAACTTCAACAAGTTCTTTTAGAACTTAAGACTACCAAGGAGCAAGTTGTTCAACTGAACAATGAACGTGAGGAAAACGAAACTGAGCTTATCTCGGTAATAGAAAGAAACGGAAAATTAAAACAAGAATTGTCACTGATGAATACAAGGTTAGATGAAGCTAGGTTTGAGCGGGACAGCCTTCAAATCATGTTAAATAATTATGATAGATGTAGCGTTGAATATGAGCAAGCCTTACAACAAATATCCAAGCTGGAGCATGAGCTACGAGATGCCCACCGACAGATCACACATCTTGAAGAAGAGTTGCTCAATGTCAACACAAAACAAAACATATCCTTGTTCGATGAGCTGGTATGGTATGGTATGGTATAGCGGGCTGTTTTCCGCAACTCCACGTCATGGCGCGGGTTTTGCGTTAGGGTGGGTGATTTATTCGATCCACCCCAGCTCGTCGAAAAACGCCAACAGGCCTTTCAAGTTGCTGATGGTTTCTCGGAGCGTACCTGGATTTCCTAAGTACTTAGCCCTGTATGTGGCGGTCGCAGGACAGTGTAGGAGCACATGTGCCGCCGTTTCTTCCTCTCCCATGCAGGCTCTGCAGAGAGGGCTGTCTGTGATACCTAGAACTGAAAGGTGTTTGTTAAAGGAGCCATGCCCTGTAATGGCGGCTGTAGCCATTCGTAGTTGCCGTTTGGGCAGTTGTAGTAGGCTCCTTGTAAGTTTATGGTCGGGCATAGGGAGTGCATCTCTAGCTTGTCTGCACTCTGCCAGATTTGCCCATCGAGTGTTGTGGCTATCCTTTGTTTGCCTGTGTATTGTGGTGCGGAGGTATATAAAGGGGATTGGTATTATGGGTTCAGGGCCCATCACTACCGTATCCGATCCTCTTCTTGCAAGTTCATCCGCAGCGTCATTGCCACGTGATCCGCTATGGCCTTTGATCCATTGCAAGGTTATGTTGTTTGTATAACCTACTTGGTTTAGTTTGTGGTGGCATTCCAGAATAAGTCCTGAATTAATAGTGTGGCTGTTTAAGGCCTGTAGCACAGCCATGCTGTCCGAGTGGATGCGGATTGCGTGTCCCTCCACTTTTCTTGCAATGACCGCTGAGGCTGCCAGTGTGATTCCCACGCATTCGGCCTGGAATACCGAGCTGTGAGTTCCCAGTGGTTTTGAAATATTGATGTTCAGGTCCTCCGAGAAGACGCCTGTCCCGGAGCCTGTACTTGTCTTAGATCCATCTGTGAAGATGTGTAGTTCCGCCTGTTGTTGTGTGGCTTCACAGTGGCGGTCTTCATGAAGTTGGATCTTGTATTTTTTGTCGAAGACAAACTGTTTGGGCACACGGTCGTTTACTGCTCCAATTATGGGTAGCTCGTCTGTGAGCGCTTTGAGTAATGATGTGTGCTTAGTGTTATTGTTCTTCCATAAGTTTAGCGCCCTCAGACGTGTGGCTGCAGCTGTCGCTTCCTGTCGGATAAACAGGTCCAGCGGCGGTAGGCCAAGCATGACCTCCATTGCCGCTGTGGGTGTAGTCTTCATGCATCCAGTGGTCGCCATGCAGGCCAGTCTTTGGGTTCGCTGTAGTTTGTCAGTTGATGTGGTGTATTCAGTTCTTGGCCACCAAACGATAGCACCATATGCAATCGTGGGGCGGATCACGGTTTCGTAAAGCCAGGTGATGATTTTTGGCGTTAAACCCCACTTTTTACCAATCATTCTTCTGCATTGCCAGAAGGTGATACCGGCTTTTTCTAGTTTCTTGTCAAGGTGGCTCTTCCACGTTAGTTTGTGGTCGAGAATGACACCGAGGTATTTGACCTCTTTTGACAGTTGAAGTTCAGTACCGAAGAGCTTTGGCAGTTGATACTGTCCTAGTGTTCGTTTGTTAGTGAACATCACTATCTCTGTTTTTGCTGGATTCACCGACAGCTCAAATTCCCTGCACCATTTTTCCACGGTGCGCAGGGCTTGCTGGGTGAGATTACAGACTGTTCCTGCTGCCTTTCCTGAGATGAGGATGGTGAGGTCATCTGCGTAGCCTATAGTATAGTCTCGGTTCTTGTTCAGCTTTGTGATTAGGTCATCTATGACCAGGTTCCATAGGAGTGGGGACAAAACTCCGCCTTGGGGGCAACCCTTGGCTATTAGGGCTGTTTCATCAGCCTCTCCCAGGCGGACCACCCTTTTGCTGAGCATGTTTGTTATCCAGTCTATTAGTATCGGCTCCACTTTGTGTCTGGACAGTGCGGCCTTGATACTTGTAAAGTTGGTTTTGTCGAAAGCTCCTTCGATGTCGATGAAGGTTCCTAGACAAATGTCCTTTTGTTCAATTGCCTCCTCTATCCGGCTGACCACCAGATGGAGGGCTGATTCCGTGGACCTTCCGGAGCTATAGGCGTGTTGGTTAGTATGTAAAGGTGTTTGTTTTAAGACCCCATCTCTCAGTTCCCTTTCGCATAAGCGTTCCAAGGTTTTGAGCATGAAGGAGGTCAGGCTTATTGGTCGGTATGCTTTAGGGTTTGTGTAGTCACCTCTTCCCGGCTTTGGGATAAAAATGGCTTTCACTTCCCTCCAGCCCTTTGGAACGTATCTGTGCGCCAGGCAGGCTTTGAAGACCCGCTCCAGTCTGCTTGCTACTGGCAGGTTACCCCACTGCAGCAGCGCAGGGGTAATCTCGTCTGGGCCGGCTGCCTTGAAGGGGTGGAAGCTGCCAATGGCCCACTGAACTCTTTCCAGGGTTACTACTTTATCAGCATACCGCCAGTCTTGGATGTCTGGTGTTTTTGTTTCATCAAGCCAGTTGATCTGTGTCGTTAGGACACAACCAGGGAAGTGTGTTTCTATTAGAGTGCGCCTGGATTCTTCTGGCGATGTTGTGAGTGTATCATCGGGTTTGCGGATGGCTGTCGGAGTTGTCGACTTTTGTTGTGACAGGACTTTCCTTACCCTATTTGCTTGTTGGCATGACTCAATACTTTCACAGAATTTGCGCCAGCCTTGTTTACTACGGTATCTTATACATTTTTTGTAGCTAGATTTGGCTGAGCGGTAAGCGTCCCAGTCCTCATCTGCACAGGTATTCATAGCCCTGTTAAACGTTTTTCTTACCTTCTTACGCTTGCGCTCTAGTTCGGGACCCCACCATGGTTGTTTGCCCGGTATACTAGGAGGTAAAGTTTCCGGGCATGCTATGTGGTAGCTGTCCGTTATAGATCTTGTAAGGTGATTTACCTCTTCCTCGATCTGAGTGGTGTTTACGAAAGTTTCTGGGGAGCATTGTCGAGCTAGTCTGAGAGTCAGTTGTTGCTCATATTTAGCCCTGTCTGTTTTCCTTGGGTTGCGTCTAGGTGGAATTTGGAGTGTTTCTGCCTGTAAGTCAAAGCGGATCCACCTATGGTCCGAGCAGGATGTCTCCTTGGAGACTTGCCAACCTGTGACCACTTCTGCTATATTTTCCGTCGCTAGCGTCAGATCAATGATCGTGCGGCTCCTCCTAGTGACGAAGGTTGGTTCAGAGCCTGTGTTTAATAAAGTAAGGTTTGTGGTGAAGAGGTATTCAACAAGATACTTACCTCTGTCATTTTGTGTGTTCATGCCCCATAGGGGGTGATGGGCGTTAGTGTCAGCCCCTATGATGACCTCAAGTCGCTCCTTTTCGCCGTGGTCCACCAAGCGGATGAGGTCTTGAGGCGGCAGCGCCTCCTTGTCGGGCATGTAGGCTGATGCGAGGATGACCACCTTATCCTCGTCGTCCAGCTGAGTGTATAGCCTTATGGCTGTTAGGTCTCTGCAACAGAAGTCTGTGAGGACCTGCGTTTTCAGGTTGTTTGTGACATAAATACATGATCTGGGGTGATCATGATCATTAGTTGTTATAAGCTTACCTCCTAAGTTAGAGAGTCCATGAATGTGGCCGGCCTTGATCCACGGCTCTTGGATCAGGGCGATGGCCGTGCGTTGTACCTCCAGCCACTTCCGCAGCTGAGCCGTCCCGTCCCGGCTGTGCTGGAGGTTTGCCTGTAGAATTTTAATCGGGGACGAAGGGGACGACATCTTTGGTCGCTTCCTCCTCGTCCCCATCAAGTTTAAGGTCCGCAAAGAGGTCGCCAGGCTCGTCGTCCACTCCCAGGATGCTGGAGATCGAGGTAAGCACATCTTCCTCGTCCTCCTCCATGGGGTGTTGCCTTTGATCGTCGTTGGCGGGTGTGGGCGGCTCCGCGTTTGCAGGCGCCGCCTTGACCTCTTGCGGAGTGTCTTTTTGTGGAGCATTTACCTGTGTTGGGGGCTTCTTCAGCTCCCGTTTTATGGTAAGTGTTTCGTGGTCCCATCCATGTGGGACCTCGGTGAAGGTTCCGTTCGGGCCCTGGAACTTGATGTATATAGTCCCGAGCATAAAGGATAGTCGTCTGCCTGCCTTCATTAAGCTCGGGATCTGGTCCTCAGGGACCCCGACCACCACGAACCACGCGTCTGTTTTCTTTGTTGCGTTTAAGAGCGTCCATTTGGAGATCCCGAACTCGGGATTCTGGTACGAAAGGTTTCGGCCAATATCGGCCGTGTCTTTCAGGAATCCCTGTTGGTCCGGGACCCATATGGCGCAACGTGCCCGTTGAGTAAGTTCCGACTGGTTCCTTACGACCAACTTGGTGTTGGGCGTCGGTTCCAGTTCGGAGACCACTTGTTTGAGCCATGTGTGGGTGTGCTCATTCGCGCACCATAGTTTGATAACCCCCTCCGAGTAATGCGGTTTCGCATTAAACTTCGGGGGTTGAGTTTGATTCCGAGCTCGGGCATCAGCGGATATGCGTGCTTGTATGCCTAGAAGCACCTGGTCGGATACGTCCTTGCTGATGCTCCCCTTCAGTTCGCAGGTGATTGCTACGCTGAGAGGGGAGCATACAGCTTGGGCGTATGTGGTTTTGGCGGTGCCTTTATTTGAGTCCAGTCTCTGCTTCTTGTGCTCCCCTCGAGGCGATATTGTCTCGTTGAGAGCACGTTTAGCAGAGGACTGTCCACTACCGCCCGGTTTGGGCCCCTTCCCGCTTGCTGGCGGTCTCTGCTGTTCTTTAGCAGCAAATTTGAGGGGACCGTGTGTCTCTGCTTTGTTTCCTTCAGCAGAGGGTTGTGTAGTAGGGGTGAGGGCTGCAGCCTTTAAACGGGCCGCTACCCGTCTTTGCTGCTTGGTCTTGCGAGCCCTCCATTTTGGCTTTATGGCCACTGTTGGACCACCAGCCACGTTTGTGGATTGAACGCCTGACCTGAGCTTATTTGTCCCCTTCTTGGTTTGGACCCTCCAGCCCAATGAGAAGTCGTCCTCGGGTTGCTCATCCGTTCCCGTCTGCCCAGACACGTCGGACGGGCAGGAGGTCGCCGGATTTGCGCCTTGGACGTTCCCCTTGGGTGGAGGGTTAGTGTATTTACGGGCGCTCGTGGATGTTCCCACTGAACTACCCGTTACGGAAGTTTTGGTCCCCGGTATGGTGCCCGTGGATTTTACCACTGAGCTATCACCCGGGGATCTAGAGATGTTGTCATCTTGTGCTGTGTGGTTGTTGTTACCAGTGCCTGTGGCCGAAGCCGCCGAGCTACTGGTTGGAGACGAGTGAGCGCTGAGGGCGCGTGTGGTGTGTGTACCCTTGCTGGTGCCCGCAGTTTGCCCGTCTGAGCTACCAGCAGGGATGGTGTTTTGCTTCGTGTGTTTGCCCTTCTCGGTGCCTGCAGCCAGGGCCGCTGAGCTACCTTTAGGGGCTAAGTGAGCGCTGAGGGCGCGTGTTGTGTTTTTCCCCTCCTTGACGCCCGTGGTCGAAACCTCAGAGCTGTCAGTTTGGGGATTTGTGTGTGTGTGTGTGTGTTTTTGTGTGTTTTTTTGTTTTTTGTTTGGCCAATTATCCATAGTTTGTGTATGTTTGAATTCGTCTATCTGGCTTCCCACCCTCCATGGAGCCCGCAGCTGGGAGTACCCTTCTCGACATAATTCGAGGGGCACTAGGACTACCAGACAGATATAGGAGTGCAAGGCTGGCTTACAGTGCGACATCGGGAGCTCGATCGGGTTGGCGTTGTGGCATGTTAAGGCCAAATCACAAAGACTGATCAACCCTCACTTACCCCGTCAGCATGACCTTCACCCACCACAGTAGTCGTCCGAAGACGGCTATCGTGGACCCCACACCCCTCGCCGATGGCCCACAAGTGGGACACCTTGGCCTAATTTCCCCAACCATGGCTAGTGATTGGGGCTACCGTTTAGCTTGAAATCCGGGCCAAAGGGGGCGTGTTGCTTTTTGGCTCAACCCCCCAGGATCCCTTCATCCCTGCGTACGGCGCTCGACTGCGTAGGTCCATGACGCAGGTGACTGCCTAGTCACATGGGAGAATGATGTTATTATATTCTCGATTAGTCCCTTAGTCGGCTCTTACGACACCCACGGGTTGAGATGGGGTAGCGACACATTGTATTCTTAAGCCGTCGCTACACGGCATTCGATGAGCTGTTAGAGAGGTCCCCGCAGTTGGTTATTGATTCAAAGCCTAAATGTACTGACATCATAGATCTCACCAAAGACACTCCTCAACGCCATATAGTGTCAGACATGGTTCATTTAAGCAATTGCAGCAATAACAAACTAAAAAAATATATAAAAATTATTAAATTTATTAGGAAAATTCAAAACTTAATTAAAAATTGTAGAAGTATTAACAAAAACATTAAGAATTGTAAACATAGAATGGAGTCTGTCAAAGAATTAAGTTTGTACACATTAGAGTTAGAAAATTCACAAAAACAGCATGAAGCTGAAACACAATTACTGAACACAAAGTTACAAAAATTACAAGATTCTCTTAATTCAGTGACAAGTATGTATGACAAATCACAACTTATGATTAGGGAGTATTCACTGGCAATGGACAAACTCATTGAATCAACATCACACTATGCTGACCGTTTTGCCTCACTTGAAGACAAAACTAATTATAACTGCAACCGCTGCACTTTGCCATTGTCATTGAATAGTCCTGAGGTGTCGAATCTATGTATATCTAATCACTTGTGTGATAGTTTCGATACTATAGGCTGTGATGTTTTGAGTCAAACATACATATTTAGTGATGAAATAGGAAGAGATATGGGCTCTAAGTTAAGTTTTTACATGAAGGGACAATCATTTATAAACTATTGTACTCCCTCAGCATCCTATTGTGACATTATGAAACAAGTAAGTAATCATAATTTTGTGAAGGATGATAATTTAGTTATTTTAATAGGGGATAGGGGAAGTGTAACAAAACAGGAGCTCATAAAATACTGTGAATCATTAAGTAATTTAAATGTAAATAAGATTTTTTTGTATACACTGCCCTATTGCAACAACTTGCCAGATGCGGAAAACAAAATTAGATATAATTTGAATTTAACTTAACATAACACATTAATAATGAAACTTTACCACTACGGTGTAAGGGATGTGGCACTCAATTTAATTTCATCCTACCTTAGTGGCCGGGTGCATAGTGTAGATATAAATGGAATACGTTCCCCTGGATCAATTGTAGACATAGGGGTACCCCAGGGATCCATATTAGGGCCTTTTTTATTTTTGGTTTACATAAATGACTTACCATATATGGTAAGGGACAATCATGGTATAGTATTGTTTGCAGATGACACATCCTTAATATTTAAGGTTAAGAGACAGCAATCTAATATTGACGATGTGAACAATGCTCTTGATAGAATAGTCAATTGGTTTAGTACAAACAATTTGCTACTTAATAGATTAAAAACAAAGTTAGTTAGATTTACACTTCCCAATGTAAGGCAGGCTAAAACTATAGTTAAAGTAAACAATGAGGAAATTGAATTAGTAGATAAGACAGTATTTCTGGGCATAACTTTAGACGCTAAGCTTCAATGGGGCCCACATGTGGAAGCTCTGTCCAACAAACTTAGTTCTGCCGCCTACGCGGTTAAGAAAATTCGCGCATATACGGACGTTGAGACTGCCCGCCTAGTCTACTTCAGCTATTTTCACAGTATAATGTCTTATGGCATACTATTGTGGGGATGTGCTGCTGATATTGAGACCATCTTTATATTGCAGAAAAGAGCGGTCAGAGCTATTTACAAAATGGGACCCAGAGAATCACTTAGGGAGAAATTTAAAGAAATAGGTATTTTAACTGTCTATGCACAATATATTTACGAAAATCTGCTTTATGTTCATAAAAATCGTGATAAATTTCATAAAAATAGCGATTTTCATAATCTTAATTTGAGAAATAAAGATGACTTAGCTGTGCCCAGCAGCAGACTCCGAAAAATAGGTAGGTCGTTCTGTAGCACGTGTGTACGCTTTTATAATAAACTACCAAAAGATGTTTGTAACATGTCCATTAATAAGTTCAAGAATTATATCAAGCCTAAATTGTGCAAAAAAGGTTACTATGATACATCTAGTTACCTTAATGATAAGAACCCATGGATATGATGATGCTCCTAGTCGTAAGATTACAATATAAGTTTTAGAGTAATATAATGTACCTTTAAAAATAATGTACCTTTATGAATTAAGACTCGCGGAAAATTACTTTGGTCGATGTTAAATGGAGGCGTCCCTCTGCCATTTTTATCTTATTTCTTTTTTGTTGATATTATTGTCGGGACTCGTCATGCTCACTAAAATGTCATTGCTTGTGGTGGCGTGGGGGCCGGGTCAATCCCTTCCCTACAATATGGCGAGGGGGTTGATGGCTGACCTCTGTGTTATACTCGTGAACGGGTGCTACTTGGGGTGACTGGTCGACCTTGACATTAATCAATTTACATTTTGGTTCACTTCTAATAATTTACCTAAAGGGTTATTTGGCTGAGCGACGTCTTTATTACTGAATTGTTTATGGATGTGATTTGGTGCTCCCACTTTTATGTACTACCTGCATGACGCTACCTTTATCATTTTATAATAAAATCCTTCGTTGTATGGATATGTATGGTATACAATGGTTGCAGCGCCTGATTACCGTTATCTACAATGTAAAAAAATTGACGTCAAGAAAATGCAGCAGTAGAGTTTGTTGCGCCGCTTCTTCTCTACTAGCGCTTTGGAGGCGGTGGTAAAGTTTGCTAAACTTTTACATGTATTTAAACTTAGATTAAGTAGTTTAAAGGACGTCAAGAAATATATAATGAGAATTGTATTTATCTTGATTAAAGCGTTTTTGACTTGACTTTGACTTGACTTGACTATATTTTACTTGTTATTTGTCGCCAGGTGGAGATGATCCCGGTGAACCCCACTGTGGACGGTGGCGCGGGCTGGTCGTGGGTGCAGGCGGCGCGCTCGCGCCTGGCGCGCTACCTGCGCCCGCACCAGCGCGCCAGCACCATCGCGCGCCTCAGCGACATGGCCGCCAGGACTACTCCTCATGATCGTATGTACACCCTGTATTATGTTTCTCTATCTGTCACGCTTATAGCACCTCACCATACGCATACATACATACAAACAAACACACAGGCACATAGAATTGCGATGCGACTGGCATGCGTACCCTTAACAGTTACTAATAGATACCAGACTGTTTGTATTTCGTGCGACAGAGATGATGCTCTACGAAGCCGAAATTGACCGATTGTCTCTTTACAAAAGTCGATGTGTAATATTTACAGCCGGGTACTGTACATAGATTCAGATGTCAGTATTGATTAAAAAATCACAGTATCTGGATGTGTAGAAATTTTTTACAGTTTTATTTGATAAAAATATTAAATCCTTTTTTCAACAGACTGACCGTTATCATAACAGCCCATTAATGTTCCACTGCAGGGACGGGCCTCCTCCCGTGACGGAGGGATACTTGGCCTACTAATACCACGCTGGCTAGACGTATTGGTATAGGGTTTAATTTCAAGTTTTCCTTCTTTTTATTACGTAAAGATAATATTTACGGTTAATCCCTTAGTCGGTTTTTACGACACCCAAGGGATGAGATGGGGTGGTGACATATTGTATTCTTACTCCGTCACCACACGGAGATAGTAATTATAGTCTGTTTTCCTTCTTTTTATTTCGTAAAGATAATATTCACGTATTGAACTGACCGTTAATACATTAAATATTAATTTGCAGTGAGCGCGTGGTCCGGCTACAAGCACAGATGCGACTGCCTCACGCCTAGAACTTTATGCGCTCAGCAGAGGAAACAGCTGCTCAGGTATTTATAATATACGTTCATTTTTTACTAGCTGATGCCCGAGGCTTCACCCGCGTTTTATCGTATCAGCCCTTATCATCCCACTGCTGGGCAAAGGTCTCCCTTTGATTTCCACAACTGTCGGTCCTTAGTCAATGAAGGCCAGTGTTTTTGTGCCCTTTCTACGTGGTCTGCCGCGACGCCGATTTGATAAATCTGGGCACCACTCGGTGGTAATTCTAGCCCATAGGTGGTCAGACATGCGGCAAATGTGGCCAGCCCAGTCCCACTTCAGTTTGGCCGCTTTGAATGCAACATCAGTGATCTTTTTTTTTTTTACCCGCTGTGTATACCTATATTCCAAATTAACTTGAACTATATGATCGTAATCCTCTTTATAATAACTTTGTTGTTTTTTTACAGAATTTCGTTCTTCGGTATGATGCAAGCTGTTAATGAATTCAATAGTGCCAAGCCTTCTACTGCAACTGAGGGTGATAAGGTATTAAAAATTAATACAATTATGACTTATAGTTTTACAATATGGTACAGACACTATTCATTTTTTGTCAGGTTTTCAACCAGAGTGCTGCTGTAACACTGGGACATTTTCAACTTATATTAAACTATGCAAGAAGGAGTATGTTCGTTACTTCAAATCAGACATCTCTTGATCAGAGATTATCTCTTGACTAATTTCATTAAAGGCATAAAACAACTATACCAAATTATTCAACCTTTATTCTTAAGTTTCTTCACAGGTAACTCAGACCGTGGTATCAAACTGACTTGTCTTTTGTTTTTTTTAAATGTATTTTTTTATGTCTTTTTTTTTACAACTCCCGCACTAGGGATTATGCCGTGAGTCGCGGGGACTTTTACAAACATCAATTTAACGGAGACAGAACATCCAGACTCAGGAAAATAATTTATGGATCTCACAATTGTCCTGCGTGTGAATCGAACTGTAAATCAATTTATAAAATTATAAATAGACGACCTCAGTGTCGTAGTGGTTACATAACATGATTGCTACGCAGAGGTCTCGGGTTCGATTCCCGCTCAATGCAAATCTTTGTGTGCATGAACATGATTGTTTGTATTGGTCTAGTTGTTTTCTATGTATGATATGTATGTATTTACAAAAAAAAAGTATTTAAGTATGTTTGCCCATTGTCTAGTACCCATAGTACTAGCTTTGCTTAGTTTGGGACTAGATAGCGTTGTGTGAATGTGTGAGGAATGAGGAATATGTATTAAAATACTTATAAATGAAAACTAATGTCATATACTTTTGTCTACAGCCTCCAAACGAATGTAAGCCAGAGACAAGCACAAGAGAACTACAGCAAGGCGATGGTACTGGAGCCAAGTAAGTAGTATTTATAATAATAATTATAATATGTCATAGCCTATGACATAGCGTAATACTATATTATAGTATTACGCTATGACTAATAGGAGTGAAGCAGTAATAAAATATGTTTAAAAAGGGACGCGTTTTTTTCGCCGCCCAACGAAGTGGGCACGGATCAGCTAGTGTTACCATATTTTCATACAAGAGCTACAGAATACCTAATCCAAAGCTCTTGCATCATTGTTGTGTTGCTATGAGGCTTACTTTGCTATCTGCTATTAAATGTATTCTCCGTGTGGTGACGGAGTAAGAATACAATATGTCACCTCCCCATCTCATTCCATGGATGTGGTAAAAACCGAATAAGGGACTATCTATGAATATTATCTCTACGAAATAAAAAAGAAGGAAAACTGAAAATTAAACCCTATACCAAACCGTTTGGCCAGCGTGGTATTAGTAAGCCAAGTATCCCTCCGTCACGTGAGGAGACCCGTCCTTGCAGTGGGACATTAATGGGCTGTTATGATTTAGTTTTTTTATGTTAGTCCAGTATGGTTAATCTGACTTTGTCTATTTGAAAAAATACTATCTTGAATTTGTCAAAACAATGCATTGAAATGGAAAAAATATAACCATATTTCTAGACCCATGTATGGGACAGGGAAAAGGATTAATTTTGATTGATTTGGGATACTGGTATCGCTGAATTCCATTAATGCTGGCTACCACATACCATTAGGAAGGTTTCTTGCTTATCAAACAGAAAAAAAAAGTATATCCTCTTTTTCAACTTTTAGTCTTTTAGGCACAAACATGTAAATGAATGCCATAGCCACCTTACCACCACCTACTAACATTAACCCGTTTCTATATTCCACAGACCGCCAGAAGAGCCGCTAGAAGAATGTATCGAGAGCGCTTCAGCGGAGAGCGCCAGCATCGACAGCGCTGACAGCGGCGACAGTGCTGCCACCGAGCCTTCTAACCGTACCGTCGACTTGGATGATTGTGAGTTTACTGCAGTTTTTACAGTACACTGTGATACTAATATAGGCGAAATTATTGTAATTTAGAGGTGGGACCATTACTTTTGCAAAAACGTAAAGAGGTTTATTATTTTATTTTAACATACTTGGGAGGCTCAAAGCTATTATATAATCAAAACAGCCCATTAATTTATCACTGCAGGGACGGGCCTCCTCCTGTGACACAGGTATACTTGGCCTACTAATACCACGCTGGCCAGACGGTATAGGGTTTAATTTCAAGTTTTCCTTCTTTTTATTATTACGTAAAGATAATATTTACTACTCTTTATAATATTAGTGTAGACAATGTATAGATAGCGCAAATGTATTGCCTCTCAATTAGTTTTAATGTAGTCATATATCTTCCACAGTGTCAGATTCCGACGTGGGCCTCTCAACATCTTCATCCCTCGACTCAGCATCAGAACTGCTCCTGGCTGCGGCAGCTGCAGTAGAATCTGGTGGTTCCGAAGGTGAAGCGGCTCCGGGAGAACTGTGCCGGACTGTGAGACACCTCATGCGGTCCATAGCTTCTATAGAGAGACTGATGGACAGAGTGTTGAAGCATGCTGATGAGTGGCCAGCACCGCCAGCTAGGAATGATCATGAAGCCAGGTATGTATAATAAATACATATGTAGCGTCATCTACCGACTAACTCAAGCGAACACCTACACTACGTCCTGAATCGCGATATCAAGATTCGCACAGCGATTCCGCATGTATACAACGTCCAACGAACAACCGTTGGGCAGTTGTCCCGCCAGGCACGATCACCCTCGCCTGGTCGGAGGATCCTCCTTTTTCGTTGGAGGCGTGGTGCTGTTACGTCACCGCGACCTCCACACATACATACATAAACTCACGCCTTACCGGGGTAGGCAGAGACGACAGAACGCCACTTGTCACGATCCTGGCAAACAGATTCGGCCTCGTCCACATTCATTAAGCGAGTCATACATGTACGTCGGTTACAAGTAAAATGAAGATTATAATATATATAAATAAATTGTCCTCACACATTCACACAACGTTATCTAGTCCTAAACTAAGCTGAGCTTGTACTATGGGTACTAGACAGAGAGAAAGAGAAAGTGACGACCTCGATGGCGCGCCGGTAGAGCCAGCGGCTGCCGCGCATGAGGTTGTGGGTTCGATCCCCACGCAGGACAATAATTTGTGAGATCCACAAATTATTGTCCTGAGTCTGGGTGTTCTTTGTGTCCGTTAATTGATGTTTGTAAAAGTCCCCGCGACACAGGGCATGGTCCCTAGTGCGGGAGTTGTCTTTTTAAAAAAAAAAAAAACAAAAAGAAAAAGTGGGAGATCGCGCTAGATAAGATTATAATTATATTTGATAATTATAAATAGACAAAATAATTATTTATTTATTTTTAAATCCAGGAAACGCGTGGACATGGGTTTGTCGGAGGTTGATAGAAAATTAATGGCGATGTATCGGCGATTGCCTGAAGTACATCGGAGGCAGCTACAAGTATATAGGAAACAAAAGAAATTGTCTACGGTTAGTATAGTACTTATATATGTTTGTATAAACTCGTGGTTTGATGCCATGTGGGTAGGTATAGGGTATTTATCCTTACTTGCTTGTAATGGTTAACAACTATGGCGTCGTGTCAACCACAGACTTAAAGACTAGTCTTTGAACTTTATGAAATGTATAGGAATCAAGGACAAATTCTATAATCTACAAATGTCAAATGGTGAAATAAATTTTTATCTGTGAAATTTGCCGTTGGAAAAAATTACATTTATTTAAAATTTAAGAAAAATAGTGGTTAAATCAAAGTAATTTACGTATTTTCTATTGCATAAACGTTTAATGCTATTTTCCAGGTATTTTCATCCATATCAAAGTGTACGATTGATGTAAAAACTAGTCAATTTGCAATATGTGGTGTTTGTTTACAAAATAAATCAGGTAAGGATGAATACGGTATATGTCTAATCTCATGGTTTGATGGCATGTGGGGTAGGTATAGATTATTGAGCGTTGAAATGAATTCTAATTCTATTCTGTTGTGTGAAAGTATCTGTGAAATTTTAGAAATGACATATAATTTTAAAATAGGTGTACATATTTACAGTACCCAGCCGTAAATATTGAACATCGACCTGTGGAAAGAGACAATCGGTCAATGTCGGCTTTGTAGAGCGTCATCTCTGTCGCACACTATCAAATCATTATTTGTTTTAAGGGTACGCATGCCTGTCGCAACTCCATACAAAGGGAGAAAGTTAATTGCTTCTTCATTTGATAATTTATTATCAAATAGTATTTATTTATATGTTAATATTATTTGTACGTAATACCCTTTCCCCAATGTTATTTTGGGCAATTTTAGCGTGCACGTTTCCGACAACAATCTTTTAGGCTCCGCCCTCTAGGAAGTTCGTGTTTGTGGAATGCATACCCTTAACAGTTGCTAATAGATACCTGACTGTTTGTATTTCGTGCGACAGAGATGATGCTCTACGAAGCCGAAATTGGCGGGGTACTGTACTGTAGCTCGCCTGTAACAAAGATTAGTCAGCAGTGCGTCATGTTACATGTCCCCCCCGCAGGTGTGCATGCAGCTGGTGGGCGGGCGCGCGCCGACCCCCCCGCCCCCCGGCTCGCCCCCGCTGGCCGCCCCCCCGCAGCCCTGCCGCGCGCTGTGCCCGGAGTACCATCTGCAGAGGTTCAAAGAGGTATACACATAGGATTACGGACCTTTGCCAAAACGCATTTCCTAAAGTGACACTTGCCAAAGTATGTTTCCCAAATTATCATTTGGCAAAACCATCTTTTCGCAATTTTACAGATAGCAAAACTATTTTCAGCAAATAATTGTTTAGCAAATAATTACATACATAGCAATGTTTCACTTTACCAAATATGTTTTGGCAAATATCATATTATAAATTACTGAGTCTAAATTCACTCCATTAAAAAACTTGGTCTAATTTGCACTGACAATAGAAATCAATTCTGGCGTCTAGAAATCTCTGTTGGGGTCACAGTTCAAACCTAACCTAACCTACTTTTCTAGAAGTTCTAATCTAACCAATTTTTTTCACCCATATTGAAATTTAAACGAACTTTCTTTAGGAATATATTTTTGACGAAATAAAGCATTTGTAATATTTCCTAGGTTCGACGTAAGGTGATGCATATGAGGGATCAACAGCTGTACTACCATAGACTGAGAATGTGGCTCGAAGATCAATTGCGACAGGAGAGGGAAAGGTATGTTTAGGTTTAAAAGTCTTTGTAGTGGAGGGGTCCGTGTGAGAGGTCGTGGGTTCGAAACCCACAAAGGATAGAATATATAATTCGGAAATAATTGTTATGTGGGGGATTCGGAATAAGTTGTCATGAGGGGAGATTCGGAAATAATTGTCATGTGGGGAGATTCGGAAATAATTGTCATGTGGGAGATTCGGAAATAATTGTCATGTGGGGGATTCGGAAAAAATTGTCATGTGGGAGATTCGGAAATAATTGTCAAGTGGGGGATACGGACATAAATAAATAAATAATTCTTTTATTTTCCTTCACAATTTGACTATAACTAATACATTATTTGATGAGGTTACTATGTAATCTGTGAAGGACTGGTGCCTGAAATGGGTTAAGAAAACCTGTGCCACACTCAGAAGACGCAGGTTCGACTCCTATCTGGAGCCCCAATTTTTTTCCATTGTATTTTTGAAAACGAGTTTACCTAAGCTTTCATATAACAGCCCATTAATGTCCCACTGTAGGGACAGGCCTCCTCCCATGCCGGAGGGATACTTGGCCGTCTAATACCATGCTGGCCAGACGGATTGGTATAGGGTATAATTTCAAGTTTTCATTCTTTCTATGCAAAAGGTAATATTCAGATATAGTCTCTTAGTCGGTTTTTACGACACGCATGGGATGAGATGGGGTGGTGACGTATTGTATTCTTACTCCGTCACCACACGGATAAGCTTTACGTGTAATTTAATACTAACTTATTCATTCACAGCCTACCAGATAGCAACGTAACACTAATAGAAGATCTGCCGCGGCGCAATCGAAGATCTGGTAGTCCTAAAATCCCAAGACTAACAACAGGCTCAAAACGTAAACTCAAATCCGTGTCCCCATCTATAAACAAACCACACAAAATACTCCAATTATTAAAACACAAAGCGCCATCACAGACCACGGAACTACTAAACATTAAAAGTGAAGAAGAAATCACGAAATCCGAGGCGGAACCGCCCGAAGCTTTTCCGCTAGAAAGAGAGGAAAATATTAGCGATACTGAGACTATAGTGGGAGAGAAAGAGACGGATCTATGTAAAGAAATGAAGGAGTGTCTCGCCAAATTCTCCAATTTCGCTCTTAGCAATGATGTGACAGAGACTAAGTATCCAGAATCTGTTAGTCCGCCGTTACAAGAAATGTCTCCCACTACTCCGGAACCTATGCCCGTGTATTCTTCTAAGCCTAATCAAAGACTTTTGTCCGTAAACAAGTTTTTAAAAGACGATAAGGAATTTATTCCTAGTCCTGAAGTTTTAAACATACCTTTAAATGCCCGCCGAACGCCATTACTAGTGAAGGAAGAAAAAGTCACTGATGTTAGCAACGATAAAGATCCAAATATTTACAAATATGTGTCTTTCGGACTTGAAATTAAAAAAGCAATGGAAGAATGTCAGAATATAATCAATTCTTATAACACTATAAAGGATAACAAAAAAGAAGACGGGCAGTTATCTCTGGAACATATTTGCGAAGTAATGATGAATTTAGACAAGAATTCAGCTGATTTCTTAGACAAAATGGATTCAGAAGATAGTATAGATATGAGCACTGCTAATTCTAAACTAGCGGAACTCGTAGAAAATATGCCGCAGATTCTAGCCAATATGCCCGAAATTGCTAGCAAGCTATCCGAATTTGCGAACGCTAGTTTCGAATTACCAGAGTTTGCTTCGATAATGAGTAGCCTGCCAGATGTTAACAACGAAGCTCAGTTAACTCCGGAGACTTTAAAACAGATAAGGGAATTAAAACTAAATAAAGCTAGGGACAGTGTCAAAGTAACTAAAAACACAATAAAACGGAAAACCCAACGTAGGATTAAGAATAACGTCGATACAAATAATTTAATAGGCACTATGACTTTTGAGTTAGACAACAAAGACATTGTCGAACTGTTAAAAGACGAAAAGGATATACAATCGCTAATGAAAAATAAGAATAAGGAAGACTTTAAGGATATACTCTTTTCTATAAGCGCTAGAGTTGTTATAAATAAAGTTTTTGAATATTTGAAGCAGAATAAATCACCGGAATTAGCGAAATGTTTTGAAGATGATAAGGAGTTATTCTCGCTTCAGTGTCTCAACACCGAAATGTGTTCAAAGGCCTCGACCCTTTTTGATAATTCAGTTAAAGACGCTTTAAGTATGAACGAATTGAGGGAACTAGTGAAATCAAGATTTAATTCGTGGAAACATTACGTTGCTACTAAGTTTAAGAGCATACCGGTTGAGCTGTTAGAGTATGAAATAGAAGCCATGCTTGATAAGTTTTACAGCTACATTCAAGACTTAGCTGGTAAAAATTTCTCCCAAGACACGGATAGAATTGTACAAAAAATTGACGAGCTTAGGAAGAATAGCGAGCTGAATAAGGATTCGGATTCTGATTCAAAAGAGTCTGTTAAACAAATTCTATTGACGACATCCGTTGGGAATACTTTAGATCTTTTAATAATGAAATATCCTAAACTAACTCCGGATAAAAAGGCGTTAGTCAAAGGACTGAAATTTAATTATATGAATGTTTTATCTAGGTGTGCTGATTCGCAACCGCTTGCCATATGGGTCTTAAATGACCCAGAACTTGCCATTGATACTATACAAGAACTAATGAGTTTTGATATAAAGAAACCAGAAAATTTACCAGATTTTTCTACTATGAATCTCGAGAAGAAAAGAGACTATGTATTAAACAGACTAAGGGATGTTAGCAGACAGTATATGGAGACTTTACCTAAAAAAGGTCTTTCTGGAGACGAGTGGTTGGTAATGCTGTACGAACTTGAACAATTCGAAGTTAAAATCAAAGACGCGTTTACCAAATTAGTCCCAACTCAAGTTAAGACGATACAAAGTGCCAGCGAAGCGGAAATATTAGCAGCTAAGGGTCTAAGCAAGATTATAGGTAAAGCTAACGTTCGCGTTGTCAAAAAGACTCCTGAACCCGTCAAAAAGAAAGAAGAAGCCACTTTAGAAGTAAAAGAGGAAGATAAAAAATGTAAAAATGACGCACTTTTAGCTAAATGCGAAGCCATATTGACTTCGAAAGGAGAAAAATCTCTTCTAGACAGCTTTTATACTATCAAATCTTATATAACTCAAGGATTACCAGTACCGGAAACTTATAAAAAGCATGTTATATCTATTTGCTCAAGTATTGACGCTAAGTTACTCGATGAAGACTTGGAAGAATCGCTCAAATCTGACAGAGACGAAAGCCCCGGAACTCCGGATAGCACATCTAAAGATAAAAGTAGTGCTTCCGGACAAAACGACGAGGACTTAGCCAAATACTCGGCACAAGCGTTACGAAACGCCAAGCAAACATTAAACGCCGTAGCATTCAAAAACATAACACGAAACGGACAATCGAAATCCGAAAGCGACGTTTGCGACACTCCGAAAACGGACTGCAAATGGACTAACGATTGTTCGTGCAATTCATGCAAAGATAACGATTCTGGTATGTGTCTGAGTGGGAATATAAGTGATATTGTCCAGAAATGTATTGAATTTGATAAAAAAGATAGAAAGGAGAAAAAGGAAGTGAAAAAGCCGGTTGTCGCGAAACCTAAGAGTGTCGCTAAGACGTGCGAGAACAGTAATCATCAACAGCATATTTGTAAAGGTAGGTTTGTGTTTCTTTCTTTACCTTTTTAGGGAAGCAAGCGTCAACCAACACGAACGGCTTGAAGTTAGCTATCGGATAAGTTCGCGCATGTACAGAAACAAAAAACCCTGACATTTAGTTTAAAAACTGAAATCTGCGCAGCTTGCAGCAACAACTTCAAGCCGGTCGAGTTTGTTTGCGCATACTGTATGTTAGGTGGTTTGGATATGTTGAGAGATTGTGTTATAAGAGATTCATAGCGTGAAATTAGTAGTTAAAGTTTGTGGAGGACGCTCTTTAGGAATGTGTCTGAGTGGGAATATAAGTGATATTGTCCAGAAATGTATTGAATTTGATAAAAAAGATAGAAAGGAGAAAAAGGAAGTGGAAAAACCGGTTGTCGCCAAACCTAAGGCTGTCGCTAAGACGTGCGAGAACAGTAATCATCAACAGCATATTTGTAAAGGTAGGTTTGTGTTTCTTTCTTTACCTTTTTAGGGAAGCAAGCGTCAACCAACACGAACGGCTTGAAGTTAGCTATCGGATAAGTTCGCGCATGTACAGAAACAAAAAACCCTGACATTTAGTTTAAAAACTGAAATCTGCGCAGCTTGCAGCAACAACTTCAAGCCGGTCGAGTTTGTTTGCGCATACTGTATGTTAGGTGGTTTGGATATGTTGAGAGATTGTGTTATAAGAGATTCATAGCGTGAAATTAGTAGTTAAAGTTTGTGGAGGACGCTCTTTAGGAATGTGTCTGAGTGGGAATATAAGTGATATTGTCCAGAAAAGTATTGAATTTGATAAAAAAGATAGAAAGGAGAAAAAGGAAGTGAAAAAGCCGTTTGTCGCCAAACCTAAGAGTGTCGCTAAGACGTGCGAGAACAGTAATCATCAACAACACATTTGTAAAGGTAGGTTTGTCTTTCTTTAGGGTCGTAGCACATATAACGTAACGTAAACGTTAACGATAATCTACCTGAGTTTCTTGCTGGTCTCTTCTCAGTAGATTCTACTTACCGAACCAGCGAAAGAATCATTTTCAAATGATTTATTTATTATATTTATTTTAATTTTGATTTAATAAAACTGTAAAATTTTGACATTCATATGTGCTCCTTGTGTGCCTAAACTGAATAAACGAAATTGATTCTTCTTTGATTCTTTAAACGGATCGTCACCGTATCAACTCGAGCCTTTCAGTATTATTTGTATAAAACTCCTTACTGCAATGCACACTAATCGGAATCGTAACGTAATCGGATTCTTGACGTTTGATACCAAGGAAAAAGGCGAGGCGATGCCGATCCGTTTACGTTACGTTATATGTGCTACGACCCTAATTCACCTTTTTAGGGCAGCAAGCGTCAACTTACACGAACGGCTTGAAGTCGCTATCAGTTAAGTTTGCGCATGCACAGAAAGAAATAAAATATTAACATTCATTTTAAAAACTGACATCTGCGTAGCTTGTAGCAACAACTTCAAACCAGTCGAGTTGGTTGGCGCATACTGTATGTTAGGTTGTTTGGATATGTTGAGAGAAAGTGTTATAAGAGATTCATAGAATGAAATTAGTAGGTAAAGTTTGTAGAGGCCGCTCTTTAAAGACTTACCCTTTAACAGGTACAAGTAACTTCATTTTTTCATTGATTTTGACCTTTATTACAAGGTTATTAGAGTTGCTAATTAGGTGGCAATATAATTACTTCTGCTGGTTAAAGGGTTAAATAGACCAGCATGTCAATTCTCGTACCTAAAATTCGGTTAAGTTAACTTTTAGTTGGCATGTTTTTGCTATTGCAATTGTAATCTTTTGTGGTCGTGTTAAAGTTTTATTTAGAGTGTGACAATTTGACAACTAAAAGTTAACTTAACCGAATTTTTAACGATTTTAAGGAACGAGAATTGACATGCTGGTTGTAAGATCTGTCTCTTGATGATTCTGTCTGCGTTAGTACAATCTTTGTGTGAATGAACATGATTCTTTGCATTGGTCTGAGTGTTTTCTATGTATAATATGTATGTATTTACAAAAAAAAGTATGTAAGTATATTTATCCATTGTCTAGTACCCATAGTACAAGCTCTGCTTAGTTTGGGACTAGATGGCGATGTGTGAAAGTGTGTGTGTTTATTTATCCTTTCAACTATCTCCACATAAAAAATCACATCAAATCGTCGCTCCATTTTACCTTGAAACGGGAAAGAAAGACAATCAGACAGACACACTTTCCCATTTATATTATTAGTATGGATGATTAATAAATTGTCGTCTTTTTCCGCAGTCGGTCACGGAGGCAACGCGTGTGCGGGTGAAGGTGTTGATCAGCCTTGTACCTGTTGCTACTGTACCGTATTTGGACATGCCGTGAGTATATACTATTTATTAGTGTGAAGGTCAGGATGGCTGGACCAAGAGAGATTTTAGAAGTTTGAGCAATACCACTATATAAAATATTTCATAATTATCATAACAGCCCATTAATGTCCCACTGCAGGGACGGGCCTCCTCCTGTGACGGAGGTATACTTGGTAAATTATTTTTAATTATTATTATCCTTAAAATATTTGTTACCTCACTAAAGAAGAAAAACTATTAAAAAGATTCTTCTTTTAATCTCTCTTGGTCCAGCCATCCTGACCTTCACTTATTAGTTAATTAATGAATAAAAAGAAATTGACATTTATATTATGCTAGCTGACCCGTGCCCACTTCGTTGGGCGGCGATAAAAACGCATCCCTTTTTTTAAACATATTTCATTACTGCTCTACTCCTATTAGTCATAGCGTGATACCATAAAGCCTATGACACTCCCCGATAAATTGACTATTCAACATAGAAATAAATTTTAAATAGGTTACAAGAATGACGAATTTTTACATTTTAACCTTTAACTATGGACGTCATATTTTTGTTACACTACTATGGACGTGCGGTCTCCCAGACCGCGATCTTTAAAGACCGAATTCTAATTAGTTAAATAAGTATCGCACTATTTCTTGTTTTTAGCAGTTTTATGAGTCTTTAAAATGTAAATAAAAGATGCAATTTTAATCAAAATGTATTCATTTTGATGTTAAATCTGGTCATTTAACAATCAAAGGCCGACTTTTTCAATCGAGATCACCATAAATAGGCATTATCTAAAGAAAAATATTTATTCTGTCTGTTTCATTAGTTTTACAATAAAATATAAAGAATAAAAAATATAAAAAACTTAACAATACATTCTTAAAACTAAACATAAAAATTTTGACAATGGTCCAACTTGAACATATTTGTAGGCAGTTTTTACATAGTAGCTCCGAACATTGTAGGCCTATTGGCTGTTTAGAACTTTCGATTGACTGTTTTTCGATAAATTCGACGGTCATTTGTATGAAGAAGTACTTGGCTGATCGTATTCTGAATAAACTAGAAAAAAATAACTAAAAATTATAGAACAAACAAAATCACAATCAGTTTAATTTTATTACACAAACGTGGACGTGCGGTCTCTCAGACCGCTCTCGAAATATAAATCGAAATTACTCACGCAATATGCAGCCGGCGATGCAATTATTACTCTTAACAGTCGTTTTGCCACTAAAACCTACTGAAGGTTTCAGCCGTGTAGGATCCGCGGAAGTATAAGAAAACGCGATTTGGAAACTGCAAGCGGTTTGTGAGACCGCACGTCCATAGTAAAAGGTTAAGATTAGGTCTTCAACCGTTACTAAAACAAAGCTAAAAATCCATGAAAAAACATTACAGCAATTATTTGTATGTGCCATTCTCATGTAGATATTGTACATAAGTCTATTTTGTCCTAAATTTGTGAAAGAAAGCATTTTATCATCATCATAACAGCCCATTAATGTCCCACTGCAGGGACGGGCGGATTGGTATAGGGTTTAATTTCAAGTTTTCCTTCTTTTTATTTCGTTATATATTCACGCACAGTCGGTTTCTACGACATAAGATGAGATGGGGTGGTGACATATTGTATTCTTACTCCGTCACCACACGGTGATAGAAAGCGATTAAAAATAATGAATATAAATTTAAAACATTTTCTCCCCTTTATCTTTTCAGCCACCTCTTACGACGCCTGTACCACCGAAATTTAATGAGACACGAGAAAGACTCAGATCCATATTGAATAAGAAGAAACAACAGTGTAAAGGTGCCAATGTAAGTATTATTAATATTATAATAGATTTTAAACTATCGCGATTTGTATACATAATACTATTTTATACGGGTCTTACTCGCGGTATATACTAATTAGCCTAGATACTGAAGAATGTTAACTAATTTTGATTATTATAGACCGACCGCTTATCTCAGTCCCCGCCTGCGGTATGAAAGGGACGAGGGAGCGGGGTAGCGGTGTCCGTTATGGTAGCGTACACAAGAGCTATATCGAGTTGTTTACTATGCCAAATAAAATAAGTTTTTACAATAAAAAAAAACCGATTTCAAAGACAAAAATTGCACTAAAAAGTAAAAAATAATTAGTTGTATTTTGGTTTTACAACATTAAATCAGACATTCTTTTTACTTAATTATAATCTAAAGAATAGGTTCTTTTAATTATTGTAAAAAGTATTGTTAAGGATATTTCTTGAAGAGTCTACAAATATATTTATTTGAAGATTCTTTAAAATATAATCAAATAATGTAATATTATTGTTATTTTTGGAGTAATGTGACAGCCACGATAGTTATATTCTATATTTTATTCCTGACTATAAATTTAAAGAAATATGATGTCGTGTTATACACTGACTAAAGACTAAGATGAGAAATAAGTACTACGAATCAAAGACAATTACTTAAAATTCTCATGCGAAAATGAAACGGCCATGTTTGTTTTAAATAAAATATTTATCAAATTAAAAACTATTTAAAGTGATCAGAATGTGTTAGACAAAACTCTATTGCCTTTTCTAACGACTTTGTAGACAACATTTTGCATTATTGATCCTATTCACGAATTACGATTTTTTTCAATTGACGGTGCTGGTTAGCCCCATAAACGCCCATAAGTTATGGAAAGCTTTAATCAGTTACTAAATAGGTATATTAAAACGTTTGAACGTGACACAGGTATTTTAAAATATATTTATTTAAATATGATAAAAATAGTTATTTAATATTTGTTTAATTTTTAAACCAATCCATAAACAATCAACAACTTTATGTCAAACCCCGGACTCATAAACGCAACTTAAATTTTAGTCAATTGATAAGCTTAAATTTTTACGGTTTTGTTTGGCTTAAGGTTGGTTTTGCTAACAAAAAACTCGCTAAACAGTGATTAAATTTTAGAGATTTTTATAAGTAAGGGGGTTAATGTCGAAGTCATATAATAATATAATCTGTAATTCATGGCCGCCATTCCATTAGCTTATGTATTATCGTATTTCGTTGGCTGACACCGACTCCAAAAATAACAATAATATTACATAATTTGTAATAATTTGATTATTTTTTAAAGAATCTACAAATATTTTGAATAAGAATGTTTTGAAAAAAATAACATTTCATTTAGTTACTTAAATAAGTTTTTGTTAAATTTGTGTAGTTTTAAGATATTATATTGCATTATATTGCTATAATTTGCATATCCGATGTGGATAGACTGTTGAGAATAATGTATTCATACACTAACACCTGATATACACAGTTTTGCAATACATCTTTGTCTTTAATAAATATATTTGTTATTATACGAATGGCTGATTTAAACTATAAATATAATTATAACTAAAGTCTTAGAAAATATTTACAAATAATAACAATTGTACAATCATTAATTATATATATTAAATCACAGTATAATCACATTACAATAATCACAGTTTACATTAAAACAGGTATGATTTAAACATATTAATTTGTAAGAATCAATCTTAGAAAATATTTACAGATAATAAGAACAATAATAAGAGCTTTTTTTATTTTTACACGCTACCATAACGGACACTTAGTCAGTATGTCAGTATGACACTAGTGCAGTATGCTAGTCCGTCTTCTATACAATTTACAAATGTCAAAGATGGTGGCGTCATCTTGGCTCTAAAACTAGTACTTTCTTAGAAAAAATTATGCAATCTAAATTATTACACAATTTAAAGCCTGACCAGAAAAATAAAACAACCTCTTCAGGTATTTCGATTGCTTTAGGGTATAATTTTAATTTTTCCTTCTTTTTATTTCATAAAAATAAGCTAGCTAAAAATTAGAGGTGTGTTGTGATGTAATGTAGTTCGGGTCACAGTATCTGAGATGGCGCCGTTTTGGCAAAAAATCAAGAGATAGCTCTCTCCTTTGTCCTCGCCCCCCGCGCACCTCTATTACCGCAGGCGGGGTCTGAGTTAAACGGTCGGCCTATAGCACTCCATATTCTCTGTCAAAAATAAAAAAAAATACTAGTGAAAAAATTACTTCGATATGTCATTTAGCTTCCGATTGAGAAGTGTGACGTCATAGCACAACTCGCTCAGTCTGAAATTCTGGGTCTGGCTGACGGTTACGCGTCTGGCCAGCGTGATAAAGTAGGCCAAATAACCCTCCAAAATGATGCGAGGCTACTTATCGCCAAATAAAAAATATGAAATTGTATTGTGTGTGTATAAAAGTTGTAAATACATGTTCTCGAAAATTTATATTCTCGTTAAACCTAGTTTGAAGAAGGTCTTGTTCAAATTGATTTATTTCCTCGTATCGGGCGGGCGCAATCATCCAATATTGCCGTTACACACTCATACAAAACACTTTGTATTTATGAACTGTTCCACGAAAATGCTAAATCATCTCTCTACACCAACTTTTGTCATTAAAAAAACATGGCTATATAATTTTTTGTGTCTTTCAGCAGGGCGAACCAGAGCCGCAGCCTGTAAAGCAAGCCACGCCACAGCCACAAGTAGCTGTGGAACCACAGCCGGTAGTCAAACCTCCACCCGTAGCGCCTAAACCACCTGTGAGTATTTATACTAACTAATAACGACTAATTACTAACTAATTGTCCGTGTGGTGACGGAGTAAGAATACAATATGTCACCACCCCATCTTATCCCATGGGTGTCGTAAAAACCGACAAAGGGACTAACAGTAAATATTATCTTTACGAAGCAAAAATAAGGAAAACTTGAAATTAAACCCTATACCATCCGTCTGGCCAGCGTGGTATTAGTAGGCCAAGTATCCCTCCGTCACGGGGGAGACCCGTCCCTGCAGTGGGACATAAATGGGCTGTTATGATGATGATGATTTACTAATAACGACTAACACCGTGACACCGTGACAACCTATGTGTTTCGATCGTTTCCAAGAGTAGGTGTTTTTAAAAAAAAACATATTTAATTTATTTGTAACTAGCTGACCCGTGCCCACTTCGCGACGAAAAAAAAGGGTCCGTTTTTTAAACATATTTTATGACTGCTCCACTCCTATTAGTCATAGCGTGATACTATATAGCTTATGACACTCCTTGATAAATGGACTATTCAACACAGAAAGAATTTTTAAAATCGGTTCAGGCAAAGTCAACGTCAAAAACGCTTTAATCAAGATAAATACAATTTTCATTACATATTTCTTGATGTCCTTTAAACTACTTAATCTAAGTTTAAATACACTTAAGGCCCTGCGCAGACGACAGACTATCCGTGACGCACTTTTTAGTCTGTGAAAATAGAACCTATGCCATTATAAGCAGTAACGCACAGGACGCGCGAAAAGTCCGGCGCACAAAAGACTCAATATTGCCATTTATGGCAGACTTTTTGTGCGTCGCAGACTCGATCGCACCAAAAGTGTGCCGTCTGCGCAGGGCCTAAAAGTTTAAAAAACTTTACCACCGCCTCCAAAGCGCTAGTAGAGAACAAACTCTACTGCTACATTTTCTTGCCGTCATATTTTTTAACATTGTAGCAGTATATCCAGAGATTACCCTCTACAACGTCACAAACACACAAACTTTACCTCTTTATAATATTAGTATAGATTTTCTATTCTCCACACCTAAATCTAAAATAAACTTAAACAATTTTTATTTCTTTCACAGGCATTACCTAAAACCCAGCCACCAAATTTAACAGCGGCTCAAGTGCAGCAGAAGCGACAATCTATAGATAACCAACAGAAACAATTAGCTGAGAAGATGGCTAAGATGGTGGTCACTGAGAAGCCTTCCATTGATAGTAAACCTAAGGTATGTTTTTGTTTGTGTACATACAAACATAAACTCACGCCTTATCCCGTCCGGGGTAGGCAGAGGCGACAGAACGCCACTTGTCACGAATCTGGCAAACAGATTATTATTATTATTATTTGTTGGTGTTAATGTGCTTATCTGAACTAAAGCCAAACTCGATGTAAAATCTTTGTAAACAAACCATAATATGTCATTGACATGTTATGGTTATCACACCATTCCAAAATATTTGTATTTAAAAATGAGAATTTCATTAGTATATCCGTATTTTAAAACAACATAATTTGGCATTATCTGCTGAAGTAACTACGGCGCATGTTGTTTCGTACACACGCAAGACACCGCTATCTCATCGCTCCGCCTCTCGCAAGCTTCGTACCCGCAGTCTAAGATTCAGAAAATAACGCGATTTCTATAGTAATGTTACATTAATACTCAGTACTAAGCCCGACACTTCGAGTTGAGGCCTCAATTGCAGACATTCTGTTCACGCAGGATAAAATTGATCAAGCCATTAACGAAATGAAAATTGACTCCTCACCAGGACCAGATGGCATGCCCGTAGCTATATTTAAAAAATGTGACATCACAGATACTCTTGCGAAGATAATGCAAAAGTCGTATGAAACAGGAGACTTACCCGACATATGGAGGTCAGCATTAGTAACCCCTATCTTTAAAAAAGGTAGCAAAGTAGAACCATCTAACTACAGACCCATAAGTTTGACCTGTGTTGTGTGCAAGGTGATGGAAAAAATAATTGTGAAACACATCCGACATTTTCTCGCCAACCATAGCATCATTCCAGAAAATCAGCATGGTTTCTGCCCACATCGCTCCACAGTGTCAAATTTATTATCATGTCTCTCGACATGGACAGAGCATTACAATAAAGGAGAACCTATTGACGTCATCTACCTTGATTACGAAAAAGCCTTTGATAAGGTTCCGACGCGAAGACTATTGCAAAAACTTGAGTTAATTGGAATACGAGGCAAGTTATTAACCTGGATTGAGGGGTTTCTGCGACATAGAACATTGCAAGTCAGAATTGGAGATGTAAGGTCAAGACAACATGATGTATATAGCGGTGTACCACAAGGCTCGGTTTTGGGTCCGGTACTGTACATAATCTACACTTTTGACTTACCAACGGCCCTAAAAAGTGGTGTCAGTATATTTGCAGATGACACAAAAATATTTGCTAACCCGCTAGTTGACTATCAGCAGCTCCAAGAGGATTTAAATAAAATAGCTAACTGGTCCAAAGACTGGCTAATAAACTTAAACACATCTAAATGTACTGTTCTACATATAGGTAAAAAAAATCCCCGCCTTACATACAATCTGGACGGCACACAGCTATCTGAGGTTAAGACTCAAACAGATCTGGGAGTGAAGATATCTGACGACCTAAAATGGGAACCGCACATAACAACCATTACAAAGAAAGCCAATAGTTTTATCTACCTCATTAGAAAGGCCTTCGGAGAACTAACCGACATGATACTCAAGATCCACAAAACATATATCAGACCTATTCTCGAATATGCCTTTCAGGTCTGGAGCCCATACTTTTTAAAGGATATTGAGCTTCTAGAGAAGGTACAGCGTAGTTTCACCAAAATCCCGCGCCAGTTAAAGCATAAAACGTATGAAGAGCGACTTACAGCACTGAAGCTTACAACTTTACAAAAACGCAGGGAACGTGGTGACCTTATTGAAACTCACAAAATATTAAATGGTCATTATGATCTTCAAAACTTCCACAAAATGTTCATAAGGAACGAAAATACTCATCTGCGAGGTCATCACCTCAAGCTATGTCCCAGCCTCTCTAGAAACAACCCACACAAGCACTTCCTAACCAATAGAGTCGTCTCAACATGGAACAGACTTCCGGAAAGTGTAATCTCGGCCACATCTACTAACACTTTTAAAAATAAATTAGATGAGCACCAAAAATAAAAAAAAACCAGATACAGGCGCTATCAGTTGTTTCAACTGCCTGCCTGCTTATTAAATAATAAAATAATAATAATAATACACTCTTAGGGAACTCCTGGGCCAACTTGCTGAAAAAATAATTATAAATCATGTTTCAGGCCCTACAGAGGACAGTACCGGTACAAGTGAATGTCTCACCGGCTCTGAAGACGGAAGGCAAAGTTAATCACAACGCTATGGAACAGATTCGATTACAGGTTTGTCTATTTTAGTATTTATTTAACAGGCTAATAGCCTAGTCAATGAATACTTTGTGGATGGAACGGTCGAAAGCAGAAACTTTGACTTAGGAACTTTGTTTGGACTAGTTAGGAGATAAACATACTAAAAGTCCTGACCCCTCCGAGGTGAGCCCGAGGAGGGGGAGGGCAAAGAAGGTCCTGTTTTTTGGTTTTTTGCTTACTTCTCAAAAACGGTGCTTCGTACGAATTTTTGTTGTACTACATAATAAAAGCTAATTAAATTCTCTACAACTTTGTCTTTTGCACTTTGTATCCATCTCCAATCATTGCCTAGCCATGAGCTTCTAAAACTGTACAATTTTCAAAAATGTGTTCTACACTTACATTTTCTGGCATATATTTGTTCTCAGCTTTTCAAAAGTGTATTTTTTTTCTCTGCAGCACATTGTAACAGTACAAATTTACCAATCATTTCTTATTTCGTAAGGATTAGCACCCACAGTATTAAAACACCTACACAATATTTAAAAATAACATAAGCTGGGAGTACCTCCACGCGGTGAAGGCGGAAACAGTTTTAAACTGGCTAAAACTCCCAATAATATCTATCAAGATGCCTTCGGGCTTATGTTGTTGTTTCGTTTGTGACCTATCGAGTATTGTGACTGTGCACCCGGTAACGCAGGGAAGCAGTCACAAAACATTTCGCACATACGCACGTTTTCAAGATGACAGACAAGTGTTTCGTTTGTAATGAACTGCTTGAAGAAGGTGGTGAAAATGTTTCCAAAGTCGGTGAAAAAGGCATAAATTCTCTAATTTTTGCCAGTAACCTCAGAAATGATCAAAAGAGCTCCCAACTTAAGGATTTGAAGTCGCTGAGGGTTCACACATCTTGTCGAAAAGACTACACTAGACCCGACAGTATCAAAGCTGATCTGACAAAATGTGTTCCGTTCGCTGGGCCCTCTACAGATCTCTCGTATACTTTAAGATCATCAAAACCCAAATTTGACGTCAAAACTCGATGCCTTTTTTGTGCATGCGCACTTAAAGATGAAAAGAAAAAACCTGTTGAAAAGCGACAGACAGTATACTCGGTTAGAAACGTAGCCTTTAAAGACTCGTGCATTGAGGCTGGGCATGCAAGACGAGATGATTGGGGCGAAGAAGTAGTGGGTCGCTTAACGTCAATAATAGATCTGGTTGCAGTGAAAGCCTTATACCACGATGATTGTCGCAAATCATTTTTCAGGCCGTTGTACCAAACCCAAATGGACTCAGAACGCTCAGACGTCACTGCAGATTACATAACTAAAGCCATGAATAAAATTTACATGCACATGGAGACGAACAGTGACTGTCAGTTCTCCATTACAGAATTGCGGGCTGCAGTATCAGGGCAAGTGCCAATTGACAGAACGATCAAAGCTAAGCTGTTGGAAGAATTTGGTGATCGTATCACAATATCGCCAGGAATTAATCAACACAAAGTGTCTACTATATGCTATAGAGACACTGGTTTCGAATTGTTGAGAGATTCTTTTATGAGGCTAAAGATAAATACAACATTAACGAAAGACTTAGGATCGTCAAGAAAGTAGCTGAGATTATCAGACAGGACATACAAAGTCAAGTGTATGATGCTACAACAGTCGACGACGATGGGGATGACGAAGCAGGAGTAGTAGCCTACATTCCATCATCTGATACCGATTTGACCGATGACGAGAAAGAAGAGGCAATAGATAAAGAACCACAACCAGGCCCGTCATGGCCAAAGAGGAGACGAGTGGTTATGTAAATATTTATTCATGGATAGGAGGAATATTTTTTATAGTTAGTTATGAATTTTGAAATCTACGGTCGCAGCTGAGAACAAATATATGCCAAAAAATGTAAGTGTAGGACACATTTTTGAAAATTGTACAGTTTTAGAAGCTCATGGCTAGGCAATGATTGGAGATGGATACAAAGTGCAAAAGACAAAGTTGTAGAGAATTTAATTAGCTTTTATTATGTAGTACAACTAAAATTCGTACGAAGCACCGTTTTTGAGAAGTAAGCAAAAAACCAAAAAACAGGACCTTCTTTGCCCTCCCCCCCCTCGGGCTCACCTCGGAGGGGTCAGGACTTTTAGTATGTTTATCTCCTAATTAGTCCAAACAAAGTTCCGTAGTCAAAATTTCTGCTTTCGACCGTTCCATCCACACCCCTCTTTTGAGCACTCATTGACTGGACTATAAGCACAAGGTGTGTGTTTGTGACGTTGTAGAGGGTAAACTTTGGATCTACTAAACCGAATTACAAAATTCTTTCTGTGTTGAATAGTCCATTTATCGGGGAGTGTCATAGGCTATATATTATCACGCTATGACTAATAGGAGTGAAGCAGTAATGAAATATGTTTAAAAAAGGGACGCCTTTTTTCGCCGTCCAACGAATTGGTCACGGGTCAGCTAGTTATTTACTAAAAATAGGACTTTCCACGGCGTTGTAATATTTATAAAAAAAATCTCAATATTTGTTACAGCAAATAAAACAAGCGCAGCAAGCACAATACCAGCAACAGTTGCATCAGCAACAGCTAGCAGCACAGCAACAGAAGAAACCCGAACCTATATACGACTTGCCGATACACAACAAGCCTACATTGACACCGCAGCAACAACAACAGATTAGGCAACAACAGCAACAGGTAAGATTATGTTACTACTAGCTTTTGCCCGCGGCTTCGCTCGCGTTAAATTCGGGGTAGCAGTGGGGGCTTAGAAAGGCCAAGTCTTGACTTAGTATGGGCTCCTGTCTTCCTATCAACTTATTATGTTGAAAGTTAATATCTTGTACTAGGTATGTATTTTTTGGGAGAGAATATATATTTTTTTCATTTCACTTTTCATTTTTCAAAAACAGTTACAGGTCAATAATTGGTAAAATCTTAACTTCTAAATATTTAATAAAAGATTCTCATCCGTTTTTTTAAACTTTATATTGTATTGGATGTGTATTAATTTTATTTCTTTTTCTATTTCAGCTCTTACAACAGAAACTTCAACAGCAACAAGCGCAACAGCAAGCAGCCCAGCAACAAGCCCAACATGCCGCCCAACATGCTGCCCAGCAAGCTGCGCAACAAGCTGCCCAACATGCCGCCCAGCAAGCGGCGCAACAAGCTCAGCAGCAGAGACAGAGTCGTCCTCAACAACAGCGCAGTACTGTGTCTCTGTCTAGTAGGGATACTAGTGTGTTTTCTACTTCCTCTGGATGTTCTGGGTGAGTTAAATCTGTCACATAGGATTCTTTGCTATTTACGAATTACTCAACAAGCTGCCCAACATATCGCCTAAAAAGTTTCCCAACATGCCGCCCAGCAAGCTGCCCAACAAGCTCACCATATTCGCAATTACTTGCCGCCTTGATTTTCAGACATAGGTAGTGTAAGAATAAAACGTGACCTATAGACGGACGGAGTCGCGTCGTAAAGTAGTGTTTTTATATAAACTGAATAAATGTAAAAAGTATGCAAATTTAGGCCTAGAAACGGCATCCTCTGAGCTTACATATACCTTATAATTTTTGCCAAATTTCTAAAAGTTTAAAATCGTTTCGAAAAGAAGAAAGACAATGGAAAAAATTGGTAGGTACTCGATGCGGGACCTACCAATTTTTTCCATTGTCTTTCTTCTTTTCGGAATTTTCCAGTTGTACCTAAGCTTTATAGGTAAAAATTATATGTAATTTAAAATAGTTTGATGTATAACATGACGTAACTTGAAGTTCTTAAACTAGAGCACTATTTCTGAACATAATTTTCTTATCAAAAAAACCAACTAGAAATTTGTTTTAAATATTCTCATTTTTTTTTAATATATAAATCAAATTACTGTATCTATTTCGATGAAATTTCTATTGGACTATTCTGGAGATATCTCCTTTTCAACCAAAAGAGTATCATCAAAATCTGTTTATAAATAAAGAAATACTCGGCGGATAAACATTGTAAACAAAAATTAAGAATTGAGTAACTTCCTCCTTTTAAGAGTCGATTAATAATAATTTAACATGGACGTCTACTGCTCGACATGGCCTCTCCCAACACCTGCGTTACGCCTTCCGCTTTACAGTCCGACCCAAAGACCTTTATGAGGTCGTCGATTATACAACAATAATAAATATTAATGTTATACTATTTCTTTTTCCACAGCGGCTCATGCTGGCGCGGTAATCGACCGGAAGACACGAGGGACCTCGATGCGTTACTACAATACATCGAAGGTCCTTCCAGACATGTTGACAGAGGGAAGAAACGTGCCAAGAAACAGAGGCAGAAGGCTAAAAAGGTAAATTATTATTACTACATACAATTTACACAATATCTTAACCCTTTCACAGTGCCACCAGCAGACACAATAGTAAAACATTGCAAGTATCTCTCCATCACGGCAGGAGGCCCTTGCAGTGGGATATAAATGGGCTGTTAATAAAAAACACACCACAAAAAAAATATAAAATATAGCTGAACTATATGTTTATTTTTAATATCTTTAAATGTATTTTATACCTACCTATATTTGCAAAATAAATAAATATTCTATTCTATTCTATTCACAATTTCGTCGTACATTTTCCGTTTTTAACAACATCTTTCATATTTATATGCTCCGCTGTTATATATTTTAGCGCGATGTTATATAGACCACGTTAATAATGCAGTTTTATATTGGTGAAGGAATATTTAAAATCGCTTCGGCAGTTTTGGAGTCTTCAATAAAAACAAAAAAAAATATTGTTTCCTCTTTTTACCGTCTGCTTACCGTGATACATTTATGCATTTTTTTATCTAAAATGATTTATGTATTCATATACACGTAATTTTCGATGCTCCATCTATTGGTAAAACAGAATCATTTTAGATAAAAAATGCATTTATCATGTTTTACCAGTAAGCAGACGATATAATAGTGTAAAGAAAGAAAGAAAGAAAACATTTATTTAAACAAATTACACAGAAGCAGGTACACACAAAAACAATAAGAAAAAAAAAACAAACATAGTACAACAAAATACCTTTGCCTCTGTGGTCATGAGTGTCTCATGGCTATGTTTAAAAAGGACCCTGGATGATGGTGTAGATATTATCACTTTATTAACCATCCTCTCTCCCTCCACAGTTGGAAGCCCGGCTGGTCCGTGAGCGCGTGAGCATCGCTCGCTCACTGTCGAGCGCGCGCCGTGACGCACACGCGCTGCACGCGGCGCACGCGGCCGCCGCACGACGCATCGACCACATCAAGTCACAGCTAGATAATATCAGTAAGGAGAAGAAGAAAGGTATATATCGTTCATAAACGACGAGTGTTTCTATGTATAATATGTATGTATGTATTTACAAAAAAAAAAGTATATAAGTACTAATATTTATTGTTCTGTTACCCATAACACGAGCAGGTTAAGCCTAGCTTACTTTGGCAACAGATGGCGCTGTGTACAGATGTCCGTCAATATTTATTTATTCATCTATTACCATTAAAAAAAGGAAATAAAGTGAATGGGAGAAAACGACGACCTAGTTTGGATAACGGGACAACTATAAATAAATAACCCTCACGTCACATTCACTTCACGTTCACATTCACTTAACGTCACCTAATTCCAAACTAAGCAAAGCTTGTACTTACTATGAGTACTAGACAACGGATAAACATACTTAAATACATTTTTTTTGTAAATACATACATATTATACATAGAAAACACTCAGACCAATGCAAATAATCATGTTCACGCACACAAAGATTTGCATTTAGCGGGAATCGAACCCGAGACCCACAGAGGTCGTCAATTGTTTTTTAATTTAATTAATTTCTTTTTTAGGTAAAAAACAAAAAATGGACCTGTCGCAACCGGATAAAATGAGATTGGCAGGTGAACAGTATGGCGCATTGTCTGTACTTATGATACATACTGCTAAGGTAATATATTCTAATATTCTACTTAAAGTCCGTGTGGTGACGGAGTATACAATATGTCACCACCCCATCACATCCCATGGGTGTCGTAAAAACCGACTAAGGGACTAACTGTAAATATTATTTTAGGGATTATATATAATACTAATATTATATTAGATTAGTATAGGGTTTTATTTTCATTTCGTTAAGATAATATTCACGGATAGTTCCTTAATCGGTTTTTACGACACTCATGGGATGAGATGGGGTGATGACATATTGTATTCTTACTCCATCACTACACGAATATTTTTACATTAATGGTAAGGATTTTAATGAAAAATATATATCTTTTCAGGAGATGGAAGCTGCAGAGAAACAAGTAAAAGAATGGACGCGTCGCCTACAACAGTGCGAGAGACAGCTGAGCGAGGCGCGCGCCATACAGGGCAACGACAAACCTGCTCCAGCCGCACAGGTACAGTCAGCCCCAAAAATCACTGAACACATTTTAAATTCCAAAACTGCTGAACACTAAAAATGTCATAAGTCAGTGTCGCAACAAGAGCACAGAATAAGCTTTACATACGAAACGACCGTAACACGCTGAACACGGTTATTACAAATGTAGCTGAACCCTAGTATTCTCTGTCGCAAATCGCAGAAATTCTTCTGCATTCGATTTCATAGGAATGCCACATGGATGGATGGATCATTTGTTTATTGCATTTAAAAGATTAACATATTATTATTCTACGACTCACGTCCCTGAAAATTACACCCCTTTGATTTTCCCTTACAGAGTATTGTATTATCTGTTGAGAGTGAAGCAGCTGTTGAATCCCTATCCATATTAGGGTGTTGAAATGTTGAGTGAATTAATGAGTCTTTCATTGTCTGCTGAATTATAGATATCGCGTTATCATCCGAGTCTTAAAGCCATATAATTTCTCTATATCTATCTCGCTCGCACTTACGAGTCTTATATAATATCTTCTATCTCTTTTTGTAGTTTTCAGATGATAAGGCGCGTACTATAATAATGATTTAACCCTTCTTCCCACAGCCGGACCAAGCGATGTTACAGAAGCAACAAATAGAACAACAGAATCAACTGGCACAACAGCACAGACTCGAACAACAGAGACAGATGCAAATGTTAGATATTGAGAAGCAGAAGATTGAAAAGCAGAAGGGTGCTTCGTTCATAAGTGAGTATTATTCTCTTTATTTACATTTATCACATTAAATTACATTTTTAAATATTGATATAAAAAATAAAAACATTTAAAAATATAAAAAAAAGGTAGACCCACCAGCATCGGGTACAGGGACTAAGCTACTGGTGGTTAGGGCTCCAGAGATAGGAACTTCCTCACAATGCGTGCCGTGTCAAGCAATACTGCCTTCTGCATCAGACCTATGATCCAACTGTCAAGCGAGAGTCTCCTAAGATGTTGATAGAGACTCTTTGGAATAAGTCCATTCACCGAAAGTACTATCGGAACAATGATCACTATATATATATATCCATACTAATATTATAAATGCGAAAGTAACTCTGTCTGTCTGTCTGTCTGTCTGTTACTCTTTCACGCCTAAACGGCTGAACGGATTTCGATGAAATTTGGTACAGACAATCTTTAGACCCTGAGAAAGAACATAGGCTACTTTTTATTAGCAATCATATTATATTTTGATTTCATAGAATTTTGGCGGGAAAGCTGTGTCACGTGACCTGTGACGTCATAGGTCACGTGACCTGTGACGTCATAGGTCACGTGACCCGTGACGTCATAGAATTTTGACAGATGAGTCGTGACGTCACAGAATTTTTGACAGATGATTTGTGACGTCATATTATTTTGGCGGGAAAATATACCTCTGTCACTTTTGACAGATAGGCGTGACGTCATAGAATTTTTGACAGATGAGTCGTGACGTCACAGAATTTTGGCAGGAAAATATATTTTGACAGCTAAGTCGTGACGTCATTGAATTTTGGCGGGAAAAATAGTATTTAAACAGCTGAATCCTGACGTTATCACAATTTGGCGGGAAAATAAATAGGTTTGTACAGGACCCTCGGTGCGCGAGTCAGACTCGCACTTGACCGGTTTTTTAGCTGTGGGTCTGATATATCTAGAGAGCTTAAATTCGTAATTGTCAACTTATTTCATCATCAGCCCATCATAACAGCCCATTAATGTCCCACTACAGGGACGGGCCTCCTTCCTTGACGGAGGGATACTTAGCCTACTAATACCACGCTTGCAGACGGATTGGTATAGGGTTTAATTTCAAGTTTTCTTTCTTTTTATTTAGTGAAGATAATATTCACCTTATTTGTTAGGCACTAAAGTGACACACCTTTGCTTATCCTATCCTACTAATATTATAAATGCAAGTTTGTGAGGATGGATGGATGTTTGTTACCCTTTCATGCAAAAACTACTAAATGGATTTTGATGAAATTTGGAATATAGGTAGTTTATGGTGTAAAATAACAATTAAGCGGGTAATACCGCGGGCATCAGCTAGTATATATATATATATCGCTATCTTCGTGAGTATTATGTTTCTCTTTTCCATAATACTCGGGTCTATTGGAGACCCGGTTCTTTGGAAGGCATACATCGGGCCGAAGCCAAGACGAAGAGGCCCTTTAAGAGATATTTAATCTGGTATTGGATACACAGGGCAGATACCATCTCTGAACGCACAATATGATACACCCAGTGAAGGTCCCTGCCGAGTGCAAAAACTATTGTAGTGCATCTGTAAGGATGCAATGGAAATTTAAATAATAGACTATGGATGAGTATGTTCAATGGACCGGTTATTGGGCTATGGAAGGAGACTACCGGATACCTGTCGTGATAATCAGTCTCTATATTATAAAAAGACAGGTAGTGACTTGCCACCTCGTTGAGTGGGCCCCACAAAACGGCCGCACGTACAGTGCGACAATGAGGCAACATCTCTTAGAGAGGCTAGAAGCTGCGGAGAGGTGAGTCTGCGGGGCGCCAAATTCCGGTCAACCGTTCAAGGGCCCCCGGCGTTATGACATTTTACACTTCCAGCTTGGAGCATAGGATCCGCTCTTGCGTATTCCAGTCCTGGCCGACCAATGAAGGTAAGCCAGGCCATCAAGGAATCAGGGTCCGTGGTGTCGCCACTCACCAACAGCTCGCCACAAGCTGCCCCTGCGGGCAGCAGCATTATTATTATTTTTCTCTTGTCCATAATACTCGGGTTTAATGGAGACCCGGTTCTTTAGAAGGCATACATCGGGCCGAAGCCAAGACGTAGAGGCCCTTTAAGAGATATTTAATCTGGTAATGGATACACAGGGCAGATACCATCTCTGAACGCACAATATTATATTATTTAATATTATATTATTATTATTTTATAATACACTAGCAGATCATTGATCTGTTGTGTGCATATCACTGTTTATCACTGCATTCGCGCTTTAATGTTTTAATTGTCACTTTAAATAGTTATCTAAACGGTTTTTAAAGATGTTGACTGATTAGTATACATGGTTATAGGGTCATATAGACCCCTTACAAGGTAGACCGGTATCCTTGTGGTGACGGAGTAAGAACACAATATGTCACCACCCCATCTCATCCCATGGGTGTCGTACAAACCGACTAAGGGACTATCCGTGAATATTACCTTTACATAGAAAGAAGGGAAACTTGAAATTAAACCCTATACCAATCCGTCTGGGCAGCGTGGTATTGGTGGGCCAGGTGACCCTCCGTCACGGGAGGAGGCCCGTCCCTACAGAGGCAATACAATCATAATCATCATCATTATATAAGCCTACTAGCTGACCCGTGCCCACTTCGTTGGGCGGCGAAAAAAAACGCGTCCCTTTTTTAAACATATTTCATTACTGCTCCACTCTTAATAGTCATAGCGTGATACTAAATAGCCTATGACATTCCCCGATAAATGGACTATTCAACACAGAAAGAATTTTTAAAATCGGTTCAGTAGATCCAGAGATTACCCCCTACAACGTCACAAACTTTACCTCTTTATAATATTAGTTAGATTGACTTCCACTGCTGGACATGGGCCTCCTCAAAATATTGCCTCCTTATGCAGTCCTGTGCCTCTCTCATACATAGGTGTACCGCCGTCCTAACTAGGTCGTCGGTCCACCGTGTGAGGGGTCTCCCCGCCCTGCGCCTTCCGGTACGCGGTCGTTATTCCAAGTATACAGTACCCGACGATCAATATTCCCCATCGACCTATGGAAAAACACGAATCGGCTTATTTCAGCTTCGTAGAGCGTTCTCCGTTGCACGAAATACAAACAGTCCGGTATCTATTAGAAGCTGCTAAAACAATTAGGCCAGGCGCGCACTACGAGTTTTTCGCCGCGCGGCAGAAAAGCGCAGCGGTATAATGTCGCACTGTAATACTGTACCAAACAGATTTACATTGTATTGCGCGCACTTGACGGCAGAGCCACCGCAGCCCACCAGTATTACTGTGCGACATTATACCGCTGCGCTTTTCTGCCGCGCGGCGAAAAACTCGTAGTGCGCGCCTGGCCTTAAAATTTGCTTCTTGAACTGAGTATGAATATTAAATAAGTTTTAACTGACTTTTAAAGTTAAAAGTTGGTTTTGACTAAGGACATCGGTCAAAACCACTATTGTCTATTTTTTGCAGTCAAAAGTTGTTTTGACCGGGTAGGAGGTTTGACTGTAACGTATATAGTTTATTATTCCTATTCAACCATTTTCAACGTATTCAGTGCTCGCAACAGATAAGACAAATTTTCAGTATTAACGTGGAGAAGGTTGACATAATACTTAACTTCACAGACTCAGACTGCATAGTATACAATTATAATCATCATTATATAAGCCTACTAGCTGACCCGTGCCCACTTCGTTGGGCAGCGAAAAAAACGCGTCTCTTTTTTTAACATTTCATTTATGCTCAACTCCTATTAGTCATAGCGTGATACTACACACATCAAAAAAGTCTAAGCAACATGCATGATATTACAAATTTACCATTTATATTAATTAATTTCTAAGTATTTACTCACTCAAAGTGTATAGGTAAGTAAACTTCAAGTGTATAGGTAAAAAAATTTCGATTATGTTTTGTTTTTTTTCATAAAATTCAAATGACTGCGAATTTGTTTGAATTTGAGTGCATGTTAATTGCTACGTTTTAGTCTTGATTTTATAATTTTACCAACCATTTAAATACAGTTGGCGACAAAATTGAATTGTTAGATATTCTTTACGTCATGGAGCGACGTCATTTGACGGCAGATGAAATGCAAAGAGCTGTAGGGATGTTGCAAGCGGGAAGTAATCAATCTCAGGTATCTCGACATTTTGGTATTCATAGAAGTGTTATTTGTCGTCTTTGGCAGCGCTACAATAATACAGGGGAACCCGCTGAACAGCATCCAGGCCGTAAAAGGAGTACAACCACTCGGCAAGACCGGTACATACAACTGACTGCAAGACGCCAGCCGATGTTAACCGCTCGAGAGATAAGTTTGAGGCTACAAAATTCAAGTGGTGTTGATGTAAGTCCCCAAACTGTGCGAAATCGACTGCATGAGTACGGCCTACGAGCTCGACGCCCTATCAGGTGCCCACCGATACGTCACGGAAATCGCGCTCGTCGAAATGAATGGTGTAGAGAACGCATAACATGGACCCAGGAACAATGGGATAAAATTATGTTTTCCGATGAGTCGCCATTCGGGTTTAGGCCTGATACAAGAAGGGTGCGAGTGTACCGTCGACCCGGAAATACTGAAAGACTCAGGTGCGTTCAGGAAGTTCATCCATACAGCGGCTCAACAGTTATGGTATGGGCGGGTATTATGAAGAACAGGCGAACTGAGCTCGTTTTTGTAAATGGAAACATGAACGCTGAAAATTACGTTGAGGATATTCTCAGACCTTATGTCCATCCATTTGCACAAACCTTTGGCTCCGATTTTACGTTAATGCATGACAATGCGCGTTCACATACAGCTCGGCGAACCAGTGAATACTTGGCAACGGAGAACATCCAGGTATTGCCCTGGCCTGCACAATCGCCAGACCTCAACCCCATCGAGCACGCATGGGACATGCTCCAGAGACGTGTTTTGAAGGACTTGGACGGAGTGACAACAACCCAACAGCTGAAGGATTTGCTACAATTCCATTGGGAGCGAATACCGCAAGATGACATAAACAGTCTCATTAATTCAATGAATAATCGTTGCCGACAAGTTCTGAATAGCAGAGGAGGCCATACTTTGTATTAAATTGTCCTATTCTTTCACAATAAATTCATTTTCTTAAGAAATTTCAATTTGTAAAAAAAAAGTTTAGTTTCTTATGTACCTGTATATTCTAATATTGTTAATTTCTGTTATTAAAAGAACTTATAAAGAAAACAGCTGTTATTTTTACATCATAGAACCCTAAAAATATTATTTTAAAAATAAAATACAACGTTATAATTAAAATAAATGGTAAAATAAATTAATATAAATGGTAAATTTGTAATATCATGCATGTTGCTTAGACTTTTTTGATGTGTGTATATTATAGCCTATGACACTCCCCGATAAATGGACTATTCAACACAGAAAGAATTTTTAAAATAGGTTCAGTAGATCCAGAGATTACCCCCTACACATCACAACAGACAAACTTTACCTCTGTATAATATTAGTATAGATTAAGATTAGTAATTATGTATAAAGATAAATTATCTTTCTAGACTCAGACGGAATGGTGTGCGTTCGTCGTTCCGGCGTGGGCGGTGCGGTCTCGCTTTCGATGTCCGGCTCACTCAACAATAATATGGCTGGAGTTACTAGTATGTATAATAATATGTTTTTATTGTTTACTTTCTTTGCTTAACCTCCTGGGGCCTAGAAAATATAAAATACAGTCCATTTAATGAAATTCGTGTTAACTTTTAATATTTAAACACTAACGTTTAGTAATTTTAATGATAATTATTTATTTTATTTTTTTATTTTTATTGAATAAATAATAAATTAAAAAAAAAAAAAAAATTTATAATTAAAAAAAAAAATTTTGTGCCTCAGGAGGTTAAGGTCACTTATACTTAGCAGTGTACTACAGATAGTTCAAATTATGTTTAAAAATTCGTAATATAAGTTGTATTTTTTTTTTTTTTGGGAAAGTAGTATTTTTTTTTAATTTCTGTTGTAAGGATTATTATAATTTTCTTTTAATGTAACTAACAAATAAAGCGGTTAAAAACGAAAACACGTTTTCTTTTTTCGGAGAAAAAATCACAATTGTTTTTTATTAAATTTTCAACGCTAGTTGTGACACCCTGAATACTTCTATCATCACCACAATCAATCACTACAGCCTATTACAACACATAGGCCTCTCCCAACACGCGCCACAGAACTCGGTCCTGCGCTTATAACATTACAAACAAATTATTTAATTAATCTACAGTAATGAACATGCACGCGGAACAGCCACCTCCGCAACAAGACACAAAGAAACAAACCTGGGAACAAGCGTTAGCGCATATCAACCAATTAGCCAAGGGTACTAATAAGGAAAAGGTAATTATTTTTTTATATTGTATAAATATCATTATCATAAATCATTGTATAATTAGGTATCTGTATGTAACAGCCTCAGTAGCAAAACTGCAAGAAGTGAAATCTACTATATAAAAATAAGTCGGGTTTTCCTACCTGACGCTATAACTCCAGAACGCACTAACCGATTTCCACGGTTTTGCATTCGTTGGAAAGGTCTCGGGCTCCGTGAGGTTTATAGCAAAGAAAATTCAGGATAGTTACATAAAACGAAGCCATCTGGTGGCGAAACGGAGTTCGCCGGGTTTGCTAGTAAATTAAAAAAACTAAATTATGACACGTAAATAGTTTCAAACTTTAAATAATGCTCAAGAACTATCAATTTGTTTAAACAATTTTACATCATCTCGATCATGTCAGCTACCTATCACAAAAAATTAATTACAATAGCTACAGCAGTTTAGTAGGTTTGCGTACGTCAGCTGCTAATTGGAGCTGATAAAAATCGCTGCAATGATTTGTTTTTCGGAAAGACATGAAATCTGAGCGTATAGAAGTCAAATAGATTATAATATTTATTTCTACTAAATAATCATCATACCAGCCCATTAAAGTCCCACTGCAGGGACGGGCCTCCTCCCGTAATGGAGGGATACTTGTCCTACTAATACCACGCTGGCCAGACGGATTGGTATAGGGTTTACTTTCAAGTTTTCCTTCTTTTTATTTCGTAACGATAATATTATTTGATAGTCCCTTAGTCGGTTCCTACGACACTCATGGGATGAGATGGGGTGGTGACATATTGTATTCTTACTCCGTCACCACACGGAGAAATACTAAATAATATGTGTTATAATTACAGAAAAAGCAGAAGGAGATCGTGACTAAAGCTGAGCCAAAATCTAATAAGGAACAGCAGAGGTCCAACTCGCTTCCGGAAACACAAAACTTATCTAAGAAGCAGAGGAAACTACTTGCTAAACAACAGGTATATTAGTCCTACTATTAAACATTATTAAATAAACGCGGGTATATTATACCTTTTTTGAACAAACGCGGGTATGTTATACCTTTTTAAACAAACGCGGGTGTATTATACCTTTACATACAAACGCGGGTATATTATGCCTTTTTAAAACAAAGGCGAGTATATTATACCTGTTAAATTAAATGCGGTTATACGATACCATTTTAATCAAACGCGGGTATATTATACCTTTTAAAACAAACTGAAATCGAACCCGGGACTTCTACGTAGCAGCCCTTCATACCACTCTGGCTGTCTGGTATCAGTAGTTTCTTTACATACCCACTTGAGGCCCACTGAAGGCTCTCAGAAGGCTCTCTGTCACTCAGAGGGCAATGGAGAGAACTATGTTGGGTACTTCCCTGCGCGATCGTATCAGAAACGATGAGATCGGCACGAGAACAAAAGTGACACGCACGGCAGGGCACATAGCGCGGAGAACTGATAGCCGTTGGGGCAGAAAAGTAAAAACCGCAGGGTGGGGAGACGACCTCGTTAGGACGGCCGCAAGCCGATAGATGAGGAAGTTACAAGACCGCTCAGGGTGGAAACTTCTGGAGTAGGCCTATGTCTAGCAGTGGACGTCCATAGGCTGATATGGCAGTCTCACCTTTTGTAGTAAGACGATAATTAGATATTACAATAATACATATATCCGTATGTCAGTGTGGTGTAAGAATACAATATGTCACCACCCCATCTCATCCCATGGGTGTCGTAAAAACCGACTAAGGGACTATTTGTGAATATTATCTATACGTAATAAAAAGAAGGAAAACTTTATATTAAACCATATACCAATCCGTCTGGCCAGCGTGGTATTAGTAGGCCAAGTACCCCTTCGTCACGGGAGGAGCCCCGTCCCTGCAGTGGGACATGATGATGACAATAATACAAAATTTACTTCACTATTACAGGCGGAAGAAGAAGAGAAGAGAAGGCAGCAGCAATTGGAAGCTAAAAATAAGAAGAATGAAAATAAAAAACCAGTCCCCGAACAGAAGGCCGAGGTCAAAGTTAAAAATGATAAGAAGTCAGAGAAGAAACAAGAAGTGCTTGTTAAGAAGAAAGAAGATAATAAAAAGGTAGAGAAGGTTGTCGAGAAGAAAAATGAGAAGAATAAGCAGGAGAAAGGTGAGATTAAATTTTGTATAAAACCGGCGCAGGTTTAGTCCCATAACTCCCCATTCGCAGAATGTACTGTTCTCAAAACGTCCCATTCGCAAAATGTACCATTCGCAAAATGTCCGAATTCACAAAATGTATCATTCTCAAAACGTCTCATTCGCAAAATGTACTATCCTCAAAACGTCCCATTTGCAAAATGTACTATCTTCAAAACGTCCCATTTGCAAAATGTCCCATTCTCAAAACGCCCTATTCGTAAAATGTCTCATTCTCAAAACGTCCCATTCGCAAAATGTACCATTCTCAAAGCAAAATGTCCCATTACCAAAACGTCTCATTTGCCTTAGAGTTAACCTTCCTCCAAATATTATCTAAAACTTAATAACAAGCTCTTTTCAACATCTTTTCTCGAAATTGCGAAGATAATATGGAGAAAAAAAAAATTAATCACTAAAACTTATTTCACAGCACAACCACAACCCAAGCAACAGAAGCCACAGCAGCCCGCACAGCAACAGCAACCGGCCCAGCAACAGAGCAAGAAGAAGGAGAACAAGAAGCAACAACAGCAGCAACAACCAACCCAACATCAACAACAGAATAAAGCTCAAATCATTAATATAACACCCGATACTACTATAGAAGTTGTTAATAAGAAGGTATGTTATGTTAGCTATCGCATTATAGAGTAAGAAGACTCATCATCATCATAACAGCTCATTAATGTCCCACTGCAGGGACGGGCCTGCTCCCGTGACGGAGGGATACTTGGCCTACTAATACCACGCTGGCCAGACGGATTGGTATAGGGTATAATTTCAAGTTTTCCTTCTTTTCATTTCGTAAAGATAATATTCACGGAAAGTCCCCGAGTCGGTTTTTACGACACCCATGGGATGAGATGGGGTGGTGACATATTGTATTTTTACTCCGTCACCACACGGATTCGGATTCTCGTATTAGTATTATATTATTATTTATGAAACTTATTTTTCATCACTATCAATTTATCGTTCTTTATTTTCATCACTACACGAAATATTTTAATGCTTTAATTTTGCTTCACAGGGTCATTGCATGACAGAACCTGATAAGCCAGCTTCCTGCAGTATCATGGAGCAACTCAGCTGTGGTGTTCAGGTACATATTATATTTGTATGTTAATGTTTCAAGCACTTATACTAGGAACTGCTGTATCAAATTACATGTGGGACGTTAGAATAAAACTCCGAATACGCCTCCTCTTCCATACCAAAGGAAGTCGTAAGAGACTGTTTAAGATCTTTTCAATACTCAATTCTTTATTGCGTTTAACAATGTTTATATATAAGCCCCCTTATTCATAAAAGCCTCTTAAATTTTAGTCAATTGATTAGCTTAAATTCTTACGGTTATGTTTAGTATAAGGTTAGTGTTCCTAATAAAAATCTCGCTAAACAGTGATTAAATTTAAGAGTCGTTTATGAGTAGGGGGGAAGGTGATGGTAAAGTTAACAATAGTTCAAATTATTAACCTTAACAAAATTAACTCTTTAAAAAAATAACAAATCTCGCACTAGGGATCATGCTCTGTGTAGCGGAGATTTAACAGACATATTGAAACATTTTGCAGGTCGCCGATTTGAGACTACCTCCAGGCATAACACTGACTCGCGTTCAGCCTAATGAGAAGAAGGAACCTCCACCCATCAAATCTGTTGTAAGTACACATACTTATTATACACATTCATACAAACAATCGTTTACTAAGTATACGTGTTTTATTTACCTGAGAAACATTTTATATAAATATTCCTCACACATTCACACAACGCCATGTAGTACCAAACTAAGCAAAGCTTGTACTATGCGTACTATACTGTATTTCAGATCTTATGGGTACAGTGACGTTTAGTATTTGTCATTACTAGAGATGTAGTAACACTAAAATGGTTTTAAAAAATAACGATTCTATATCTAACCGATATAATTTACAAACAAGAATAAATCGATTATGGGTACAAAATAAGAAACTAATCTTTTTTAAAATATTTATTAATTATGCCGAATCAATGCGTGATTCATCTGATGAACAGCTTATATATAAGTGAAAATCTACTAAATTGTCTAATTTGATGTCTCTTCCTCTCACAGTCATGAAGTATTAGATTTTTGTTTTTTCCAATCATCGGCAGTTACGTGGTCATAGGTTACAGGCCTCTTTTAATAATGACATCATCAAGATTTTATCGCTATGACGTACGAATCCCGCCAAAAAAAAACTTGCGGCCTATCCTCGTAAAAACTAATACTGAGTTATAAGACAACTGAAATTATTATATTAATTTCTATGATTATAAAAAAAAATTAATCGATTTAATAAATTTTATAAAAAACCATTCGATTTTAACAATTTTATTGTGTCAATCTCTATTGAAATTCGTTCCGAGTCGCGCATACGATTTTAAAATTTATATGTTTATATTTTACATATTAGGGTTGAAGGTGGAATATAAAACAAATATTTCATATAATTTAATTGTATATAACCGTCTAAATGATATTTTTAATTTTTTATCAGTTCGGATTCATAAATTGATAGCTTTTATTTTTAAATTCTACAAAAGTAAAATAAGTAACATGGAAAAGATCAAAATGTCATCGTACCTTTCCTGTCTGATAAAGACTATACTAGACTTATCATATGTATGTTTATATGTATGACAAGTATGTTTATTCGTTGTCTAGTACCCATAGTACAAGATCTGCTTAGTTTGGGAGGCGAGGATTATTTATTTTTTAGTAAAAAATAAAATAAAAAATAAAATAAGTTTTATTTTTGTTCCTTACATGTCTTATAACTATACATACATTTAGACATAAGAAGTTAACAGTAGGTGCATAAGTCACGTGAGGTTCAAAAACTAGGACCAGTCTCAGCATCATGCTGCAGCTAATGCGGTAGCTTACAGCGCTGTTATTCTGACTGGCCCCTTTAGTGACGTCACGGACGTCGAGCGGAACAATATAATTAGTAAAAAAAAACGTTTGTTAGAAAAAAAAACACATGGTAAAAAGTACCAACTTTAAACTATTCTACAGACTGGTATTTGTTAAGGAAGCTTTAGAACTTCTTGGTTTAGTCATAAATAACGGGGAAATCCTTTTTTTTAACTACTCTTGCATTAAAGCTTTTTCAATCTTTTTGCGAAGTTGTTGGGCACATTAAAATTGTTATGTCACATCATAGTATGCTTGAACACTACACTAATACTATAAAGAATAATACCTAAACATTATTAATAAACGAACTATCGGGATATTTACCATGTTTAGAGTTGTTGAGTTTCCGATATTTCGACGGTACATTTGTTCTTAAGACTTATTAACCGCAAGTACATCAGATCCTCCATGATCATGGCGCTTGTAACAGCGTCGAAATAAGGCCTGGGCACACCGGGACGGCATGGCAAGGGATTTTGCCGTGAGTCAGCGCTCGGTCGCGGTAGGCAACGGCATCCCGTTGCCTACCGCGGTATGCCGCGGCATCCTGCCACGGGAGCCTGTGGCGCGTCTTTTGATGCCGTGCGATAAAATCCCTTTCAATGCCACGGCATCATTTTAAAGCATAGCAATTTATGTCGTATTTCTGTAACATTACGGTTGAATTTCCATTAGTAAAAATTAAAATCTCTTGCCATGCCGTCCAGGTCTGCGTAGGCCTATATCGGAAACTAGAAAACCCGAAACATGGTAAATATCCCGATAGTTCGTTTATGAATGTGACCATCACAGTTAAATAATGATATTAATAGCTAAACATATTGTTTATCGTTACAGCCACTATGGAAGAGCAATCAATTGCCGGCGACCCCCACTCCTGTACCGAGGCCGGCGCCCGTCATCAATGCTGATCCGTCCATGATGATGTTTACTACTTCTCATCCTGGTAATACTTTATTTTTGATGTTGTGTAAAAGTCGCAGTGACGTAACAGCACCACGCCTCCAACGATAAGGGAGGATTCTCCGACCAGGCGAGGGTGATCGTGCCTGGCGGGACAAGCATTCGGGCCGTAAACATACAATGTTGCAATTGAAGAGTCTACGTAATGGTTTTAAGTTTTGTATTAAATTAAATATATATCTTTTTTTTCCTAAGCTATATAGGTAAAAAATTATATGTAATTTAAAAATGAATTGGTAGTGTGCGACAGAGATGACGCTCTACGAAACCGAAAGTGACAGATTTGCTCTTTCCACAGGTAGATGTGCAATAAAAACGGCCGTTTACTGTAGCTTATAGATAAATAAAAATATGTAATTGTTCACAGAGCCACCACCGAAGCCAGCTCCCATCCCGGAACCACAGCCCCAACCTGTCGGAAAGTCAAAGAAAGCAAAGAAAAAAGCGAAAAAGGCGGCCGCAGCAGCTGAAGCTTCAGACAACAACAAACCCGAAGGCACCAAAATGGTCACCCTACGAAACCCAATGTTCCACCCGAACTTACCATCAGTCCAAATAACCAACCAACAACCCGCTCAGAAGAAACAAGAACCACAGATTCGAATCCCAGACCCGATACCGATGCCACCGAACGCTTGCCAGGCAACCATCACACCGACATCAAACGGAATGTACACTATAAGGAATCCCTTGATGACCATGATGCACCAACAAAGTCTACTGGGCATCCGGAGCCAAACTCCTCAAGTTAATCCTATGTACGGACAACAGTACAACTTTGTCAACCCGAACTACCCCGTACCACCCAACCAATACGTTATGGAGCAAACCGCTTCATCACCAAAGCAAGATTCCGATTTCCAAACAAGAATCATGAACTTGGCATCGTTCACACAGAAAAACGAAGAAGGATATTCCTTATTTAAAACGAACGATGACAACCAACAAAGAAATTTCTTAACACCCGAGTACTACGAGAACCAGAGTCCTAAATCGATGGTCTCACCAAACCCTATAGGCACAAGGCCAACGGAGACAAGACAATTTGAGGCCAACGATGCTTCCTTATTCGCTAATCCAATACAAAGGCCAGAGCCTATAGGCACTCCGCTGAAAAAGGAAGAGGAAAGACCGGAATACACTGGCTTATATACCCCATTTGGACAGGAAGATAGAAACGTGTTTAGAAATGCCTTGTTTAGTGATAAAAGTGATGGGCATAGTGTTAAATGTGACGATATGGGGGTCAATCCCATGTGTAATGGGGATTCGTTGCCGTATTTCCAGAGATTGAGGGTCGGTTCGAAATTGAATAATGAAGTTACGATACATCACGTTACCGAGAGCAAGTTTTATAAGAATCAGGTTAGTTTGATTTTGTTTTTTATGCGTTTTTCTCCGTGTGGTGACAGAGTAAGAATAGAATACATATGTCACCACCACATCTCATCCCATTGGTGTCGTAAAAACCGACTAAAGGACTATCTGTGAATATTATCTTTACGAAATAAAAAGAAGGAAAACTTGTAATTAAACCCTATACCAATCCGTCTGGGCAGTGTGGTATTAGTAGGCCAAGTATCTCTCCGCCACGGGAGGAGACCCATCCCTGCAGTGGGACAATAATGGGCTGTTATGATGATGATATGATGAATGCAAACTTTTCATACCCACAAAGATTTGCATTGAGAGGGAATCGAACCAGAGACTTTTGCGTAGTAGTTATGCAGTCATTCACGTAATAAAAAATTACGTAAAGATAATAATATTCACGGATAGTCCCTTAGTCGGTTTTTACGACACCAATGGGATGAGATGGGGTGGTGACATATTGTATTCTTACACCGTCACCACACGAAGAATAATCAATATATTATTATCAAGTAATACTAATATTATGGTATTAACTATTTGTGTACAGGAGCCAGGCCAACAGATGGAGTGCCAGGGTGAAGAGTCTCTATTCAGCGGACAATCACACCCTCAACACGGATGGCCAGATCAAGTTTATCAGCCACAACCTAATAATAAAACTGGTTAGTACTTCGCTTTTAGTTTAATTAATACTTCTGTTCTTGGATAGGTATAGGGTATTGATCCTTACTTGATTAACTTTGTAAACAAACACCACATATTGCAAATTCACTAGTTTTTACATCAATCGCACACTTTGATATGGATGAAAATTTCTGGAAAGTAGCATTAAACGTTTATGCAATAGAAAAACGTAAATTACTTTGATTTAACCACTATATTTCTTAAATTTTAATCAATTTACACATACATATTTTAAGTACAAATATTAATTTAATTTATACATGCAATAAATAACTTTTATGCAAATAAAAATTAAATTTATATTATTATTTAAAATACATAATAAAACTTATCGAGACACATTAGCGGGTTATTTGCTTGTCTAAAGATCATATTACATTTTATAAAAATATTATGAAGAGCTCAGATTTATTCATAGCATTTATTTCTACCGATTATTTGTAATCTGTTTCATAAATTGTAGTAATCGTTATGAGTGACCATGGTAACCGAAAAGAATTAGTCTCTGGCTACCCCCATGACGAGAAACAAGGCGTAAATATATGTACATACTTAACTTTTTTTTCTTTTTTAATATTCCAGAATCGAGCGTCTTCCTGCCAGACTCGAGCATCACAAACCTATCGTCGCTGGACGCGTCAGAGCGAGAGATTGAATCATTCAAGCGGTTCGATTTCTACTTCGAGCCGCCACAACACAAGCCTAAAGTGCAACTGGACGTTAGGGACATTGCTAACGCGTTGAGACAGAATCACAAGTAAATTTGACAAAATACATGAGGTCGTCCGTTTGTATACCACGAAATTTGTCTTAAAAGACATCAATTTGTATGTTAAATTGATGTCTTTAAAGACAAATTTCCTCTACGGCATAAAGCGTGATCCCTAGTGCAGGAGTTGTCCTTTTAAATAGCTGCTGACCCGTGCCCACTTCGTTGTGGGTTGCTGCTACACTCTTATTAGTCATAGCGTGATACTATATAGCCTATGACACTCCCCGATAAATGGACTATTCAACAAAGAAATATTTTTTTAAATTGGTTTATTACATCTAGAGATCACCCCTTACAACGTCACTCAATATTATAATACGTCAGACAATATTAAGTTTGTGTGTTTGTGACGTTATAGGGGGGTAATCTCTGGATCTTATGAACCGATTTTAAAAATTCTTTCTTCATTGAATAGTCCATTTATCGGGGAGTGTCAAAGGCTATATAGTATCACGCTATGCCTAATAGGAGTGGAGCAGTAATAAAATATGTTTAATAAAGGGACGCTTTGAAACTTTTTTTTCGCCGCCCAACGAAGTGGGCACGGGTCAGCTAGTTCATTATATTACTACAACATCTATCATAAACTGGTGTTTTGAACACTTTGTATTCTTTCTAACATCATGAGAAGAAAATATGATTGTAAAAATATAAAATGATGAACACTATAACTAAAGAAAAACCATATTGATTATGACAATGCTCAAAGGATATTATGAGCTAGATGAGACTAAAAGACCTAAAATAACAAGAATACTAACACAAAGTGTGCGTTTAAGTCACTTTAAGGACACGTAAAGGATATAAGTGCGTCAAAGTCACTTTGTGAAGGATATAAGTGCGTTAAAGTCACTTTGGACATGATAATGATGCGTTAAATTCACTTTGTAAAGGATATAAGTGCGTTAAAGTCACTTTGTAAAGGATATAAGTGAGTTAAAGTCACTTTGTAAAGGATATAAGTGAGTTAAAGTCACTTTTAACATGACTATTAAATGTAAAAATATGACTTTTATAATGACCCAGAAAATGTGTGAAAACTTTTTTTGTATATTTAATGACATAATTTGCTTAAAAATAAGGCAAAAGGTATTAAAAATATTTGTAATATTAGAGACAAGAGGTAAAAATATTGTGAGTGAACGGATAGATACATAAGACATTACATACATATATGTACAGTAAGCGCGAATTAAATACGTCCGCTTGAAGTTGTTGCAAATGGCTGATATGTAACTTCAGGTCGGCTGACTTAATTTGCGCTTGCTGTATATAGGTACTATAGTGTGTTGCGCTAAAGTTGTCAACATTAACTTGTGTACAACAAACATTATTGGTCCGAACTGGTCTGAAAAAGTGGTTTGATTGACGAAAGATCGCGGTAATGATACTGGTATTTAGTGATTTGTATTTTTCTTCTATTCCATGTATCCCTACTAGCATATCCCTAGTAGGGATATGCTACTGGTAAGGATGCTTGGATTTTTTTCCCACTTATAGCTACCGGTAGGGATACATGGAATAGAATTATACATTTTGTCATCATTGGTCCCAACTGGTCATGATTTGTAAAAACCTAGTTGGTCCCAACTGGTCCGATATTGTACTGTATCATTTGACTTATGTATCTAGTCTATAGCGAAGTAAAGACCATGTGTGGGGTCGTGCAGACTTTTTAAAATAAAAAAAAAATTAAGTCGTGAAAATGTATCACTATTTAAACATTAGTAATGTGAAAATATGTAATGTAAGTTAAAATATTATATTATAATAGAAGGATATGAGGTTTTTTATTTTTTTTGGTATACCTACCTACCCTTTATACACATAAAGACACATAAACATACGCGCAAAATTACTCAGCCGGGTTGAAGTTGTTGCTGCAGTTTGCGCAGATGTCAGTTTTGGAAGTTAATGTCTGGAAGCGGGTGTTTTAATTGTTCCTGTACATGCGCAAATTTTTTTGATAGCTGACTTCAAGTCGGTCGAGTTTAATGACGCTTACTACACACACTCATATAGGGTGATGCTACCAATTATCAGCACTTTAAGAGTTAGTCCTACTTTAACATCGTTTATCACAGTGATGACAATGATAACAACTATAACAATATGCTTTCTTGGTTCATTATTTAATAAATAATTGATTTTTGTTATAAAAAATAGTTTTTATTCATACACATTTTATTTAGATGAGTCTAACTAAATAATGACCCTGGCGCCAATTATTGGCACCATCATCGCCAATTATTGGCATTGACTGAGCCAATTATCAGCACCTTAAAATTAGACATAAAATTAGGTAGATAAATGAAATAATCCAATGTTTATAGTAAAATCTCTTTTATTTATACCTAGCCTAACAACCGAAGTTTCAGAAAAATAATTACATAAATATAAAAAATTCCAAAAAATAATAAACATTCTTTTGATCATAATATCAACACTATGAAAATAACTAGCAATGTTAGTTTCAGCACCATGCCAGGATATGAAATCCGAAATCATAGAGTACTTTTTCCAAGAATATTGAATTCTAGGCATAAAATAATCACGCTTTACAATAAAATATATGGATTAACAATTTTACATACCACTTTGTCATGTAACAGTACCAGTGCCGATAATTAGCAATTCGCAAAAAAAATAACCCAGATGTCAGCACCTCATTTATGAACATAAAATCAAGATAACGTTCATTTCCATTGTCAGATAAGCCTTATAAAACATTTTATACATGAATAAAACCTAAAGGTTCAGTAAAAAAGATCTAAAATAAAGTAAAATAAAAAACCTGAACTTACCTACTATCATAAGAAACTGTCAAAACAAAGTAATGTGATGAAGGACATGTTCCCGCGTTTTTAAAAATATCGCTTTTTTTTTTTTCAAAAAGTGTCGTGTTTGTAACAGTTTATAATTCCAAAAGGATCTTATTTTAATGTTTGTTAAATGGTAGCCGAAATTAATTAATAGAAAGCTTATAATTTGAGTTTTAGTTGGGGGTGCTGATAATCTGGTGCAGTGCCAACATTAGGACGCGTGCCCCTACGTACACACAAAAAAAATCATCAATGACTTCCCATAACTATGATAAAGCCAACTCAGGGAAAGATTCCTTCCATAAAGGCGTGGCCACACTGACAGCTAACTCGACAGGTGGAGCGCGCACGACATTATAAATAAATAAATAATCCGATGTGAATAAATACCTTTATTTAGGGTAGATAGAGATAGCGGTTTTGTTTTGCTAGTTCGTCGTCAGTAAATAAATTGATTAAATATGCAAGTGATTGGTGAATAGCTGGTGGCATCGAGGTCCGGTTCTTGTCTCCGTGAAGTTCTGGACGACAAGTTCTGACTGACAAGAAGAAGTTCAGCATCGACTTTTTAATGTTGTTTTTTTTATATTTATATGTGTACTCTTACTGAATGTAATATGTATTAAACTCGCTTGACACTGGCAAAACTATGTTTATGCATGAGTACATTATTAAAGAATAAATAAAATCAATAAATAATAAAAACTAGGTAAAAAAAAATACAATACTTACAAATTTACAAATATAGGTATTAAATTTTAATATTTAAATAAAATTGTAAATATATATTCGTGCAATTGCCCGCCAATATTTTTTTGACAAAATCAATATTTTTTCCAACACTCGATCTGTCTAAATTGTCACTTTCTATACTTCCTGAACGTAATAAATCATTTGTTTTATCCTCGTCATTAATTTCTGATTGAATGCTATTTATATTGTTATTAATTGAGTTATGAATGTCATAATTATTTTCTGTAACATTATTTAATTTTATTATACCATTATTCCGATTTTCCTGAGTAACGGAATTTGAGTTCTCTGTTTTTTTACTGCTTCGATCTAATTCTATTTCATAGTTATCATGATCTCCCAAATATCGACTTCCATTTTCATATTTTACATCATTAATTTTAGCTTTCGTGTCTATTTCTCGATTTTTGCCATATTTAAAATCCAAATCATCACTTTTAAGTATTTCTGTTTTATTTAATTGCAAAGGGTACTCATTTTCCGTATCTTTATCTTCAGTTATGGGTTCTGCCAATATTTCCTGCGTGTATTCGTTAGTTTTAATATCACCAATAGGATCCTCAAAATCTTTTATATCGCTGGTAGGATCAGCATTAGGTATTTCGTTAGTTAAATCTGTATTAATCTCTTCGTTTAAATCTGAGTACAAATCGTCATTCAACAAAATATTTATAAATTCAGGATTATAATAGTTTTTTAATTTATGTTCTATAGGGATTTCGTCTTCACCGTATGTCCTTCTTGTCTCTATATGACTTTCATTTTTTATAATATTCATGAAATAAACTAGTAAATGATTTAATAGTTCTGCTCTTAGTTTACGAATGTTTAGAGTTCCTCCATTGTCTGTAGTATTCAATGCATCTTTATAAGCAAGAGTTACATTTAAATTTCTTGATATATCATTTGTATTTTCAATAATATGTAAAGTTGGATCATTTTTAATAGCTGTACTATTGTTATTTGTATTTAATTCAGGTAATAATACAATTGTTGTTTTCAAACTATCGTCATTATCAAGAGGCATATGTAGCCTTCTAGATATATCATTTTTATTTTCATTAAAATATGAATTTTCTGTTGAAATATCATTTCTAATAGTTGTTATAATATTATTTGTGGTTATTTCAGGTATAATTACGGTTTCCGTTGATGTAATGTCGTCTATATTATTAGTAATAGTTTCATTTGCTTGTCTACCAGATCTTTCGATATTTTCACGGTTGGAATTATCTAAAAAAGGTAATATTGTAGTTTCTAATGATGTTATAATTTCTACATTATTGCTTATAGTTTCATTTTCTTGTATAGCTGATCTTTCGTTATCTAAACTTTCGAAATTGTCTAAAATGACATTATTTTTCTCTGTTTTTTTGTCACTTGTGTTTATTTCAGTGGTGTTATATAGATTTTCTATTGTAGTATCTTCTATTCTTGATAGTTCTTTTTCTGTAGTAAGATTGTCCTCTTTTTTTATGTCTTTGGAGAGAATAGTATGTTCATTTGTATTAATTTCAATGGTATTATTAAGATTTTCTATTGTAGTATCTTCTATTCTTAATAATTCTACTTCTGTAGTAGGATTGTCTGCTGTTTGTATGTCTTCAGAAATTGTATGTTCTTCATAAGCGTTTCTAGTTTCTCTATCATGGACTTCAACGTTAGCTATTTCACTGGTACTCTCCGTAGCAATATTTGGTTCAGTATTGTTGCAGTGGTTTGTAAGTTGTATTGACTTAGATGTTATGTTAGAAATTTGGAATAGAAGGATTAAAATGTCTGCAACGAGAAATGGGGTTTATTATTCATGACCTTTGAGTAAACCAACAACGCCTATATATCATAACAGCCCATTAATGTACCTCAGCAGGGACGGGCCTCCTCCCGTGACGGAGGGATACTTGGCCTACGAATACCAAGCTGGCCAGACGGATTGGTATAGGGTTTAATTTCAAGTTTTCCTTCTTATTAGTCGAAAGAAACAATTAAAGATTTGGCGTAGGGAGCAGGGTTTCTATAGTGTCGTGTCTGTCAAAAACACCTAAAGGACGCCCTGAAGTAGGACGCAAAAAGTTGTTGAGACTCTTTATGAAATAACAAAAAAACGTACACTTCTTCATTATTGTAATATTTTGTAGAACCTCCAATTGACTTGTCGAATATAATTCCGACTATTATAGTGTACATCTCAACATAGTCGTAAATTAATTGCGTGGCTAATTACAGCAAAGATTAACAAATTACGTGTAAGCTATTATTTTTTCGGAGACTTAGGTATACCTAATTAACGAGACAGCTTAATCTTCATCATAACAGCCAATTAATGTTTTACTGCAGGGAAAGGCCTCAACCCATGACGGAGGGATACTTAGCCTACTAATACCACGCTGGCCAGACGGATTGGTATAAGGTTTAATTTCAAGTTTTCCTTCTTTTTGTTTCGTAAAGATGATATTCACGGATAGTCCCTTAGTCGGTTTTTACGACACCCATGGGATGCGATGGGGTGGTCACATATTGTATTCTTGTTATATACTCTCTACAAACTTAGGTTAAGTAGTAGGTAGGTATTATAGTTGACATCAAAAAGATACAATATTATAATACTGTTTCGAATAAAGATATTTGAGTTTCATTTAACATTATTTATGTCATATCTGTTTTAATTAACTTAATAACTATTCTTTCTATCAATTAAAGCATGTTAAATGTTATTATTATCGCTTGTGTTAATGCTAATTGTTCGTTAAAATAACATCAGTGACTAAAGGATTAGTAAAGAAATATAATATACTTACGACATTGTATGAAGACTGAGTTGCTTGTTTGACAGCTTCATATTTGTACAGTCAGCTTCATGATAGCGACAGATAAATAGGTCTTTACCTATGAAATTGCCGTTTTTTTTCGCCGCAGTCTTTAACCTTTATTTTCTTTTAAAACATAGATTGCTTGTATTATTTTTGTAATTTGGTAAATACAGGACATTACCAACAACGAATTGTTCCCAACGAGTAACACCCTCAAATGTCACACTGTTACTCGATGGGAATGTTTTTAAGAAAAAATTCCCAACCAGTCACACTGTTACTCGATGGGAACTTCTTATTGGTAATTTCCCAACCAGTCACAATATTACAGTAGTTAATGAAAAGAAGAATTAAATCGGTTTTTACTTTAAAAACATTTATTCGTCATATTGCTGGTGATTCTCCTTTGAACGTTTTATTCCTAAATCTATACTAATATTATAAAGCTGAAGAGTTTGTTTGTTTGTTTGTTTGAACGCGCTAATCTCAGGAACCCGGGCGTCTCTTCTGCAAGAATCCGGCGCAGGAATCTCCAGCACTTGCCATGTTCGGTGAGAAACTGCGTCACGCGAAAGTGAGGACATCGTGATGTCTATCCAACCACACCTCAAAGACCCCTCTTTGACTTACCGCCGAGATTATGGCGTGCCCAAGTGGGGGTGTAGCTCTATGAAGTACTTTTAGATAATTATGTTCTTTTAAAAATTAAATTGTCGAAAAAAAAAATAACAGAAATTGACACAGGCAAAGTCGTAGGTAACAGCTATAATTTATAAAGCTGAGGAGGTTGTTTGCAAAAATAAATATGATGCCCAAAATAACTATTCCACGCGGACGAAGTCGCGGGCACAGCTAGTAAGAAGTTCCCATCGAGTAACAGTGTGACTGGTTGGGAATTTTTTCTTAAAAACATTCCCATCGAGTAACAGTGTGACATTTGAGGGTGTTACTCGTTGGGAACAAATGCCAACAACTAACAAAAAATAATTAAGAAAAAAAAAATTGTAAGTATTAGTAATAAGCCTATAAATAAATATGGGTCCAATTTAAACCAGCGGATTTTACCATTTAAACAAGTGTAACTTTTTACCCTATACTTATGTATTTATTTTCTTATAATTAAAATGCTATAAGTTAGCTAAGATGTGCGCTATTACTTATACCTTATTAGGTAAGTTTAAAAATTATTAAAAAAACTAAGAAAACGTTAGTATGAAAAATCAAACTTCGCATAAAATCTCCATACAAAACGGCAATTTCATAGGTAAAGACCTAATAAAATCATATCCAAATACTCGTACAAGTACAGTAGGTACCCGGCTAAAGTAAGTATTGCTCATCGATCTTTGGAAAGGGACAACCGTTTAATTTCAGATTCGTAGAAGCGCCATTTCTGTCGCACGAAATACAAATAGTCCAGTATCTATTAGGAGCTGTTATAACGATTCCGATTGACTTCATTTGATAACTTTTTATAATTAAGGTTTAACAAATTCTCAATATATATTTTAAATTGTATTTCGTGTGAAAGGAATAATGCTGTATCATAACAGCCTATTAATGTCCCACTGCAAGAACGGGCCTCCTCCCGTGACGGAGGGATACTTGGCCTAATACCACGCTGGCCAGACGAATTAGTATAGGTTTTAATTTCAAGTTTTCCTTCTTTTTATTTCATAAAAATAATATTCACGGATAGTCTCTTTCTCGGTTTTTACGACACACATGGGATGAGATGGGGTTGTGACATTTTGTATTCTTACTCCGTCACCACACGGAGGGATAATGCTCTACGAAGCTGTAATTGTGAAAAATGTAAAAGTAATTCTAATTATCAAAATTAAAACAACAATTTAAGTAAATATAACTTAATTTATTGCCAGTATTCCTTTAACTGGTACAAGTAACTTCGTTTTTAATTGGTTTTGACCTTTATTACAAGGTTATTAGAGTTGCTAATTAGGTGGCAATATGATCACCTCTGCTGGTTAAAGGGTTAAATGTTATTATTGTAGCCCTTTGAAGAGTTTGCATCTCGGATCTGAAAAAAAAACACAAACATTATATTACTTTTATTTAACACTAGCTTCTGCCCGCGGCTTCGCTCGCTTTAAATTCTGGGTAGCACTGTTCCCCAATCCTGGACACAGAAGAAAAAAAACAAAAAAAGTAGCCTATGTTACTCTCCATCCCTTCAACTATCTCCACTTAAAAAATCACGTCAATTCGTCGCTCCGTTTTGCCGTAAAAGAAAGAGAAACAGACACATTTTCCCATTTATAATACGGATTTAATTTTTCTTTTCAATACTTCTATTTCTTTTATTTAAAATAGACAACACCTTCTTATAATGTAGGACTAAAGACAGACTCAGACATGACCCTTGACCAGGGGATGAAGGGTCGTCGTAGCACATAATATAACGTAACGTAAACGGATCGGCACCGCTTCGCCTTTTCCTCGGTGTCAAACGTCAAAAATCCGATTACGTTACTATCCTGATTTGTGTAATGTTGCAGTAAGGAGTTTCATACAAATAATACTGAACGGCGCGAGTTGATACGGTGCCGATCCGTTTACGTTACGATATATGTGCTACGACTCTTAAGAGGGAAGTTAGCGATACGATTGTAATCAGTATTTAGGAAAAAACATGATAGCTACCGCTGTCGGCAGTCGTTCACGGCCCCCAGGAGTAGGACATCATGCGATAGAGAAAGTTGTAGCTCAACAACGATACAATTGTGTCTCCGTGTGGTGACGGAGTAAGAATACAATATGTCACCACTCTATCTCATCTATTGGGTGTCGTAGAAACTGACTAAGGGACTATTCGTGAATCGAAATAAAAAGAAGGAAAACTTGAAATTAACCCTATACCAATCCGTCTGGCCAGCGTGGTATTAGTAGGCCAAGAATCCATTCGTCACAGGAGGAGGCCCATCCCTGCAGTGGGACATAAATGGGCTGTTATGATGATGATTTTTAAGTGTTTTTCCTTTAATTAACAGAAATAAAACAACTATTTATGTAAATATAACTTAATTTATTTTGCACAGCGCTGTTTAATGATAGTAGAGTTTAAAGAGTTATGGTAGTAATAGTCTTCTATTCTACTAAATATCGCACCTTGGATCTGAAAAATAAACAATTAAGCGCCGCTTACACTAGACTACATGTAGTCAACTACATCTTGTAGGGCACTACATCTTGTAGGTGACTACGGGATCCTGCCGTTTGGCAAAAAACGTTTCGTCAAATTTCACTTCCCAAAAAACTTATCGCAGTTTCATTTCCCAAAAAAATGCTTAGCAAATTTACATTTCGCATTTTGTTCACTTGGTCAAATATTCATTTGGCAAATTTTTACTTGGTCAAATTTTGTTTAGTCAAATATACAATAAGCAAATGCTTTATTTTGTCAAAAATATATTCCTTAAGGAAGTTCGTTTAAATTTTAATATGGGTGATAAATTTAGGTTAGATTAGAACTGCTAGAAAAGTAGGTTAGGTTAGGTTTGAACTGTGAACCCAACAGAGCGCGAGCCGAGCGAGCAAAGCGAGCGTGCCGCGGCAGCGGCCGGCGAAGCGCCAGAATTAATTTTTATTGTCAGTGCAAATTAGACCAAGTTTTTCCACCAAGAGACCAAGTTTTTGACCAAGAAGTAGAATAAATTAATAAATAAAACAAAATCTAATAATGGAAACTAATACTAATATACTAAACTAATACATTCTTTATTGTAAAAACTTTTTATCTGTAAGGAATTCGAATTATTAATATATTTGCCAAACCATATTCGGTAAAATGAAACATTGCTATGTAATTATTTGCTAAACAAGAATTTGCTAAAAATAGTTTTGCTATCTGTAAAATTGCGAAAAGATGGTTTTGCCAAATGTTTTTTTGGGAAATGATAATTTGGGAAACATACTTTGGTAAGTGTCACTTTGGGAAACGTTTTTTGCCAAACGTCAGTAATCCATCGTCAAAAATAAAGCGCCGATTACACTAGACTACATGTAGTCAACTACATCTTGTAGGAGACTACATGTAGTCTTTCCATTTCCATGTAATTGTTTTGGAAATGGAAAGACTACATGTAGTCTCCTACAAGATGTAGTTGACTACATGTAGTCTAGTGTAATCGGCGCTACATGTAGTCTCCTACAAGATGTAGTTGACTACATGTAGTCTAGTGTAATCGGCGCTTTATTTTTGACGATGTCTGTGGCGTAATGGATAAATACTGACTTATAACTGCTACGCAAAGGTCTCGGGTTCAATTCCCGCTCAATGCAAATCTTTGTGTGCATGAACATGATTGTTTGCATTGGTCTAGGTGTTTTCTGTGTATAATATCTATGTAGTTACAAAAAAAACAGTATTTAAGTATGTTTATCTGTTGTCTAGTGCCCAAAGTACAAGCTTTGATTAGTTTTGGACTAGATGGCGTTGTGTGAATGTGTTAGGATTATTTATTTATTTACATTTATATTTATTTATCCATAAATTATTGTCCTGAGTCCGGAATGATGTAACTACATTGTGTCCGTTAATTTGATATTTGTTGCATTGGTTTGGTCACATTGAGAGAATGAACGATGAGCGTTTGACGAAACAAGTATACAAGGCTTGTGTGAAAGAGCTGCTATTTTGAAATGTATTCTATTTATTATTGAAATTTATTACAATGTACTTAATTAATAATTAATAACTAGCGGCCTGTCCCGGCTTCGCACGGGCATTATTTTCCCGCTTTTCTGTTAAATTTTTTCCTGAATTTCTATAAACTCTTTGCTATAAACCTCACGGAGCCAGAGACCTTTCAAACGAATGCAAAACCGTGGAAATCGGTTCGTGCGTTCTGGAGTTATAGCGTCAGGAAGGAAAACCCGACTTATTTTTATATAGTAGATACCTAATTCTAAGTTTAAATTATTTATTATATTTATATGCATGCTACCTGTGATGGCTAGATGGGTTAGAAGCTATAATTATTCTATGTAACACTAATTATTATGTACCCTGTCTAAAGTGAATAAAAATTATGAATAAGAAAAAAAACAAAAAAAAAAGAACTACATACCAGTTTTGCTCAATCCAGCTTGACATTTAAGGAACCTTAGCACCTTGTCGTCATCAGGGTTGTAATACGTCTCACCATTCGACTGCTCTAGTAGATGTCCAGGCATATATGGAGCTGACAGTATACATGGATACCTGGCCACTAAGGTTAGGTCTGAAAAGAAACAATATTGTACTTAAAAATCAGGATCTAATTCAACATCATCATCATAACAGCCCATTAATGTCCTACTGCAGTGACGGGCCTCCTTCCGTGACGGAGGGATACTTGGCCTACTAATACCACGCTGGCCAGACGGATTGGTATCGGGTTTAATTTCAAGTTTTCCTTCTTTTTACTTCGTAAAGATAATATTTACGGTTAGTTCCTTAATCGGTTCTTACGACACCCATGGGATGAGACAGGGTGGTGACATATTGTATTCTTACTACGTCACCACATGGATAGTACTCTTACAGTACCGATAAATATTGCACATCGACCTTTGGAAAGAGACAATAAAAAAAATACCATCTAAATCTCGTAAGTTAATGATGTACTTACTAAGACGACCTCTGTGGCGTAGTGGTTATACATGACCGCTACGCAGAGATCTCGGGTTCGATTCCCGCTCAATGCAAATCTTTGTGTGCATGAACATGATTGTTTGCATTGGTCTGGGTGTTTTCTATGTATATGTGTGTATTTACAAAAAAAAAGTATTTATGTATGTTTACCCGTTGTCTTGTACCCATAGTACAAGCTCAGCTTAGTTTGGGACTAGAGGGCGTTGTGTGAATGTGTGAGGATTATTTATTACTTATTATATATTTGTTATTTACCTTCTTCAGGCTTCAGACACTTGATGATCTTCAGATGGCAAGGAGATAAGAACGTCTTGAACACTCCGTCAATACACTTCGCGCAGACCATAACAGATGGTACTGCTGTGCAGTTATCAGGGCATTCCTTTTCATCTATAGTTTCTATAATTAACCAATAACATCACTGTTATAATATAAAACTGGTCAAGTGCGAGTCTGACTCGCGCACCGAGGGTTCCGTACAAACCTATTTATTTTCCCTCCAAATTGTGATGACGTCATGACTCAGATGTCTAAATATTATTTTTCCCGCTATAAAATTCAATGACGTTACGAATCAGCTGTCAAAAAATATTTTCTCGCCAAAATATTGTATATCCTCTAGACACCGAAGCATCTTTTAAAATCACTTGCGCCTAGGGCCGAATGTACTAAATAAAGCATTAAATTATTATTGCTGCAAAGACCGAGACCTTTCAAGCTCAATAAAATATGAACTAAGGATTTCCAGAGTTTTCACTAAAACAAATGTTTTTTAGTATTTTTTAACAAAGATATCGAACATGTTTGTGTTTAGGTATCTTTCATTCTATAAATAGGACTTCCGGTCGTTACGGCCAAAAAAGGTTAGTTGTAAAAATTAAACAAATAGTTTAATTTGTTCACATAAATTTAATTAAATGACACAAATTAAAAAGTACATGCTTAAAAACTAGTAATGATAGCGTTTAGCCATGGGAGGTTAAGGTTGTGCAAATTTTCTGCGCATTTTCGATACTGCTCCTCTTCTTCTTCAGCACCAGTATCAGGTCTCAAAGTTGTATACATGTTTTTAAGAATCAAGAATTTAGTAAACTCCATTTTAAACTCTCGTAACTCCGACCTCGACGACCAGCTGTAGTCCTGCCGAAGCCACTAGAACCAGCTCGAACCTCTGGCGAGTTGCTATCATCATCGCTATCGCTCGAGTCTTCATCTTCCGATGATTGAGCTGCGTCACTCCGATCATTGGTAGTTATTAAACTCCCAACACATTCTTCATCGTCTCCCGAGTCTTCAAACTCGAAGTTATTTAAAATATCCCCGATTTCGGTGATATAAAACGCTAAAAATAATAAATACCTACTATTAGTATTAACGCTGACAGTACTATAAATACGATCAATTCCATGTTCCTAAATCATGAAGTCCGACCGAAGCGACTATTTATAGGTTTAAATAATTTACGACTGTAGAATTTCTTAATTATTTTGTATTCCTCCCCAGAATTAAATGAATTCCATAGAATGGTTATCAACCAACATTTCTATAAAAAAAACTATACCAAAACAAGAAAAATTATCATAGAAAAATCAAATTTTACTTACCTTGTCGACCACGTGCCTCCATTGTTGTAAACTCGGGAGCACGCGTCGCATAAATGGCTGCCGCTAGGAATGAAATTTCTATCGAAATCCAAGGACAAACTATCGCCATTGCTTTATTTTAATTGGTTAAAAGAATTCACATGACCAAAACTTATTTAGGGGGTAAATACAAACACTCGGGAATTGATGCTACAAAAAGGTTGACCGGTCGTACTTGAAGCACAAAATTCTGAAACGTTCGGCCTTTACAGGAAGATGTATTTAATACTATATAAAGCACTCCAGGTGTCTAGAGGATATAAATAATCAAAATATAATATGATGGAAGTAAAAGTTTAAGGTTTTTGATATTTTTTTTTCTTTGCATTTACTATAAGACCTTGCTTCATGCCTTTCAAGTTCAGACGGACAGACGGTCACAAAGTGATCCTATAAAGGTTCCGTTTTTTCAAAAACGGTAAGGAACCCTAAAAACGATTACTATTGTCGATTACTCACCTTGTTCATCATCAGAATATTCTGCAAATATAAGAATATCTTATTTATTATTTGACTTTAATTAATGGGAGAATTTGGTAAAATTACTTTGAGAAATTTTCAGTGATATTTGGTACTCCTAATATGGGTATTTTTAAGATACCCTTCTCACTAGGGCATACTCTTCACCCTCATCACTTGCCAATGAAGACACATACATAATACATACACTCACACACACACCTCTTTACACATATCCATACATACATACACACACTCACACACAAGCTCATGTTTTATTTTTTCTCTATTTTGTTAACCTAATTGATTCACAACTGTTCACTTAATTGTTACACACATTTGAATTGTAAAGGAGCGGTGTTTTCTGGCACAGGCATTTTCATGCTTAAAAGAAGACACCATCAACTAAGATATAAATTTATATTATAATGATGAAATAAAATATTTTGTATTGTATTTGTACTAGGGACCTTTTATAAACATACATTTAACGTAACTCCACAAAAAAGCATTAAGGTTCAGTATAATAATTTGTAGATCACACAAATAAATTACCAAACACTAAATGGGTTATGGCCATGACTTTCCAATTTTATTGCATATTTACTAAACTTTTTGCGTATTATCTTCTATTTTCAATATTTGACAATACTACTGTATTGTCAATTTTGACAATACAAATAGTTCTGTATGGGATTTAAAACCGTGCACAATCAATCAATCAATCAATCAATCAACTAGCCTATCGCAGTCTACTGCTGGACATATATAGGCGTCTCCCAACATGCGCCACAGAACTCGGTCCTGCGCGTTCCGCATCCAGTCCAACCCAGAGACGCTTGAAGGCCTACGCAGACCGGGACGGCATGGCAAGGGATTTTAATTTTTACTAATGGAAATTCAACCGTACTGTTACAGAAATACGTCATAAATTGCTATGCTTTAAAATGATGCCGTGGCATTGAAAGGGATTTTATCGCACGGCATTTTTCATTTTAAAGCATAGCAATTTATGACGTATTTCTGTAACAGTACGGTTGAATGTCCATTAGTCTTTATGTCCAGCCATTTGCGTCTGCTTTCCCTGTGTTTACCGCGCTAGCCATGTATTAGAAAAAACCGCATATCTCCCTAAATATAATACACTAGCTGACCCGTGCCCACTTCGTTAGGCCGCGTAAAAGACGCATCACTTTTTCAAACATATTTCATTACTGCTCCACTCCTATTAGTCAAAGCGTGCGTGCCTATGACACCCCCCGATAAATGGACTATTCAACACAGAAAGAATTTTCAAAATCGGTTCAGTAGATCCAGAGTTTACCCCCTACAACGTCGCAAACACACAAACACACAATCACACAAACTTTACCTCTATATAATACTAGCTGACCCGTGCCCACTTCGTTGGGCGGGGCGAAAAAAACGCTTCTCTTTTTAAAACATATTTCATTACTGCTCCTCTCTTATTAGTCATAGCGTGATACTATAGGTATAGCCTATGGCACTCCCATAAATTCCATAAATGGAATAATTAACACAAAAAGAATTTTAAAAATCGGTTCTGTAGATCCAGAGATTACCCCCTACAACGTCACAAACTTACAAACACACAAACTTTACCTCTTTATAATATTAGTATAGAGTATTATCCATGTAACGATGGATTAAGAATACATGGTATTAATCAATAAACCAATCAGCCTATCGCAGTCCACTGCTGGACAAAATGCCTCTCCTAACAAAGGCCACAGAACAGGGTCCTCCGCCCTTCGAATTTAGTCCGACCAAGCGATCTTTTTGAGGTAGAATTAATTTATAGTACATACTTACAGGTATTTTACTCCGTGTGGGGACAGAGTAAGAATATAATATGTCACTACCCCTTCTCATTCCATGAGTGTCGTAAAAACCGACTAAGGGACTATCCGTGAATATTATCTTTACGAAATAAAAAGAAGGAAAACTTGAAATTAAACCCCATACCAATCCGTCTGGCCAGCGTGGTATTAGTAGGCCAAGTATCCCTCCGTTACGGGAGGAGGCCCGTCCCTACAGTGGGACATTAATGGGCTGTTATGATGATGACAGGTATTTAAAATAAAAATAAAAATCTTACTCCAACCAAAATGTTGATACTAAGAAAATTCATCTATACTATACTAACATCGCGTTAGACAGATATTTTACGTTAGTCGCGCATTATTTTGAAACTGAGATATCTTTCAAACTAATAATCGGATCTCATCGCTGTAAAGGTCAATTTTGTTTAAAATTAAATAAATATAATGATTAACGTATTTATTTTGATAAGGGTCGATACCATATACACAAAATACCTTTACAAACAATGCATTTCTTTAAATCAAATTTGATTATTATAAAAAAGGTCGTAGTGAGTCAACCTTAGAAGATAGATATATGCTATCGTTGACTTAATTGTAAAACTTTTTTAAAGGTACAATTCTTTAATACATCATTTCAGTATATCTCCAGACGTTTAAGCAGCAGAAGCAAAATAAACGTTTTTAAGCGTCCCTTTTATAAACATATTTCATTACTGCTCCGCTTCTATAAGTCATAGCGTGATACTATATAGCCTATGACACTCCCCGATAAATGGTCTATTCAACACAGAAAGAATTTTTAAAATCGGTTCAGTAGATCCAGAGATTACCCCCTACAACGTCACAAACACACAAACTTTACCTCTTTATAATATTAAGTATAGATTAGTATAGATAAGTATCAATTGAAAAAAAAATACTGAAAAATACGTTGAAGTACGGAGACTATGATTAACTATATTATTTAAAAACTTCATATTATTCTTAATAACTGTGCACGTCATATTAAAATCGCTGAGCCACTGAGGCAGTCAAAAAACTTTAGCAAAATATGTAACTATAACCAAATTAACTAAATATTTTTAAAAGAAATAGTAACGACGACCTCTGTGGCGTAGTGGTTATATAACATGACTGCTACGCAGAGGTCTCGGGTTCTATTCCCGCTCTTTGCAAATCTTTGTGTGCATGAACATGATTGTTTGCATTGGTCTGAGTGTTTCTATGTATAATATGTATGTATTTACAAAAAAAAGTATTTAAGTATGTATATCCGTTGTCTAGCACCCATAGTACAGTCAGCGGCAAAAATATATACACACCACAAAGTCTCATAAGACGTCACCATTAACAAGAACATAAATTATGTATTCAGAAAAGTGTTCATACTATGTACACATTGTGTTGTTAATAAATATGTCTTCAATAGTAAAATGATATGTATTCATCAAAAGAAGCATAAACATGTACACTGCCAACTGCTAATAATCATGGGTAAGTTCTTGATCAAGTAAATATGTATACTCATAATATGAACATTTATAATTTGAATACAATTTATGTTTTTGTTAATGGTGACGTCTTTTGCGACTTTGTGGTGTGTATATATTTATGCCTCTGACTGTACAAGCTCTGCTTAGTTTGGGACTACTCGTTGTGTGAAAGTGTGAGGAATATTTATTTATTTATAGTTAGTGTTACGCGTAAATACAATACGCGACGGCTTGAAGTTGTTGCAAAATGTCTGCGCATATGTCGGTAATAATTATTACATTTATTTTTATACTTACGTGAATTTGAAACTTTTTGATGCGCTAAAATAAATAATTTTAATGTATCAATAAATCTTTCCGTGTGGTGACGGATTAAGAATCCCATGGGTGTCGTAAAAATCGACTAAGGGACTATCCGTCAATATTATCTTTACGAAATAAAAAGAAGGAAAACTTGACATTATACCAATCCGTCTGGTCAGCGTGGTATTAATAGACCAAGTATCCCTCCGTCACGGGAGGAGGCCCGTCCCTGCAGCGGGACATAAATGGGCTGTTATGATGAAATTTCTATCTTTATTTCTAACTAGCTGACCCGTGCCCATTTCGTTGGGCGGTATAAAAAAAAACGCGTTCTACCGACGCGCTACCGATTGAATCAGTTAGAATTGACCGTGTGTGCGAGTGGATCGGCATGACAGTTAGAATTGATGGCGTGATCGAATTTCGTTTCTTTTGATTGAGATTGGATCAAGCCTGCAGCGTCATGCCGATTGGACGATAAGAAGGATCGTGTATGCCCACCATTAGTGTAGATTATGTTGTTGACTGTTTTTACTTACTCTCTGCATAACCATCAGCTGTCTCTTTAGACATTAGAGGAACTTTCAAGTCGTCTACATCATGAGAGGCGTAAGTAGCTTCAATGTAATCAGGTTTGCCAGGGTCTGGATCATCGGTTATTTCATATCCATCGTCATTATATTCCAGGTACTCTCTGTCTGCTAAATCCTTTTTATCTTCATATGGCCCTGTAAAATATTATCCTATTATTATATTCTTATTATAACAAATAATTAAGTAACTACAGTACCCGGCCGTAAATATTAGGTCATTACCTATGAAATTGCCGTTTTGTATGGAGATTTAATGCGAAGTTTGATTTTTCATACTAACTTTTTCTTAGTTTTTTCAATAATTAACTTAATAAAATGAAATTTGGTATAAGTAATAGCGCACATCTTGGCTAACTTATAGCATTTCAATCATAAGAAAAAAAATATAAGGGAAGAAGTTACATTTGTTTACATGGTCAAATCCGCAAAATATAAAATTTATAGGCTTATTTTTTTTTCTCAATTATTTTTTGTTAGTTGTTGGTAATGTCCTGTATTTACCAAATTACAAAAATAATACAAGCAATCTGTGTTTTAAAAGAAAATAGAGGCTAAAGACTGCGGTGAAAAAAAACGACAATTTCATAGGTAAAGACCTATTATTACACATCGACTTTTGTAAAGAGACAATCGATCAATTTCGGCTTCGTAGAGCATCATCTTTGACACACGAAATACAATAAACAGTCTGGTATCTATAAGCAACTGTTAAGGGTACGCATTCCACAGACACGAACTTGCTAGTAGGCGGAGCCTAAAAGATTGTTGTCGGCTTGTCGGAAACGTACACGCTAAAATTGCCCAAAATAACTTTGGGGAAAAGGTATTACGTCAAATTATATTAAAATGTAAATAAATAATACTATTTGTTATTTGAAAATAAATTACCAAAAATGAAGGAGCAATTAACTTTCTCCGTTTGTATGGAGTTGCGACTAGCATGCGTACCCTTAAAACAAATTATGATTTGATAGTGTGCGACAGAGATGACGCTCTACGAAGCCGAAATTGACCGATTGTCTCTTTCCACAGAACGATGTGCAATATTTAGGCTGAGCGCAGACTTGGAACACGACAGTCTTAAGACAGACTATTGCTTTACAATATGTATGAATATGCGCACACTTGGAACAAAACGTCGTATAGACAATACTGTCTCAGATAGACAGTTTTGTTTTATGTGTGCTACGTATCGTAGTCAAAACTGTTTCGTTTTAGTTTTAAGACAGACTTGTCTATATGAGGCAAGTCAGTCTTGAAACAGTCTAGTCTCCAATGTGCGCTCAGCCTTAAGGCCGTCTTTATTTAACCTCATGTAAATGTTATATTTAAACATCTATGCAGATTAAGGGTCGTAGCACACTTATCAAAATCTCGGATCGTCACCGTATCAACTCGAGCCGTTCATTATTATTTGTATGAAACTCCTTACTGCAACGCACACTAATCTGAATCGTAACGTAATCGGATTTTTGACGTTTGACACCGAGGTAAAAGACGAGGCTGTGCCGATCAATTTACGTTTTGATATTTGTGCTACGCCTACGACCCTTATTCTAGTAGGACTTTTAACTTAGAGTTATTTACTTTTTATTGTTGTTAATTTTTTTGGATATATGTAAACAAAAATGTAGTTAAAAAGCTTACTTTTTACCGAGCTTAGATACATGTTGCCCTGAATGCCCTCTGGAAAAAAAGATGAATAGCGTAAGAATAAATATACTGTAAATATCTGCCACATATTCTCACAACGCCATATTTATATTCCCAAACTAAGCAGAGCTTGTACTATGCGTACTAGACAACGGATAAACATAATATTGCACATCGACTTTGGAAAGAGACAATCGGTCAATTTCGGCTTCGTAGAGCGTCCTCTCTGTCGCACGAAATACAAACAGTCTGGTAGGTATCTATTAGTAACTGTTAAGGGTACGCATTCCACAGACACGACTTATTTTTAATATTAATTAAAAATAAACTATAGGTAGGAAACCAAATAAACTCAAATTAGTTGTTTTATAATAATTATATATATGTAATGTTTTTTTTCGATTTTTTGTAATATGTTTATTAATTATTAATAAACATATTACAAAAAATCGAAAAAAAACATTACATACCGAATTGTTGAGAATACTCACCCCCGGTTTCCGAATCAAGTGTCAAAACTGTCATTTTAGTTCCTGAAAATGACAGTTTTGACACTTGTTTAGTTGATTTTTACTCATAAAAAAATTTGCTTACCGTCTTTTTCTTGGTACTCGGAATAATTAAACCAACGCTCGTAATCATCATAGGGCAAGTTCATTGGCATGAAGTCGGAGTCTGTATAGAAAGCTATAAAAAAGTAGAAAAAAAAATCCATTAATGTCAAAAACTATTCTGAGTGGTGGTGACGGAGTAAGAATACAATATGTCACCCCCCAGCTCAGCCCATGGGTGTCGTAAAAACCGACTAAGGGACTATCCGTGAATATTATCTTTACTAAATAAAAAAAAAGGAAAACCTAAAATTAAACCCTAAGTAGGTATATAATAATATACACACATCAAAAAAGTCTAAGCAACATGCATGATATTACAAATTTACCATTTATATTAATTAATTTCTAAGTATTTACTCACTCAAAGTGTATAGGTAAGTAAACTTTTTTGTTATTGATGACATACTGGCTGGTTGTAAAAAAAAATTTCGATTATGTTTTGTTTTTTTTCATAAAATTCAAATGACTGCGAATTTGTTTGAATTTGAGTGCATGTTAATTGCTACGTTTTAGTCTTGATTTTATAATTTTACCAACCATTTAAATACAGTTGGCGACAAAATTGAATTGTTAGATATTCTCTACGTCATGGAGCGACGTCATTTGACGGCAGATGAAATGCAAAGAGCTGTAGGGATGTTGCAAGCGGGAAGTAATCAATCTCAGGTATCTCGACATTTTGGTATTCATAGAAGTGTTATTTGTCGTCTTTGGCAGCGCTACAATAATACAGGGGAACCCGCTGAACAGCATCCAGGCCGTAAAAGGAGTACAACCACTCGGCAAGACCGGTACATACAACTGACTGCAAGACGCCAGCCGATGTTAACCGCTCGAGAGATAAGTTTGAGGCTACAAAATTCAAGTGGTGTTGATGTAAGTCCCCAAACTGTGCGAAATCGACTGCATGAGTACGGCCTACGAGCTCGACGCCCTATCAGGTGCCCACCGATACGTCACGGGAATCGCGCTCGTCGAAATGAATGGTGTAGAGAACGCATAACATGGACCCAGGAACAATGGGATAAAATTATGTTTTCCGATGAGTCGCGATTCGGGTTTAGGCCTGATACAAGAAGGGTGCGAGTGTACCGTCGACCCGGAAATACTGAAAGACTCAGGTGCGTTCAGGAAGTTCATCCATACAGCGGCTCAACAGTTATGGTATGGGCGGGTATTATGAAGAACAGGCGAACTGAGCTCGTTTTTGTAAATGGAAACATGAACGCTGAAAATTACGTTGAGGATATTCTCAGACCTTATGTCCATCCATTTGCACAAACCTTTGGCTCCGATTTTACGTTAATGCATGACAATGCGCGTTCACATACAGCTCGGCGAACCAGTGAATACTTGGCAACGGAGAACATCCAGGTATTGCCCTGGCCTGCACAATCGCCAGACCTCAACCCCATCGAGCACGCATGGGACATGCTCCAGAGACGTGTTTTGAAGGACTTGGACGGAGTGACAACAACCCAACAGCTGAAGGATTTGCTACAATTCCATTGGGAGCGAATACCGCAAGATGACATAAACAGTCTCATTAATTCAATGAATAATCGTTGCCGACAAGTTCTGAATAGCAGAGGAGGCCATACTTTGTACTAAATTGTCCTACTCTTTCACAATAAATTCATTTTCTTAAGAAATTTCAATTTGTAAAAAAAAAGTTTAGTTTCTTATGTACCTGTATATTCTAATATTGTTAATTTCTGTTATTAAAAGAACTTATAAAGAAAACAGCTGTTATTTTTACATCATAGAACCCTAAAAATATTATTTTAAAAATAAAATACAACGTTATAATTAAAATAAATGGTAAAATAAATTAATATAAATGGTAAATTTGTAATATCATGCATGTTGCTTAGACTTTTTTGATGTGTGTATATTATATGGTCTACTTATACCACGCTGTCCAGGCGGATTGATATAGGGTTTAATTTCAAGTTTTCCTTCTTTTTATTTCGTAAAGATAATATTCACGGATAGTCCCTTAGTCGGTTTTTACGACACCGGGGCGCCGCCAAATTGGTTGCGCAATCAATCAAATGGACAACAGGTGAGTAAAAGTATTTGTATAACACATATAACGTAACGTAAACGGATCGTCACCGTATCAACTCGAGCCGTTTGTAATTAATATGAAACTCCTTACTGCAACGCACACTAATCGGTATCGTAACGTAATCGGATTTTTGACGTTAGACACCGAGGAAAAAGGCGAGGCGGTGCCGATCCGTTTACGTTACGTTATATGTGCAACGACCCTAACGCTCTATAGAGTTACGTATACATTTTGTTGGTAGCGGCGACTGGTTGCGCTGCCACGGTGTCCCGGTGAAATATAGCCATTAAAGGCCTACGCAGACCGGGACGGCATGGCAAGGGATTTTAATTTTTACTAATGGAAATTCAACCGTACTGTTACAGAAATACGACATAAATTGCTATGCTTTAAAATGATGCCGTGGCATTGAAAGGGATTTTATCGCACGGCATTTTTTATTTTAAAGCATAGCAATTTATGTCGTATTTCTGTAATAGTACGGTTGAATGTCCATTAGTAAAAATTAAAATCCCTTGCCATGCCGTCCCGGTCTGCGTAGGCCTTAACTGTAGGCCAGCCGTGTTATAGGTACCTAGTCTAGCCATAAATATTGTTACGAAGAAAAAACATTTTTTTTTATTGCAAATAATATTTATTACTTTTACAGTTTAATACATAAATATAAAAAAATTCAAAATATAAAAAGCTTATTCGAAGTGGTCTCCATTGGCTGCAACACAGTCCTTTAAACGTTGAGGCCAGTTATCAATAGAAGCACGCACTCTTTCCATGGGAAAATTCTTCACTGCCAATCGTATGGATTGTTTTAGGGACTCCAAATTATCATGGCGTTTAGAGCAAGCCATACTCTCTAAAACTGACCATAAATCATAATCCAGCGGATTAAGATCGGGACTAGACGACGGCCAGTCTTCAGCTCTGATGAAGTCCGAAACGTTCATTTCCAACCAAGACTGCGTGGACCGAGCTTTATGACCCGGCGCTGAGTCTTGTTGGAAGGACCATACTTGGTTATTGAACATGGTGTTGTTAAGGGGTTTAACTACCTTCTCAAGAATGGTATCTTGATACACTTGTGCCGATGTTTTGATACCTTTTTCACAAAAATATGGCTCAGTCACTCCTTCATAGCTAACACCCCACCAAACCATCACTGAAGTCGGATAATGCCCACGTTGCACTCTGTCGACTAATTGGGAAGCTTCCTTAGAGCTTTGAGCATAAATACGGTCATTTTGTTTGTTAAAATGTTGCTCAACTGTAAAGATTTTCTCATCCGTAAACAAAATTTTTCTGTGACCTCCCTTTGCGTACCGCTTCAGTAGTTGCTTCGATTTTACCACCCTATTCTTTTTTAAATTATCAGTTAAAAAATGACCAGTGCGTCTCTTATAGGCTGCAAGTCCTAAGTCATCTTTTAAAATGCGTGACATGGTTCTGGGTGCTATCTTCATCTCCCGAGATAAAATCTTTTGCTTTCGGACAGGATTTCTTCGAATTCTTTCCCTTACTGCTTTGACCACCATTTTCGTACGAACACTACGTGGACGGCCAGATCTTTTTCTGTCACAAACAGAGAAGGTCTCATTGTACCTATTAATAGCCCTAGCCTTGGTATTAGTCAAACATTTGACTAATACCAAGCGTATGGAGAGTTTTAAAAATTACATTCGGCTCCATACCAACTTTGTGTAATGCAATCACAGCGATTCGGTTTTCTTTATCACCCCACTCCATTTTAATATAGCAAAATATTGTACAATGTATTGGCGCCAAAATTAGAAAATACAATGAACAATCGTATAAAAATGACAGATTCCAAATTCAAATGTAATATCTTTCTTATTTTTAATTGTAACAGTATTTATGGCCAGACTATGTATATACTTACGCTCTTTATGTGTTAAGTTCATAGTCGAATCATTAGCTTCATCATCTTTACCAAATTTCACTATGTAACCTCCTTCGTCTGAAATTAACAGAAAAAGTAATTAAAATAAGCAATATTGTTATATTAAAAGGTTTGCCAATAAATGCCTAAAATTTTATATTCCATACTGATATGTGCCATAAGACATAACGCCAAGGAAGCTCGACGGAACCACGCTTCGCGAGTCTCTTACTTCTGGGTGGTTTAAAAAATAACCTAACCTAACCTATCCAAGTTGGATTGCTGTAAGTCCAGGTTTTAACTATACTTACCTACATTATAGCAAGTAGGTATTATAAGCAAACTAGCTACTACTAGTTCGTCCCGGCTTCGCACGGGCATTATTTTCCCGCTTTTCTGTTATTTTTTTTCCTGATTTTTCTTTGCTTTGAACCTCACGGAGCCCGAGACCTTTCCAACGAATGCAAAACCGTGGAAATCGGTTCGTGTGTTCTGGAGTTATAGCGTCAGGAAAGAAAACCCAACTTATTTTTAATATAAGCAAATATTGCAAACAAATACAAATGAGTTTATGAAAAACGACAGAATATCTATTTAAACTTAAAACTTATTATTAATATTATAGTAAAAGCTCTGCACCTTTTTGGAGTATGTTTAAAAAATATACACTTACCACTATAAGGCCTTCCACGTAATTCTAATAAAAGAAAAAATAATCTAAATTAGTATTTGTCTTCTTCTTTAAACTTACAGTACGATTAATAATTCGAGTCAGTAAAATGCACAGAACAATTATACTCAAAGGAGAAGAATGTCAACTTCATATAAAATTCGTGAGGAAACTTTTCCTAAGCGTGCGGCGCCATCTATCGGGAGCCAAAACTGCGGTTAAAATCAGCAGCGCGGGACGGGAAATTGTATTATTTTTTTTTTTAATAAAAACAAAGAGATATATTATATTACGCCCTACATTATTAGGGCGTTATATAATATATCTATTTGTTTATTTTGTTGAAGGTTTAAATTAGGATGACTGTATTTAGAGTTGGATTTGATAATAAAAAACTTCATTTCTTTTACAATTTATTTATGTAAATAATATTCATAATAAAAAATATTCACATTCTTTATTGAAACATTCTTCTCTACATTGAAACTCATTGTAACATAACAAAAACCCTATAGGAGTCACTTTCTCAGAACTGGAGTCAATAACGTTCAATTTCACAAAAACACTTCAACTAAGGAATAGGATGCTCGTGCAACGTTTTTAATTCAGGATAAACTTGTTATTTATCGAGATTTTTTATTTATTTACAAGATATTTAGGAATTTACAAAATAAACGGTTTCTTTTCTTGTAGTGTTGACTGTTGACAGCTCCATATAAACAAGTACCTATTAGGTGGTTGCTAGGAAATGACATAACATTTTCTATTTCATCTTTTCTCTCTGTCGTGACTAACAGCCCTAATAGAAACATTGTGTAGAACAGAGTTGACTCCCCCTGGTAAAATGACATTAATAATGACATCTTAACTACTTCTTTCTTATAAATGGCAAACGAAAGAAGAAGAATTAGTTTTTTTTTTTTTTTTTTTTTTTTTAATGGCGATTCTAAGATTACGCCAATGACCAGTTAAAATAGTACTTTTAGTAGACGAGCAAGGTAATCAAAATTTGTTGTTATACATAAATACGTGTTATTCTGTGCTGTACTAAAAAGGCAGATATTAATTTAAGAATATAAACAAGAACAAAGAATTAAAATGACAAAACCATTACAGTTTTATGTTGTTTATCTCTATATAGTTACATAAAACATATATAAACGGTGAATTAGAATACGTAAGAATATTATTAAAATTAACAGGACGAGGTATACGAGAGGGAATGTAATCATAGAATGAAGAGCGCATTAACGGACATTGGAAAAAAATATGATCAGGGGAACCTTCATCCAAACCACACTCACACATCGAGCTGTCTTTGATCCGTAATTTAGCAAGATGAACGTTGGTACAAGCATGACCTAACCTCAATCTACACACAACTGATGTAGATGTTTTATTAGCTTCTCTAAATTTATAAAACCAAGGCTTCATTGGTATGTCCTGCTGGATGGAAGCATAGTGTCGACCTTTATGTATCTGAGTTTTAACCCACACAGCTTTCCATTGAGATGTTAACCTTAATTTTGATAAATTTACAAGATCTTGTGAGTAAGTCTTATATTGACTGAGACAGCCCAACGCAACAGCGTCTTTTGCAAAGGAATCAGCAATTTCATTACCAGTAATTCCCTTATGACTAGGTATCCATACTAAAACAATCTGCTGATTGTTTAAAGCACATCTCCAAAGAATATGCCTAATATTTAAAATTAAAGGTGATACATTTTTTGCACGAATTAAGTTTGAGAGAACAGACAATAAGCAGCTTTTCGAGTCAGTGAAGACAACAGCTTTGTTGATATTATGCGATTCGATATAAAGTAAAGCCTCTAAAATGGCTATTGCTTCGCCCGTGAAAATAGAATTAACACAAGGACTTTTAAAGTTTAAAATGATCTTATATTTTGGAATCCACACCGCAGATCCAACGTTTTCATTATCTGACATTTTAGAGGCATCAGTGTAAAAAATGAGACTATCATTCCATGTTTCACTAATTATTTTAAGGAGTTGGATATTGATGAGAAGGGGATCATCACTTAGATTTAGATTAAAAACTATATTTGGTTGATACAAAATGGCTTCAAAAGGAATTTCATAAATAGGTAACATTTTAGATGTAAAGTTTTCAAAAGGCAGGCTTAAATAAAAAGAAAAACTATTAAATAAGGGAGGATAGTTCTTACGCACCCAATATCCACCTGCAGAGATACAATCCGCAAGACAGTGTAATCTCGCGATGAGCGGGTGATTAATATTATAAGTTAATTTAAGAAAAAACCTATCAGCTAAGTACTGTCTTCTTAACGGTAAAGGAGGGTCAACACACTCTACTTGAAGACCATTAATAGGAGAAGATTTCATGGCACCAATAATTAATCGCAAACACTTTGCTTGAATTTTATCTAACAACATCAATCCAGATTTGTTACAAGGTTCTAGTAAAAAGCTACCATAGTCCAAATGACTTCTAACTATAGCGTTGTATAACAATTTTTGACAGTAAGGGTGAGCACCCCACCAAACACCAGAAAGAGATCGTAAAATATTTATACTTTTTTCACACTTTTGAACAACATATTGAATGTGATCAACACCCGAAAGTTTAGAGTCTAAAATAAAACCTAGAAATTTAATTTTTTCTTTAACAGGAATAGTTTGATTGCCAAGAGATATAGTGATAGCTGGGACAGTTCGTCGACGGCTAAAAATAACAACTGAACTCTTAGGAATGGACAGTTCTAATCCATTGCCTAGAAGCCATTCTTGAAGATAATGTAGAGCAGAATTTAGTCTAGATACAGCTTCAGACAATTTATCAGCCAGAACATACAGACTCAGATCATCAGCAAATTGTAGAATCTGACAGAAAGAATTCACAGACAATTCTAAATTATAAGTATATAAATTATATAAAAGGGGACTAAGAACTGACCCTTGAGGAAGGCCCCTCCAAACCCGTCGAGCTGGGAGACAACCATTATTAACCCAGATAAGCCTACTGTCCTATATGTAGGACGGTATAAATAATAAAATATTTCAGATTACCCACTTAACTTGAAAATATTAAACCTTGTGATTTGTAGTAACGAGTGTATGTGCGTTTGTCTAAAAATTATAAAAAATAGTTATTTTAATAATTATTTATAATAATTAACGCTAAAAGTTTGTAATAAAAGTGTGTCGCCGACATGTCGAATTACAGGTATGTGAAAATAGTTGTATTTTACAAATTAATTTTATTTTTGTGTGTTGTCACCTTGTTTAGAACCTCAATTTTAGTAAAAACTAAGTATTTTATGTATAAGAAATAGTAAAGTCTATATTATATCCCTATAAGTATAGATGTCCTACATATGGGACAGTAGGATAATACGCAAGGTTCTAATAGAGTGTTATAACTTTTTACTTATAGATCGCTAGCTGCTGAAGATATTTTAGATGCTTTGGAAAATATTTCCGATGAAGAAGAAGACTACAGAGAAAGAGTCATATGTATTCTACCTCCTCCTGTTGACCCTGGCTGCATCACTGATGAGGATTCGGGGGAAGAATATTATGTAACTCTTAACAACTTACCACGATATATACTGCTCCAACCTGCAGAAGTAAGTACACTAGGACAGGATACGGTGAGTGATGCAGAAGAAGAACCTTCTGAGTCTATAGTGCGATCAAAAAGTAAACGAACATATGCGTGGAGAAAGCAGGATTTAGAAAAAACTCGAGTGACTCGGCCTGAAGTTCAGGGGCCTTTCCAAGATAAAAGCCCAATTGAGTGGTTTGAACATTTCATGGACGAAGATGTTATTTCGTTATTGGTATCAGAGAGTAACAAATATACCGTCAAAACGAATTTTCCTGGAGAAGCAACTGTTGAGGATATGAAATGTTTCATTGGTAGTGGTTACGCATGGCTTCCCGAACATACAATGTACTGGGAAAACTGTCCTGATACAAAGAATGAGTTGGTCAGTTCTGCTTTCCCTAGGGCTAGATTTGACTTTTATCATATTGGTATTACGAGGTAAGAAATGGTACAGGCCGGTGCTTACACACATGATTGATCTCGCCGAACATAATGCTTGGCAGTTGTATAAAATGAATCATGACAAACTTGATCACGGTTTTCGCAGGAGAGTAGCAACTGCTATGATTGAATCAAATAGAAAAATAGCAAAGAGAGGTCCAAGCCGACACTCCTCTCATGAACATATTCCTAGTCGAAAAGATCAAATCAATCATCTGGTTATTCCTCAATCTAGGCAAACATGCTGCCGCCAATGTCACAAGAAATGTTTGACTCGTTGCAAGAAATGTGATGTTGGAGTGTGTGTCAAGAGTTTTGAAACATTTAATTCCTAACTATATTATCCATACAGTCAATAATCTGCTAATAAAATACTTTTCAATTTTCTAATAAAACATTTTTTATTGATCCCTATTATCCTACCGTCCTACATATAGGACGGCTGTTTTTCTGAAAACCTTACATGCAATTTTTTTTTCAGTATTTTTTTTATGTTTCTTATAACCTATGAAATCAAAATATATCACTTTTTTTTTAAATTTTACAAATTAATAGTTTTAGGCTTATCTGGGTTAAAAGAATTGACAATAATAGACCTGCCACAAAATAAATTAAAAATATAGTTGGCTATTTTCATTGGGATGTTCAGTCGTAGTAATTTCTGACGTAAAACTGACAATAATACATTATCATAAGCTGCTGCGACATCCAAAAATACCCCAACGCAATACTGATTATTGGACATTGCTACGCGTATATCAGACGTGATAATACTAAGACTATCCATTGTACCCATGCCTTTACGAAATCCAAACTGAAATTTTGATAGTAAACCCTGACTTTCCAAAATATATTCTAGTCTATTTTTAATCAAATGTTCCATAATTTTGCCCATTATACATGACAAAGCTATGGGACGGTAGCTTGCAGGATTCAACTTTGGTTTACCGGGTTTCAATATAGGGACTACTATGTGGGATTTCCAGTCCTCTGGAGGGGTGCCAGAGTCGAAAATCAAATTAATAATGTTTAAAAAGTATGATTTTGTTTTTGATCCAGCCTTTACCATAAAAGAGTAAGGGATGCCGTCAATGCCAGGGGAAGAGTCCTTTAAGTAATTTAAAACTTGCGAGAGCTCATCAGAAGTAAAAGGACCGCTAAAGAGACCCGAAGAAAAAGGATCATCCGAAGTAAAAACTGTTGCCTCATATAGCGATGGAGCTATGGGAGGGGCAAGCCTTTGTGAAAATTCATGAATCCATATATTGTCATCTTGTGATGGATATGGATGTAATGGAGCCATGACTTTGCGAAATCTTTTAATATTGTTCCAAACAAGGGACACTGGAGTGCGTGGGCTAATATTCTCACAAAATTTACGCCATCCATCTTTTTTTTTCTTGGCCAATAACTGTACTGTCTGCGCAGCAACTTTTTGATATTTTAAAAAATTATCCACGGACATAGTAGAGGAATATGCCTTTTCAGCCTGTTTTCTCTCTACACACGCATCAGAACACTGTTGATCCCACCATGGAGGAAAATATAATTTCTTCCTTGGGGGTTTTTTACGAGGAATACTCCTTTCAGCTGAAGAAATAAGAGCATTTTTAAGAGAGGTATATGAATTATCTACATTTGATGGATAAGGTATGGGAAGATTACTGATTTCTTGATCAGTAAAGACTGAATACATTGGCCAATTTGCTTTATTTACATTATATTTAAGTCTAGGGTTGAATGTGAGTTGAGAATGGCAGAATGAATTAGAAGAGTGGATGAAAATAGGAAAATGATCACTACCAAAGGTGAACGGCAAAGTTTGCCAACTAATTAGGGAAGAAAAATTAGGCGAACACAGAGAAATATCAACGGCACTAGCAATATTGCAAGTAGGACGCACTCTTCGAGTGGGAGAGCCGTCATTTAAAACGCAAAGGTTAAGTGAATCAATTATTTCAAGAAGTCGTACCGAAAGTGAGTCAGATATGTGCGACCCCCACATTTCGTTATGGATATTGAAATCCCCCAAAATTACGATGGGGCTTTGAATGTTGGAAAAAAGATTATATAAAACATTTAAAATATGCAAAGAAGGTTTGGGAATATATACAGAGACGAATGAAATACCCATGACTTGAACCGCAATGATATTAAATTCACTACAATTATGTGTCAAAGGTATGTGAGAACAGGAGACAGACCTTGAAACCAAGAGACAGACTCCTGCATGACCATCATCCCTATCATCCCGGAAACAAGCAAAACCAGGAACTCTAAATAAAGAACCAGGCTTAAGCCATGTTTCCTGGATTGCGATGACGGAAGGCATGTATTTATTTACTAAATATATAAGTTCCGATTTTTTATGTTTAATGCTACGACAGTTCCATTGAACTATTCTTGGAAACGAGAATGTTAAAAGGCGTCAAAAGCTGAGTAAGTTGAGACCTGAAGTGGTCTGAGAGCTGAGAGTCATTTAAAAGAGGAAGAATTTTCGTTAAAATAGATAATAAGCTATGAAGAAGATTATTAGTATCAGAATTTTGATCTATTGGAGGATAACATGACCCATTATTAAAAGAAGACGTAGGAGTTTGTGTGATGTTATTATGAGCTATTCTATCAAACCCATGAGTAGAAGCTGGAGAAGGAGGGGACCGAGTAATGAAGGAAGTTTTTCTGTAAGAAGAAGTTATAGGGCTTGAGCGAGGGGAAGACGAGTTTACAAAGTTTGAAGAAGTTTGAATTGGCGATCTTGTGACATCAGCAAAAGACTTCCTTACTTGAGGAAGCCTAGCCGATGCCTCCAAATATGATATATTGTCTTGAGACATAACAATTTTGATTGACTTTTGTCTAGAATGTTCAGGACAAGAAGGATCTTTAGAAGTGTGCGGTCCTAAACATAAGAGACAGGTAGGGGGACTTTTAGAACAAGTATTCCCTCATGGGCTTGAGCACATATGTAACAGCGCGGACTTGAACGACACTGTGCAGTGACATGGCCAAACCTACAGCACTTAAGGCACTAAATAGTAGGTAATATATATTTTTCAATTGGCATAGAATTAAAAAAACAGTAAATATTGTTAGGCAACCTTTGGCCACTAAATGTGAGAATTACTGTAGAGGTAGGAGTATAAACTGGAGATCCTTCTCTTGTAGATCGTCGTGAAATTCTTCGCGCCTTTATAACCTTACCAAACCCCTGAGGAACCTCGATGGCTTCGACGAATTCCTCCAGGGACCACTCCGTAGGGACATGCCTCACCACTCCCATGCGAGAACTCGAAAAACTTGGAATAATAGCCTTAAATTTTTGAATAGTAAGGGCCGAGTGCACTAAAAAATTATTTGCCGCATTGGCAGTTTTAAATTGAATGGATATGCGGTTCCTTCCTACGCGTTTTAGACCATCTTTACAAATTTCCTTAACTTTATTACCAAATAAGAATTTTCCAAAGGTTACTGGCTTTAAAACTGCTGAAATATCCTCAGAAGCCTTGGATACATGCACAATAAAAGGACCTAAATCAGTGTCCGAATATGTGAGTGGGTTTTGTTCGAAGTTAGGATGTATATAATAATTTTGAATTGAAGAAGAAGGAGAAGAGATTAATTTTTTAGACGGAGATGATGAATCATCACAAGATTCCGCCTCAATATTCCTCTTACGTGTCGTCGTAGTCGAAGGTTGGTTAGAACCTCCCCCCCCCCGGGTCGGGGTCGTCCATAGCGTCGAAATACACTATGAAATAAAGTTAAAAAAACTTACTCAGTGCAGGGAAAAATACTCTGAACCTTTTAAGTAAAAAATTAGCACAAATAACACGAAAAATTCAATAATTTAAATGTCAATTTAAATTCAAATGAAAAAACGCTTGTGTCGCCACCAGTCGAATTCGTCAAGCTCTTTTACCGAAGAATTAGTTAAGATGACATTATTATACTATTTATCAGATCTTATGGGTACGGTGACGTTTAGTATTTGTCATTACTAGAGATGTAGTAACACTAATATCGTTTTTAAAAATACCGATTCTATATCTAACCGATATAATTTACAAACAAGAATAAATCGATTATGGGTACAAAATAAGAAAGTAATCTTTTTTTAAATATTTATTAATTATGCCGAATCAATGCGTGATTCATCTGATGAACAGCTTGATGAATTACTTAATTCGTCACTTACTTGACATAATAAGTGAAAATCTACTGAATTGTCTAATTTGATGTCTCTTCCTCTCACAGTCATGAAGTATTAGATTTTTGTTTTTTCCAATCATCGGCAGTTACGTGGTCACAGGTCACAGGCCTCTTTTAATAATGACATCATCAAGATTTTACCGCTATGACGTACGAATCCCGCCAAAAAAAATACTTGCGGCCTATCCTCGTAAAAACTAATATTGAGTTATAAGACAACTGAAATTATTATATTAATTTCTATGATTATAAAAAAAAAAAAATCGATTTAATAAAATTTTTAAAAAACCATTCGATTTTAACAATTTTATTGTGTCAATCTCTATTGACATTCGTTCCGAGTCGCGCATACGATTTTAAAATTTATATGTTTATATTTTACATATTAGGGTTGAAGATGGAATATAAAACAAATATTTCATATAATTTAATTATATATAAACGTCTAAATAATATTTTTAATTTTTTATCAGTTCGGATTCATAAATTGATAGCTTTTATTTTTAAATTCTACAAAAGCAAACTAAGTAACATGGAAAAGATCAAATGTCACCGTACCTTTCCTGTCTGATAAAGACTATAATGTCATTTTACTGACTCGAATTAATAATCGTACTATAGTGTTATTGTCGTGTACAACATGGTGTAGTGTCGTGTTCAAGCCGCACATACACTTTGACGTAACTTAACGACACACTCACTACACAGACATACCCAACATACTTGTTACACCTTGTTGTACCTCACTTTAGGAGTCACGGTAAGGGTGGTTTACGCAACGTTGTCGAGCTATTTTTAGAATACCTATTAGATGTTCAGCTACTTATGGAATAGGTACTAGGTGTTCACCTACTTTTGGAATACTAGTGTTTAGCTACTTTTGGCATATTAGATGTTCAGCTACTTTTGTAAAACTAGTGTACAGCTTCTTCTGTAAAACTGGTGTTCAGCTGCTTTTGGAATACTAGGTGTTCAGCTACTTTTGGGATACATGCGTTCAGCGTTAAATGGACGATTTCTATGAATTTATTTTGTACTTTTGTTGCGTAACTGACTTATGACATAGCTGTTTTGGAATTTAAAATGTGTTCAGCGACTTTTGGGGCCGACTGTACACACAGCAACACATCAAGTTAAACATTTTCATTTGAAATTGTGTCTTATTTCAAGGTATTAAGGTACATGAGTGTCTAGCTTGATTAGTTGCTGTGTGTACATTTAGTTACAAAGTGTAGTTGGTTTCGCTGTATGTCCGTCCCTATAAGCTTACATCTTTAAAACTACGCAACGGATTTTAAAGCGGTTTTGTTAAATAGATAGAGTGATTCAAGAGGAAGGTTTATATTATAATATCATCATCATCAGCCCATTAATGTCCCACTGCAGGGACGGGCCTTCTTCCGGAACGGAGGGATACTTGGCCTTCTAATACCACGCTGGCCAGACGGATTGATATAGGGTTTAATTTCAAGTTTTCCTTTTTTCTACTTCGTAAAGATAATATTCACGGATAGTCTCTTAGTCGGTTTTTACGACACCTATGGGATAAGATGGGGTGGTGACATATTGTATTCTTACTCCGTCACCATACGGACATAATATTATATAATAATATAATGCATAATATTTTAGAGTATAATGCATTGCACTCGTGCAAAGTAGGGGCGGGTCGCTAGTGTATGTTATATAAATATCTCGACGACCTCGGTGGCGCGACGGTAGCGCAAGCGGCTGCCGTGCAAGAGGTTGTGGGTTCGATCCCCACGCAGGACAATAATTTGTGAGATCCACAAATTATTGTCCTGGTCTGGGTGTTCTTTGTGTCCGTTAATTGATGTTTGTAAAACGTCCCCGCGACACAGGGCACGACCCCTAGTGCGGGAGTTGTCTCTTTAAAATCAAAATAAAAAAAATCTTACTTTTGTGTTTTCTTGATTTATGACGAGCCGAAACTTTCCTTTTCATGTTTTTTTTCTTAAACGCCTTAACCGCCTCTAAAATAAATCATTTTAAAATGCATAACTATACTTAATTAAAAAAAAATATCGGTTTCAAAATCTGCCTTGAGTTTTATTGCCTTTATTAACCAATTCCAAAATTAGGACAAAATTTGGTTGCGACTGGCATGCGTACCCATAAAACAAATTATGATTTGATAGTGTGCGACAGAGATGACGCTCTACGAAGCCGAAATTAGCCGATTGTCTCTTTCTAAACGTCGATGTGCTATATTTTTCGCCGGGTACTGTACTGCTCTTTATTTCCATCAAGAGCTCATAGAGTAATTCTTTACATCAGATAAGGTTTTTTTAGTTTAAAAAAATTAAAGATTTACTTACTTTTCTTGTATTTTTTCATTATTTTCAAGATTTTCTTTTTATTAATTGGTCTTAGAAATCCTCTATGCATTTCTACCGCTGAAATATAAATTAATTTGATTAATTGAAAGTAATATTAGGTATCTACGAAATTTATTAATAATATTAATTAAAATAACATAAACTTGATGCTCGAGGAGTGATTCCAAAGGCGGCGTCGTGGTTGGAGTAGAACCCAAACCAGAATCTCATGACATTTAAAAAAAGTAAAAAAAAAAAAAGATTTTTATATGGCAATTTTGAATCTTTCCGCCATGGAAGGAGGCCCGTCCCTGCAGTGGGACATTAATGGGCTGTTATGTATGATGATGATGACTTATAAATAATTTCATCATAGTTAAAACTAAAATCATATAAACTTACTTCCATTATTTCTTGTCATATTTTTATGTGGTTGTATATTATTTAAAAGCTGGTTCTTCTTCTTCATAGGCTTCTCCTTTGCGACTGCTGAATAGAAATAACAAATAACTTTATAAATACCGGTTGTACACACAGCAACACATCAAGCTTAACATTTTCATTTGAAATTGTGTCTTATTTCAAGGTATTAAGGTACATGAGTGATTAGTTGCTGTGTGTACATTTAAATGGTGGTCTTATTCCTTTTAACAAAATGTAAGGCTTAAATTTACTACGCAGAAACAAAAATAAATCCATAATAAATATATTCCTCACATATTCCTTACACTTTCACACAACGCCATAGTCCTAAACTAAGCAGAGCTTGAACACACAGCCACACATCAAGTTAAACATTTTCTTTTGAAATTGTGTCTTATTTCAAGGTATTAAGGTACATGAGTGATTAGTTGCTGTGTGTACATTTAAATGGTGGTCTTATTCCTTTTAACAAAATGTAAGGCTTAAATTTACTACGCAGAAACAAAAATAAATCCATAATAAATATATTCCTCACATATTCCTTACACTTTCACACAACGCCATAGTCCTAAACTAAGCAGAGCTTGAACACACAGCCACACATCAAGTTAAACATTTTCTTTTGAAATTGTGTCTTATTTCAAGGTATTATTTAAACTAGACACTCATGTACAGTATGAGGACATTGATAATATGATTGGTTTTTAAAGAAAGACAGACAACAATGAGGAAGCGAGAAAGTGAGATTATAATTTATTGATGATTTAGAAATTGTATATTATGACGTTAACAATAAGTGCTATATTTTGTTGCACTGCAATGACATTTTATCGAAGTGCAATGTTTGAATGTTTCCGTCACACCAGTGTCACTTAGTAAGACATGATGAAACATAAAATGTCAAATAGAAGTAAGTAGGGATTAAATCTTTTATAATTTCAACCTTATGCTGAACGCCATAAGATACATTTTAATGTGATAATTTTCAAAACTTATGCTAAAATTATTCAGCTATTTTCGGTAATCGGATGTACTTTTCTTACTTATTGATTTGCTGTCTTTCTTTAAAAGCCAATCACATTATCAAAGTCCCCATACTGTACCTACTTAATGTAGGTACATGAGTGTCTACTGTCTATTTAAACAGACTTGCACTAAATGGTAAACATATATGGCGTCGTGTCAACCGCAGACTAAAGAGTACTGATAGCTAGAGATGTGTAACTGATGTGAATGAATGAAATCTTCACTTAAAGTTCTTTTAGTACTGAACGGTTTATGGCAACTTTTTTAGCTACATACATTAGACAGTGTAGGTATATAATTACATAATATTCTAATTACGCAATAGGAATGTGAAGTCGTAAATAATACTAAAAGTATTAAACAATTTTTTTATTTATTATTTTTACAAATTATTTTAGGTATAAGCAGCTGTAAAAGAGAAAGAAAAAGAAAGAAAGAAAATACATTTATTCTTGGTTTAAGGGTACAGTAAGAATATAGACAATTACAAAAATAAAACAAAAATAAAGAATATAAACAAAAATCATGATAAAGCCACATCTGTGCAGGAATCGGAACATGTATTACAAAATTCTGGGTCGGTGCGTCTGAGACTGTATCTAATATGCCATCTAGTCTTAACATTTTATCTTCTTCTTTTATGACCATGTTCAATGAATTTTGACCAGCATGTCAATTCTCGTACCAAAATTCGGTTAAGTTAACTTTTATTTGTCAAATTGTCACATTCTAAATAAAACTTTAACACGACCGCAAAAGATTACAATTGCAATAGCAAAAACAAGACAATTTGACAACCAAAAATTAACTTAACTGAATTTTTAACGATTATAAGGTACGACATGTATTACATGCTGGTGGACATAAGGTATTGACATGCTGGACACCGTACGGACAATTTTACTTAATCCTTCTATAAGTAATTCTTTTATTTCAGCCATTTTAAATGTTGTATTATTTTTTCCCACATGCGATTTTAATTGTCCCCATATTAGTTCAATGGGATTTAATTCGCAGTGGATAATTCATTCAGTAGTTTTTGCCTGAAAGAGTAACAACAAACAACAAGTAACAAAAATTTCGCATTTATAATATTAGTAGGATTTATTTAAACATCCTCCTTTTATTCGTATGCCAATCGTTCATTCACTTTTGTTACACATCCCTACGAATCTATGAAATTTCTAGAATCTACAAATGTCAAATAATGAAATTAATTTTTATCTGTGAAATTTGCCGTTGGAAAAAAATACATTTATTTAAAATATAAGAAAGATAGTGGTGAAATCAAAGTAATTTACGTGTTTTCTATTGCATAAACATATAATGCTACTTTCCAGAAATTTTCATCCATATCAAAGTGTGCAATTGATGTAAAAACTAGTGAATTTGCAATATGTGGTGTTTGTTTACTAAATAAATCAAGTTAGGATGAATACGGTATAGTTTGATAAGTTGTTGTGTGTACTTTGGATAATAGACAACGGATAATACTAAATACTTTTTTTTGTAAATACCTACATGTTTTACATAGAATACTAATAGTAATAGATATAGTGTGACCACAGGAGCTGTGCACCTCCTGAGGTATGCGCGCGGCGAGAGGGGGGTGGACATATAGAGTACATGTTATATACTGGTATAGAATAAACAGTCTATGATGTAGCTACTAGCGACATCTGACGCAATATACTTAAGTTATTTGGCTGGTACGGGTCGCTACACGAGCGGCTGTAGTAGTTTTCTATTAAAAGACAGTCATTTTTAAAAACTCCAAGAAAGTATGTACATTATTGTATAGTTTTAAGCATAAATAGGAACATTATTTGTGTTTTTATAATGTAAGTTTGAGAAAAATGACATCTAGCGGAATGTATCAAATACTCTAAGAACATGAAATTCTTAAAGAAAATATAATGTTCGAATTGTTATGACACTGCCGTCAAAACTCGTGACAGCAGGTAGGTGTCCGTTATGGTAGCATACCTACACAAAAACTATATCGAGTTGTTTACTATGCCAAAAAACTCTGCATAAATAAAAAAATCAAATTGTTATGATTAATGATGAGGAATTAGAAATCGTTAACACTACAGTATTCCTAGGAATTACTTTATACAGATTACCCCCTTACTCATAAACGCCTCTTAAATTTTAGTTAATTGATTACCTTAAATTCTTACGGTTTTGTTTGGTATAAATTTGATTTTACAAATAATAATCTCGCTAAACAGTGATTAAATTTAAGAGGCGTTTATGAGTAAGGGGTGAGTTCTTATATTTATCACCTGCATATTTTTAATAAAATATGAGTATATTTGGGTTACATTGTGATCAAATGTAATATATTACAGATATGTCTATAAAGTCGTCAAATTTGTGATTCTTGTTAGTTCATTAATCTACAATAAACTAATACTGACTTACGAAGAACAATGTAAACAATGAGTAGAGTAAATCAAAGTGGCACGCGGGAAGTGATTTTTAAAGTTATAAGGCGATGTTTAGCGGAGCACGATTCTGGTCAACTTTTATGCGATTTGGATGATGTTTATGGGCGAACTGCAACTTTGATGGGTATTGTGTGTTACCGTTTTTCGTAATCTGTCTCAAGTAATAAATTCACTCCATTTGAGATCTAGAGACCAAAAACAGGCTTTGTGTACATAACACATTTTAGGTTAGATATTCATTGCAAGTAAGAAAAATCGTAGTACGACCATTTCTGTTGATACATTATTTATTATTTATTTATTTATTTAAATTAAATTTCACGGCATGACAGAGCCGAGGCGCCAATGCGCCGTGAAACAATGATTTATTGTACGCGCAGGTACAAACGTGTACTTAAAATAAAAGGAATCAATTCTAAATAAATTAAATTAATACATATTATAAACAGATATTTCAACGATCATCCATCCGCTCACAGAACGTCAAACACTCACGATACACACACGCCCACTCACTCCCCATCAAATCACACTCTGGCGCTGATTCAAGGAGAACATTGAGCATACGCAACACTCGAAGTAATGGTGAGTTTTCGCGCGACACAGTGCGCACCACTGGCACAGCCAGCAGCGGGTGGGTGCGTGGCCGAAGCTCGTATGCAGGCACAGTGGGGACGAACAGTCTCACCAGCAACATCACTAGCTCAGGGCAATCCGACTCTCCACGGAGTGTGCGGCAAGCGTAAGTTAGTAGAGCACAATTACGCCTTACTTCCAGAGAATTGAAACCTAGAGTTCCCAACAAAAATTTCGTTGGATAAAGAAATGGGTAGAAACCGAACATTTTTCTATACAGAAACCTTAAAAAGGCCTTCTGTATCTTTTCTAGAAGTAATGCGTAAGTGCACTCATACGGATTCCATACAATGGCAGAAGTTTCAAGCTTACTTCGCACGAGGGCCGTGTAAATCAACTTTATAATCTGGGGATTGTCGAAGTCTCGCATGTTGCGGATGACAAAACCTAACCTACGATAACAGTCTGCTGCAAGAGCTCGCATGTGCTCGTGAAAGGTAAGACGCGCATCAAACAATACCCCAAGATCCTTAACAGACGAAACCCGGTTAATGGGGACTGAACCTAACATATATTGCGCACAAATAGGCTCACGCGAGCGACTGTACGTCATCACACAACATTTAGCCACATTGAATACGAGCTTATTGACGACGCTCCAGTGGTAAACCCGGTCGACGTCACCCTGCAACGACAGGTAGTCGGCCGGCTGTTCAATACCATACACGAGCTTTAAGTCATCAGCATAAAGAAGACATCTAGCAAATCGAAGGACTAAGTCAAGATCGTTTACCATTATACTAAAAAGCAGAGGACCCAATACTGAGCCCTGGCTGACTCCAGAACGGGTGTGATACGGTTCAGAAACAAAGCAGCCATACTGAACAAACTGCTGTCGATCGCGCATATAACTTGCAAAGAGCCGAAGCAACTTAGGTGTGAAACCGATGTTACCCAGCTTTTCTAACAGCACATCATTATCTACGCGATCGAAAGCCTTTTTAAAGTCAAAGTATAGAACATCGACCTGTATTGTATTATCTAGATGTTCCGAAATTAAGTCTACCAACGTTAAGAGATTTGTGTCAACAGACCGCCTACAACGGAATCCATGTTGCGAATCACACAAAAATGGTTTTAGCTGTGGAGAAAGCAGTCTGTGTAAGATGGACTCGAACAACTTAGCTAAAGCCGACAGAATGGCTATTGGTCGATAGTAGTTCTCAATATCAGTTGCATTAGTATAATTCAGTCAAGATTTATCCTAATTTGAATTTGAATTTATTGCTTTATGTCTATATTACGTTGATATTGATAGCTAAACTATGTCACTTTCGCATCGACTGGTCTGTTTACAAAAAATAATTAATTGCAATATTTTATTAAATTTAATATCATTTAGCTCTAAGTAAATCCATGTTAAATGATATCTTGTTGGTTAATATTTAACACTGAATAAATTTTAGTTAGGTATTGTAGTTATTCTTTCCATTCCATTAGAATGATTAAATTTAAAAATAACAGATTTGTAAATAATGAAAAGCTTGAAACTCCTGGTAAACACAGGCAAGGCCGGCCAAAGAAATAAATATATAGTTTCTATATTTCTGCTCTCCCCCACAAAATACAATTATGTTCTACAGTAAAAAAGAGGTATATAACATTTTTCTTTTTTTACCTGTATTTTGTTTCTAATTATGCCTACATTTATTATGTATTATAATAATCAAATGTTCAATTTACATAACTTTTGTAAAATTTCGAGTTCCAACCCTCAGAAAATTGCAGATGATAGCTAGAACTGAGATGGATTTTAATTGTAGTCTTGAAGTTCTACGCAAAACTTTAAATTCAATAGGCTTACCTACAAGAAATGCCCTAGTATTATAAGTGCTCTAATAGTGTAGTGTGTTATTTGAACATAATTGTTTTGAAAACTATTTTGTCAGACTAAGTAAGGTTGCTACGTGTAGCACAGAGGCGCCCTAATTTTTTGTCAGAACTTTATAGACAGACTATACGTACATTTAAAAAAAATAGTTGTTGTAGTTTTAATATTATAGCGTAATGAAATAACTCCAGCCCGGCCCCTAATAACCGTTAATATCTCCGATAATATTGAATTTTGTATTGAAATAAAGTGTTACACAGGCGTTATTTCAGGGTTACATTTCTACTGTATTAACAGAATTACTGTACCTATGTTTTGTAGTTCTCGAGATATTCAAATCATTTGTGAGCATATTATCTGTACCACTACTATGAACATAAATTAACATGGATTTTTGACATATTCCACTGTGAATTCGCATAAAGCATTTACCTACACTAATTCAGTCAGAATTTCACGCATTATTTTTACATAAAGAATTTATCAAAAAAAAGTTCCCTTTCTATCAGAACTATCACGTGTACGCTACCATAACGGACACCTATTTTTTCTTCGTCCCCCACCTCGCCGCACATACCGCAGGGGGTGCACAGCTCCTGTGGTCACACTATACCTAGATATGACTATTCCAATTTAAATCAATTATTTTTTTTCATATTAATTTAATTGGGCGGTTTATGAGGAAATACAAACGAAATAATTATGTAGGTACCCTCTTTTCATAATAAAACCAGTGAAGTTAAAGATTATAAGGACGACGACGTAAGTATGTATTTTTAAATTATGCCGAATGAGGGTCGTAAAACACATATCGAAACGGATCGGCACCGCCTCGCCTTTTTCTTAGGTGTCAAACGTCAAAAATCCAATTACGTTACGATTCCGATTAGTGTGCGTGAAGTTTTATACAAAATATTGAACGGCTCGAGTTGATACGGTGCCGATATATACCATACATACCTATATCAAAACGTAAAGGTACGTTTTGATATAGGTATGTGCTATGCTATGATGACCCTTAACCGTAAAAAAAATGATTACTGTTATGTATAGGTACGTACATTTTACTTCTCTTCTTACGCGTTTTAGAGCTGAAAGAAACAATAAAGTATTTTTTGATGTAAGTAACTAGGTCCTTAAAGACTAAACAAAAACGTAAAAAAACGTAAACGTAAACGTGTGTGTATACGACAAATACAAAATTACTGTACGTATTTTAAGTTATGTCTATGGGGTTACGTATTGCAAAATAAACACAAAGTTTTTTTAATATTGATTAAGTTATTTATACGTACTTACTTTTTATACGTTTGTGAGTGTGACCTGAAAGGTACAATATATGTTATAGGTAACAATATATGTTTTTGTTAAAAAATACTAGAAATAGCTGAAATGTCTTTAAATTAATTTCTAATATCTTTGTATAGGTACTTAGTTATAGATAATATCTGATATCGCATTATCGTATTTGTATTTGTGTTTATTAAGTAGTATTTGTGAAAATTTCAGCTTGATACCTCCACGCGTTCCTGAGATAAATGGTCTTGCTTGACCACAGAAATGGAAATAAAAGTAGTAGTTCTGTTATGTTACGGGCAACGTGATTAACTGGACATTATTAAAAGGACCGGCAATTATTAATAATGCTCAAGACCGATGGCCAAATTGATTAATTTATCACTTTGACCGGATATTATTAATAATGCCCGAAGGCCCGTGGTTCATGTAATAAGGCAGTGTTTGTTTTTTTTTTTATTCATAATGTTTGATAGCTTGAATTTATCACTTGGACCAGGCAGTATAAATAATTCCTTACTTGTAGTCGGGCAATGTGATAAATTGGACCATATGTTCAATCCTGTATATTATATTTACTAGCTGGAAGTGTTCCTTAAATTGTAAAATAAAATAAAATAAATTGGAAAATCAGCAACCCACTGTGAGTGTGGACATAATAAATGAAAACCCGCGACCAACTGATCAACAGCCTTGTGCCGATATGAGCAATGAAAAGGAAAATTCTGATAATGAAAAGACTGCATCTTTACTCAACGCAAAATCAAACGAAATTTAGAAGGCTCGTAACGCAGCTAAATTATCAATTAAAATTGTTTTTTGTTAACTTTTCATGAACATTTTGTAAGTTTAATTTCATTTAATAAACAAAATAATATAAAATAGGGGTGAACTGTAGGTTCACCCTTATTTTATTCCCTTGCCCAAGATAGGGTGAGCATTATTCATAATGGCCGGGAAAAGTGATCAATCAGCTGTTTTAATCACATTGTCCAATTGAGTCAGGCATTATGATTTTTTTTGACGTTGTAGGTAATCTCTGGATCTACTGAACCGATTATAAAAATTATTTCTGTGTTTAATAGTCAATTTATTGAGGAGTGTCATAGGCTAGTATCACGCTATGACTAATAGGAGCGGAGCAGTAAGGAAATATGTTCTGGTCAGCTAGTATATTATATATTTTTACCTTGTTTGTAATGTTGTTTTAAATCTTCATGTCCACACTTCTTCATAGGCACTAACTTTGCTATATAATCTAAGAAAAAAAAAATGTTACTGCACTAGCTAAAGTGTACTATTGGACATTACGGGGATATGCGACTTCATCATAACAGCCCATTAATGCCTCACAGGGCCCATGACGGAGGGATACTTGGCCTACTAATACCACGCTGGCCAGACGGATTGGTATAGGGTTTATTTTAAATTTTCCTTTTTTTTATTTCGTTTAGATAATATTCACGGATTGTCCGGCGGCGAAAAAAACGCGTCCCTTTTTTTGATCCGTCAAATCCGTCTGGCCAGCGTGGTATTAGAAGGCCAAGTATCCCTCCGTCCCGGGAGGAGGCCTGTCCCTGCAGTAGGACATTAATGGGCTGTTATAATATGATAAGTAGTTCTTAAACTAACATCTGCGCCATTTGCATCAACTTTGAGGCGGCCGGGTTTGGCGCTTATTGTACAGTACGTAATCTTACTTCGACTTACCTTGATTACATTTCATATATTCCAATTCACATTTATTAATAGCTATGACATATACAAACTTATTTGTACTCTTCTTGTTATATATTTTAACACATTTAGGATCTTCGATCGGTATACATTTAATATTTTTACATTTTTCATTTATTATTGGTACAATAAGTGTTTCATTTATTTTTGTATTCTTTTCAGAGATTGCCGTGTGAATTGCTGAAACATAAAATAAAATATAAAAAATTTGCAACCCTTCACACGTTTATAATCCCGGATTTGAACACGAGAGGTTGAAACCATAAATATCGCATTATCATCTGAGTCTTATTCCTAACACTTTCACACAACGCCATCTAGTCCCAAACTAAGCAAAGCCTGTACTATGGGTACTAAGACAACGGATAAACATACTTATATGTAAATACATACATATTATACATAGAAATACTCAGACCAAAGCAAACAATCATGTTCATGTACACAAATACTTGCATTGAGCGGGATTGAATTGAACCCGAGACCTCTGCGTAGCAGTCATGTTATACAACCACTACGCCACAGAGGTCGTCTTAGGGCCATATAATTTCTCTATATCTATCTCGCTGGCACTTACGAGTCTCCTATTCTTATTAATATCTTCTATCTCTTTTTGGAGTACTCAGATGATAACGCGCGTACTATAATTGAAACAGTACTTCTGAATACTCGATTTTTATCTAAGTTAACTTAAGTAAATATATTCATCATAACAGCCCATTAATGTCCCACAACAGGGACGGGCCCTTTTTTCGTAACGGAGGAATACTTAGCCTACTAATACCACGCTGACCAGACGGATTGGCATAGGGTTTAATTTCAAGTTTTCCTTCTTTTTATTTCGTTAAAGATAACATTCACGGGTAGTCCCTTAGTCGTTTTTTACGTCACCCTTGGGATGAGATGGGGTGTTGACATTGTATTCTTACTCCGTAACCACACGGAGTACCTATATGTATATTAAAAATGTTTGCTTACCAACTAAGATTAGAAAGATAGAGTATTTCATTTTAAAACAAAACTCGGAGATTTTCAACATTAACTTTCTAAGCAAAGTTATGCGGCGGACATTTTATTGGCTTTTTTACGAGTAAAACTAATAAGAAACGATTTTATAACTAAAATTACTTATCTATACATACCTATAGATAAAATTGTATTGTCTGCTAGTAATATAAACAAGGAATTTTTTATGGAAAGACACGGGGAGAAGAACACGGACCGGATCGGAGAGGAGAGCAGATTCATAGCACGTTGAAAACAGAGATTTTAGTATTGTAGTAAAGTTTATTTTTGCAACTGCACTATTCAGTATTCATTTATTTATTCAAAGTAGTACAATAATATTGTATCTTTTTGACGTCATCTAACACTACTTAATCTAAGTTTATAACATTTCAAAGTTTAGAAAACTCTACCACCGCCTCCAAAGCGCTAGTAGAGAAGCATTTTCTTAGCGTCATTTTTTTTTACATTGTAGATAACTGTAATTAAGTGCTGCAACCATTGTATACCATACATAACCATAACCAAGGATTATTCAATGATAAAGGTAGCGTCGTGATTAAGAATGCTCGAACGCGCTTGGTGTGAAATAATAAGAGGAGCCGACCGGCTCCGATCGCGTACTTTTCTCATTCGCGCAGCCAGTCGGCTCCGATCGCATGCTCTTTCTTCTCTAATCGATTTCTCTAAATATTTTTGCCCATATTTGTCTCCGCTTGCGCTTTCGTTTGTTTTGTTCTGCTTCAAATAATCTTGCTAATAAAAATATTTCTTAATTGAAGGTGTCTAAATCCATGTTCCGAAAAGCACACGTTAACACCAAAAACAAAACTTGGACTGCGTGGTTTTTTTTTGGTTTTTTTTTGTTGAGGACGAGTAGTTGGTCTCTGACGACCGCTACTACTTTACACGGGCTGTGATGGGGCGGATGGCCCTCAACCAAATTGGACTGCGTGGAATACTGGTACTGCCTTTGTAGTGTATCCACCCGGCTCCGAGCGCATCCGACCGGCTCCGAGAGCATCCGACCGGCTCCAAGCGCATCCGCTTCCAGTCGGACTATGTGAAATAGTTAATAGTCACCACACGGATGAATAACCTAGACCACTTTTATTTTAGTCAAAAAGTGCCTAATGAGAAATAAATAGAATGATTTGTAATTTTATTTTCGGACGTGTGTTTCATCAGCTGATAGCTAAAATTAACCCCCTTACACATAAACACCTCTTAAATTTTAGTCAATTGATTAATTAGCATAGACTCTTACATTGTTTGATATAAGGTTGGTTTTCGTAATAAAAATCCTCGCTAAACAGTGATTAAATTTAAGAGGCGTTTATGAGTAAGGGGGTAAAAGTTTAATCAATCAATCAAATAGCCTATCGCAGTCCACAACTGTACTGTACTGTAAAGACCTCTATTAACATGCGCCACAGAACACGGTTCAGTCAGTATAGTTTTCTAAAAGGCTTGGGTGCCGCCCTCTGTTATAATATCCGCAGAACTAATCATAATATGTTTTAAATTTTAAGAATTTGCATGACCCTGCGCCATATTGTGACGTAATTGTATATTTTATGTCATATATATGTATAATTAAATATTTACATTAATTTAGTAACTATAGCAGGATATAAATGAAAATACTTTATAACGAGAACTGAAGATGTTCTTTTGCAAGTCGACGCTTTTGAAATGTAAATAGTACAATAAAACAATTTATTTATTTAAGTAATTTAATTTTAATATATCTATACTCTATACTAATATTATAAAGAGGTAAAGTTTGTGTGTTTGTGACGTTGTAGGGGGTAATCCCTGAATCTTCCAAACCAATTTTAAAAATTCTTTCTGTGTTGAATAGTTCATTTATTGGGGAGTGTCATAGGCTATATAGTATCACGCTATCACTAATAAGAGTGGAGCAGTAATGAAATATGTTTAAAAAACGGACGCGTTTTTTTCGCCGTCCAACGAAGTGGGCACGGTTTAGCTAGTTTTCTAGGGGATACCCCCTACCTACCTAAAACCCGACGTCAACCCGGAACCGGGTGATAGGGGCAAGTCACGCTGGTTATCAGAAAAATATAAAAAAACATCTAGGTTTTGTTTTCTAAAATTATAAGCACTTAAAAAAATGCAACATTTCACACCATAAAACAGTCTTTTCACTGCTATTGCGACAAACAAAATAAAACCTATACTATTCAAATCTTAATGTTTTCTGCAACCCTGGTTAATGCCTCCCTAAAAACTCATAAAAAAAATTAAAACCAGCTGCTCTAGCTTTCATAAAAATAAGACTTATTTCTTGGAATAATTATACTTAAACAAATCCCAGTTTTAACTAACAGTAGTAAAAATTTGCCAAACTTTGTAATTGTAATAAATAATACATATAATAATCCTCACACATTCACACATCGCCACCTAGTCCCAAACTAAGCAAAGCTTGTACTTAAATACATAGTTTTTTTGTAAATACATACATAATTACATAGAAAACACTCAGACCAATGCAAACAATCATGTTCATGCACACAAAGATTTGCATTGAGCGGGAATCGAACCCGAGACCTCTGCGTAGCAGCCATGTAATATACCGACTGCGCCACAGAGGTCGACAATTTTTCTATCTTTAAGTATTTTTAATAAAGATTTTGTATTTTTTCGAATCCTTTGGTAACACTTCGCTCAGTTTGTTTATTTCTTTTTTAAAATACCACTCCCGCACTAGAGATCAAGCCTTATCGCGGAGACCTCTACATACGTAAAATAAACGGACACAAAGTAAATACATTAAACAAAATAAATAAATATTCACGGACATCTCTACACATCGCCATCTGTTCCCAAACTAAGCTAGGCTTAACCTGCTTGTGTTACGCGGGTAACAGAACAACGGATATTAGTACTTTTTTTGTAAATACATACATATTATAACATAGAAAACACCCAGGCCAATGCAACAATCTTGTTCATGCACACAAATATTTGGATTGAGCAGGAATCGAACCCGAGGACTCTGCGCAGCAGTCATGTTATATAACCACTACGGCACACAGGTCATCAAAAAGTGTCACAACAATAATTTAGAGACTCGATCCCGCAACCTCATGCACGGCAGCAACTTACATAACAGCAACCAACCAGTTAAATATTTGTTAAAAATAGGATGTATTTTTAAAATCTTTATTTAAGGAGCTTTGTCACAATTTGACTATGTCGCTTAGGATGTTTTCAAATACTAATAAAACTAACAAAATGTAAAGGAACGTAACAAACATAATTATTTATAAACAATATTCATGCTCATTGACTAAAATACATTCATCGAATATACTCGAGTGGCATAATCATTTTAATTCCTTACGCACCTGTGTCATATGTAAAAATATGAAGGATAATTTGACGTATAGAATATTGCTGTAAGTTTTACTTTTTATGACTTTGTTTCAAGTTAGATTTGTTTATTATCATCTTTATAACAGCTGGCCCACTGCAGGGACGGGCCTCCTCCCGTGACGCTGGGATACTTGGCCTACTAACACCACGCTGGCCTGACGGATTGGTATACGGTTTTAATTTCAAGTTTTCCTTGTTTTTATTTCGTTAAGATAATATTCACGGTTAGTCCTTTAGTCGGTTTTTACGACACCCATGGGATGAGATGGGGTGGTGACATATTGTATTCTTACCCCGTCACCACACGGAGAATTTCACATAATTAATATATTAATTTTGTTACAGGAATTACGTAATATTTATATTAAACTTTAGCAACATAAATTGTTACATAGAAGAAGTAAATGACATTAAGCTACCATTGGATTCTCCAGATCTAATATGGAAAAGAAATCCATTTACACTAGTCGACAGCTTCAATGAAAACAACGAAGATTTATTTTTCGATCGAGTTGTTTTCATAATAGCTCAAGAACACAACTTGACAGGTGACGGAACACAAAGAAAAATCATAACAACCGGAGTTTTTATAGACAATTTTACTGTACTTACATCTTATAACCCATATAGATTAATATTCAATAATAACGAGAATGTTTTACACAAGCTATTTGCGTGTTATGCTTCAAGAAGAACTTTGGATGAATCTCTAAATTCTTATCTAACTATAAGATGTCATAAAATAGTCTGTGGCAGACCTTTATCTATACACCACACTACTACTTGGCATAAAGATTACCTTTATAGTCCTCTACACGACTTAATAGTACTAAAAATAGAAAAGAAAATTGTTACATTAGCAGAAGAAAAACAAAAACTCGCCGGTATTGAAAAAGAAGAAGATATTTTTGTACCAATTGGGGGAATTGTTTCTGAATTGGCAACACCGTTGGACGATTTAGGCGACCATGTGAAATATGTCACTTTAGGAGCAGCAAGTTTTATAGAAATAAAAGAATTCAAGAGATTAACTAAAGTAGAATATTTTTTAGATGTTTTTTCAACAATTGATTGCGAAAAATGGCTTCTCAGGAAATGGGGAAGATTCATTTGTTTCAAAACTGATGATAGTATTTACGGTTTTAGTTCTGGCGCGTTACTTTATGATGTTGGTAGTAGCAAATTATTTGGTGTTGGTAGTTTTACTATGTTCAGAGGTAATAATAGTATTGTTGTGTTTACTGACGTAAGAGCTTATCAAAGGTTAATTGTAAAACATCATTTAGGACCTCCTTTTAAGATTTAATATTTAGCTCGAATTCGACTGCTTTGATGGGGTCTAGATCATAATATCGATATCCACTACATCGATGGTCGCTGTATCGCAAACGTTCCATCGACGGGCTAATGTATCGACAGTAGCCTAAATCGAGGGTACGCTACATCGACAGTGCACCAAATCGATAGTACGCTACATCGACTACCCTTACCCAAGCCAGATTTAAACAAAAAACACAAAAGAGTGAAAAAACAGCGACCATCGAGGTTGTGACTGTCGATATTATGAACTAGACCCGCCTTGATGGTACACACAGCAACTAATCAACCTAGACACTCATGTACCTTAATACCTTGAAATAAGACACAATTTCAAATGAAAATGTTTAACTTGATGTGTTGCTGTGTGTACAATGGTAGCGTAAGCTGCTGTCATCGTGCACGAGGTCGTGAGTTCGATTCTACCCAGGACAATTGTTTGTATGATCCGCAAATTATTGTCCTGTCTGGATGTTCTTTGTGTCCATTAGATTAATGTTTGTACCTAAAGTCCCCGGAACACAAGGCATGATCCTAGGGATTATGCGTCTAAAAAATGTTTATTTCGAATTAGTTTAAGATTTTTTTAGGCATTTGTAACTGTATCTGTCTAAACAATGCGGATGAATTAAAATAGAAAACTAATTGATTAATTTGTTTTATTCTATTTCCAAGATTTCAACAGTTGATTTTTTTAAATGTTTTTTAATATACGTACATTTATTAAATATTTTATGTTTATAAATAAAACCTTTTTGTATGAGAAGTTGTTTGTTCCGTAGAAATGTCATCAAAATAGAGTAACTTATTTATCTAATAAAATTGTATCATTTACTAAGGAATTTCCCTTTGCTGCCCATGGTCCTAGCCTAAAGTCCCTGCAGGAAACTACTGTTAAAATATAATACCCGTGGGACCACGGGTATTATATTTTAACAGTAGTTTCCTAACTGTAGTTGTCGAAATTATTAGCCGAGTAATTAAAATACGTTGTAACATAATTTAGCGAACATTATGTGTATTTTATTGATGTATCCAAAGGAAGTAAGTATAAGTAGGTAATTAGCCAGCCCCTATTGATACAATTACAAATATTACAATATACACATCATATAAAAAAAAATAAAAGGGTAAAATAAATTAAATATTATACGTCTATTTACTTACATTAGTTCTGCGTATAATATTACAGAGGGCGACACCATTCAATTTTAGCTGTCATAATTTTCTTTATCTTATCTCTCTCTTCTTATATTTCGCTTTATCATACTTTTTGGTACAACTAATGCGAGAAAAATGGCTTCTTCAACACAGGCAAAGGCTTTTCTCACTGACTTTCACTGCCCAGTGTTTACGTGTTTTACTTACATTTTGAATCATATTGTTTATATTTAATTCGAGTTTTAATTACTTAATTGTAATAGCACCAAGTATTTTTTTATTATTTAAAATATTACGTTATAGCTCATTATCTTTACATTATGTAATAAAAATGCAACGAAATCATAATCGTAAAATTAAATCCAAATAACTTTGAAACTTAATTTGATTACAATGACAATGACAACAGTTTCCCAACTTGTTACTCTTTCTTTTTTATAATGGCCCCATTGGTTACTAATGATTCTGCCAAAACTAAATGGAGACAGAAGGAGTTATGAAATAGAAAAATGCCTTGATCCCTAAAAATCATACTTAAATTCAATTAGACAGTTTCACTAAAACAATAATGATAGCATTTAAGCTCTAAAATTCAATGAGAATAATTAAATGTACGAACGTTGTCTTTGTGGACCCGCCTTTTTTGGAAACAAACATATTATTTGACGCTGTAGACATGACTTATCTAAAAGTTTGTTTTTGTTTGACTTCGCATGTAGTGTTATAATAAGTTTAAAAATTATTTTTGTGTTAATTCTTGCAAGTGTTCTATAATTTGGGGTGAGTGTGTTCTTTATACATTATCTAATTAACATAATCAATGTGTTTTGTGATATTTTATATAAACGTAAATGCTTAATTTTGCCAATGCAAGTAAGTACCTAGGTACCTTTCGATTCTTAGAAAAGTAGGTAGGTAGGCTAAAATAAAATAATTTTCGTTGAATCTATGAAGGTACAATAACATTAATTAAACCTGTAACCTAACTTTATTGTTGGCGCGAACGTGAACTTGTGTTTGTCTAAGTAGTCGTAAGTTTATAAAGTTTTAATATCTCGTACTTATAAAATTAGAATTAATAATAATAATGATAGCTGGTTAAGGGGGCATACAAGTTTTTGTTTGAGGTGTTGGTTTCTACTCCTATTACTTTTAGTATGGTATGTAACTTCTTGCTAACCCACTGTAATTACCTACGAAGTTTACAACTTTTTTTTTTGTTCTACTTGATCTGCAATCGGCTATCAGCCATAATGGTGGAAGCTAATTTTATATTAGCTTATTGTCTCTTGTCTAGGTCCAGTATTTGCCATCTTTTCAGGCGAGTAACATCATCTCATGGAGTCAGCAGATCCTTAGCCAGTTCATTTGTGTGTTTATTCAACCTTTCCCTGTATCTCATGCTGTTCTTGCGGAGATTCCGACCGTAAAAGAGGTAGTCCTTTACGGTCGGAATCTCCAGATATTCATGTATTTACAATAGCGATGAACCGGAGCTCTTAAGAAGTAGGTACTTACCACGAATCCCGTTTTGAATGTTTTCCATCGCGACGTACGTTATTGCGAAAGTATAACGCATTGATTCACAAATTTAACCATTTCTATTTGTAGTATTTGTCTCATCATAAAAGCTCATTAATGTCCCAATGCAGGGACGCTCCTCCTCCCGGGGGGAGGGATAATTTGGCCTACTAATACCACGCTGGCCAGACGGATTGGTATAGGGTTTAATTTCAAGTTTTCCTTATTTTTTTTTGCTAAAGATAATATTTGCGGATAGTCCCTTAGTCGGTTTTTACGACACCCATAAGATAAGATGGAAGAAGGGGTGGTGATATATTGTATTCTTACTCCGTGCGTCACCAGTACTCAAACTCCAGTATGAGTCTACTAATTTCTAAAAAAGTTCATGCCATTCGCCGGCCGCTCCTTATGACGCTTGCAAGCAATTAAGCAATGCAATGGTCGCCCCTATGACCAGACTACCACACACACATAACCTTTCGACAATGTGTGAATCGATGACAAATATTGTCGCGCCAATGTGCCTCGCGGAAAAAAATATTCTAAACTATATCAATTTCGTCACTAATAATAACTTAAAATGAATTTTAAATTATCATCATCATATCGGGCGTCCCCTGCTGGGCATAAGCACAGTACAACCAGTAGTCTATCTCGGCCGAATATTTATTATAATGCCTACGGTTGCGCGGTACGTAAACATGCGATAGGGCTGCCCACCTTCAGCTTTGTAATTACATTTACCTACTTTCCCGCTCGTTACTGCGGCACAGTCGCGACTGTTTACTCCGCATAGCCACCGCTATCGTGAGCGTGTAGGTATAACTCGCGTTTCGTCCGTTTATAAGAAGTCGAAATACTGTATATATTTGTACTATGGCATAAGCCTCCTCCAAGTATTTTAAGCCTCCTCCAAGTATTTCCACCTTGCGCAGTCATGTGTCTTCCTTACCCATCGGATTTCCGCCGCCTTAAAGGCCTGGGCACACCGGGACGGCATGGCAAGGGATTTTGCCGTGAGTCAGCGCACACTGGCCGCTTAGATGCCGCGGCATGCCACGGCGCGCCGCGGGACGGCATGACAAGGGATTTTGTCGTGAGTCAGCGCTCGGTCGCGGTATGCCGCGGCATCCCGCCACGGGAGCCTGTGGCTCGTCTTTTAATGGCGTGCGATAAAATCCCTTTCAATGCCACAGCATAATTTTAAAGCATAGCAATTTATGTCGTATTTCTGTAACATTACGGTTGAATTTCCATTAGTAAAAATTAAAATCCCTTGCCATGCCGTCCCGGTCTGCGTAGGCCTTAACTAGTTCGTCAATCCTCCATATTATGAGGATTGCCTCACTTTACGTTTTCCAGTGAGCTCGCGGTCGCCATTCTAGAACCTTTCTGCTCTAACGGGTATCAGTTCTTCAAGCTATGTGCTAATGCCATTTTGAATATATTTTTATAAATTGTGTTGACTACATTTTCATCATACTCAATTATAACAGCCCATTTATGTCCCACTGCAGGGACGGGCCTCCTTCACCGACGGAGGGATACTTGGCCTACTAATACCACGCTGACCAGACGGATTGGTATAGGCTTTTCCTTCTTTTTATTTCGTAGAGATAATATTCACGGATAGTCCCTTAGTCGGTTTTTACGACACCCATGGGATGAGATGGGGTGGTGACACACTGTATTCTTATTCCGTCACCACACGGAGACGTCTACATTACCATAAACTATTTTGAAATAAAATTAAACCTTTTTTAACACAGAAGTCGCATGTTGTTATCAAATTACGTTTTTTTTTAATCTGTTTATTTTTATATTCTGTGCGATGTGTGATAGTTTTATGACATGTATCGTATTTTGTGGTTAATAATTATTCTGTTATTTTATTGTTATTAAATAGTTGCAAACCAGTCTCAAACTAAACTAAGCTTTAACCAGGATCGTGATTAGTGGCGTTCTGTCGTCTCTGCCTGCCCCGGACGAGGTAAGGCGTGAGTTTATGTATGTATGTAGAGGTACTAGACAACGGCTATACCTATTATTTTTTGGTAAATTATATATTGTTATTATATAGAAAATACTATCGAAAATACTATAGAACCGTAACTACTATCTTTACGAAATAAAAAGAAGGAAATCTTGAAATTAAACCCTATACCAATCCGTCTGGCCAGCGTGGTATTAGTAGGCCAAGTAATCCTCCGTCACGGGAGGAGGCCCGTTCCTGCAGTGGGACATTAATGGGCTGTTATGATGATGATTATATAGAAAACACACATTTTCATGTAAACATATAAATCTCCATTCTCGTTTGCTGTTAAAAGTTGTTTCAAAGACTAATACATACATTTATGTTCATGCAAACAAAGAATGCATTGAGCGGGAATGAAAGCCTTTGGCGCTGACTCCACGAGCGATAAAATCGCGGCGATATAATCGTCGTGCCATGTATTTCTATATACTCTGTACATTGATTTACAAAAAACCAAAGATACACACTCCACTTCCCAAAACCGTCCGCAACAAATAAGCGCACAATTTCAAATTGTGCGCCTCTTTTCAATTAGTATCGCGTCGCCCGCGTTACCGTGTACACAAGACAAAAATGCCGAAGTGTTCGGTGAGAAATTATAGAAAAGGACGGATATCGTACTTTGGGTAAGTAAAAGAGTTAATTGATTTGTTTTTGTTGTTTAAAGGACTAAATATATTGAGCAACATGTAATTTTGATTTAATTTGTCTTAAAAACCTTACTTGACACCATCTTGACACTCCCCTACAATCCGGCAAATTACAATGGCCGCTTTATTAGTGAAAGAACAATGCATAACAACCTCTTTATTTTTCTTCCGAGTTATACTTTGACTCTGTGCTTATTTCTAATGGAGTCGCCTTTTATTTAATTTTTTTTATTGGGTCTAATTTTTTTATTGTTAGATTTATTAATTTTTATACTTTTTTGTATTTTGTTTTTAAAGAATAGTTATAATTTTACATATATTTATATAGTTATTTAAGGACGTTCAAAAGAGACGAGGTCATCAATTCGTCCTTTTTTTTAAGTGTTTATATTTTGAATACTTAGTTTAGGGCTTCATTGAGTATTTTTTTTATTTTCTTTTTAAGAATATAGTCTATACGAACATAATCATGATCAGTTTATTGTTTTTTGGATTTTTTTATTTTTTAGTATATCTTTCTTCTGAAACTTCGGTTGCTAGGCTAGGTATAAATAAAAGAGATTTTGCTATAAACATTGGATTATTTCATTTATCTACCTAATTTTATGACTTATATCACAGTGCTGATAATTGGTGATGATGGTGCCAATAATTGGTGTTAGGGTAATTATTTAGTCAGACTCATCTAAATAACATGTGTATGAATAAAAACATTTCTTTATAATTAAAATCAATTATTTATTTAATAGTGAACCGAGAAAGCATGTTGTTAAAGTCGTTATCTGTATTAACACTGTGATAAACGATATTATAGTAGGAGTAACTCTTAAAGTGCTGATATTTGGTAGCTTCACTCTACATGTCATGTTATGTTCTGCTAGGTTTTTTTTTCGTATTTCTACCAATGCTACACCGTACAAAAATATAAATAAACTATTTTAAGGTTAATATTGGTTTTGTTAATTTTCTACCTAATAATTTATTTACAATAAATATATTTCATATATTTAGAACAAACATTTATAACATTTTGCAAAACTAATTAAATGTATGAAAAAAAAAAATTAAAACATTAATCGTCTCCACTTCATTCATTGTTCTACCGGCAAACGTCAATCATTATTCTCTGTCCATTCGTTTATTTTCTTTTTGACACATTGAGAAATTTTGACATTAGTGACGCCCTCACACGTTTTCGATTCGGTTTGAATTAATTATCGATTTTATTTAAGAATAACTTTTAATCGATTTACACATACATATTATTAGTACAAATATTAATTATTCGTGTAACAGAGGACTCAACTGATGATTCTAGTGAAAATTATGACTGATGAATCACAATAATAAAAAAAGTATTAATATTTTACTTGTTTCATTTGTATACTCAATTACCTAGCTAGTTTTGTTAAATTAATAAGTAAGTACCTATGTGATTTTCTAAGTATAGCCTGACCAGAAAAATAAAAAACCTCTCCATATTGCGGATTTTTTAAGAACTTATTTTCGTCATACAATTTGATAGAAGATTGACAATTAAACTCAAAAGCGACCTCCTGTCATGTTTTTTATATTTCTGGTCAGGCTTTAGGTACTTTTGTTTATAACTCTTGATTTAAACTGGACATAGACTTTATTCACCACGCCTTTTAAAGTTAAATTTCACTAACGCTTGCATAGTTATAATCTAAAGCAGCTAACATAAGAAGAGAAAATATCAATGGACAATGTTATTGTTCTTCATATCTCACTCCATTCATACAAAATTCCAAGTTTTCGACTTAATTTCTTGCAAATGCAGCAAATGAAGAACTATATATGAAGTCATAGACAGTATTTTTATTTTCTATTTTAAAACAAAATTTACAGAAACGTAACTTACATAAAGGCGATTTATTATTGTAGGTATATGATCGATTTATCTTATTTTAACACCTGTTTTATAGTCTGTGGTTGTTTGTTATGTAAAGGGCACTTCACTAAAGGGGCGTTACCCGTCATTAAAGTAGGATATTACTGTAGTACATTATAACGAAAATAAAACCGGTAATTCATAGACATGAGCTGTCAAAAAGAAAATAAACGAATGGACAGAGTTTAAATTTTTTATTGCTGTTTGTGCATTACTTTGTAAATACAACTTTATGCCATGCGCGTAAGAATGAAATTGAAAAAAAAATATGTTTACGATATTACTATACGTATTTATTGCGTATGTATAATTGGTGACACTTTTGGCTGTTACTTTTGTTTGAAACTGTGCATCTTGGGTTTTTTGTAAATCAATGACTCTGTATGAAAGTGTCTCCACACGGCGATGTTATCGCGGCGATTTTTGTTCAGACTCGTCGCGATTCTATCGCTCGTGGAGTCAGCGCCCGCGTAGCAAACACAAGTAGGTCTTTCAGGCCAGCGACTTGTCCGTTTCGTTACTACTAGCTGACCCGTGCCCACTTCGTTGGGTGGCTAAAAAAACGCGTCCGTTTTTTAAACATACAAATTTCATTACTGCTCCACTCCTATTAGTCGTAGCGTGATACTCTATAGGCTATGATACTCCCCGATAAATGGACTATTCAACATAGAAAGAATTTTTAAAATCGGTTCAGTAGATACAGAGATTACCCCCCTCCAACGTCACAAACACACAAACTTTACCTCTTTATAATATAAGTATATATGTTACAGCCAAAGTAATAAATATGAATATTGTACATAATAACTAGCCATTATGTATAAGGGCTACTCAATTTAGATAAAGTGATAAAATGTCCCAGAATTAATTACATTAAATAGCCATTATATATGATAAAGTACTGGAAAAATACAATATTAAGGCAAAAGTCAGAAACAGTTGGTTAGGTTAGCGGCCGGCGACTGCAAGAAACATTTTTTTTAATGTAAAACTACAATATAGTATGGCTTATGTTTAACTCACCACCAGATATAGTAACAAATAGCAGACAAAAATAGTAAATGATCACCAAAATAAAACTCGCATTTTAATGTAAAATTAAAACCAAAGTTTTAACACTTAGCTCTCCTTTTTAAGTAAAATTACTCCAAGTAAATCATGAGTAAGCCAAGAATAGTAAATGATCACCAAAATTAAAACAACATTTTAAAGTAAAATTTTAACCAAAGTTTTTAAATTCTGCTATCCTATTTAAGCAAAATGAGTCCAAATAAATCATTGTTATCCCAAAAGTAGTAAATGATCACCAAAATTATACCAGCGTTTTAATATAAAATGATAATCAAAGTTTTTACACCTTGCTATCCTGTTTAGTAGGGCGGGGGATAGACTGCGCCTTTTCCTGCACTAGTGTGGAAAATTATCTATTGCATGCCTCTACACAGTGCGATAAGAATGTGTTTTCGAGGGAGTGTATTTAAAAACACATTGAACAAAGAAAAAATAAAACTCTTACAATTTTAATCATCCTTTTTTTAATTATATAAACAAACATAAAAAGTTAGTCCTCTAATAATTAATTAATAACAAATATTAAAATCTTAATAAGAATCAGTCTTCTGTAACAATTTACTGCACAATTAACGCTTTTTTGGCTTTGGCTGGTCGTCCTCTTTTGCGCTTCATGCCAATCGGAATAGTTCTGGCCTCTGAAGGTGGTTGGACGTGCTTAAGCCGAATCGCCAATCCAACGAGATGCTTACAAATGTAATTTTTGAGAAACTTTGGGCAATTGCATGTGCCTTGCAACCAATTTTCCTTTTCTCGGGGCATTATAACTTCCCACTCTCTAAAATGTTGCTCTTTGTATTCGTCAAAGGTTTCCCACGGCTTTTCAAAATTTTTACATTCTAAATCTAACCCAGCTGGAATTCTGTATGAGCAAACTAGTTCAGTGCTATTCTTTAAAGGCACCTGCTTCGACAGTTTTGCCCATTGGTAACTTTCTGTCCACGTCTTTAAATATACTGTCGGCAGTTTAGCGAACCGTCTCTCAGTATTAGTGATGTATTCATTAGACCAGTCCTTGACTATATCAGAAGCGATTACTAAGAACCGCGCCAAAGGATGACGCTCACGAAGCGTGCCACCATCTTTTATTGTTTTATTAAAGGATTCTAGAGCATTGTTTGTAGCAGGAGTCCCCGGAGATGCGCCCAAATACCAGAAACGATTTAGTATGAGCCACTCGTTTTCAAAGTACGCACTAAAATAGTTTTCAGATTTCCACTTGTCCAAAAATTTTTCGCTGGCTCGATCAAATATTTCCTGAGTTGAGGCACACTGTAAAGCATCAATATCTTGCAAGATCTCTTTTTGGGATTTCTTTTGCACACTTTGCTCTACTCTTGTCTGCATCTTCTTTTTCGCATGCGCCCAACACATTCTTATGACTGTATCTGTTCCAAATGTGGACGCAAAGGCTGTTTGTATAGCTTTCGCTGCGTCACAAACCAAAACTTTACAAGTTAAAGGGTATGAGAAAATTGAGAAAACTGCTTTCTTTAATTCAGAAAATAAAAAAATAAAGTCTTCCGTTCGTTCTGCTGTTGTCACCGCTAGTCCAAATGGGTGAAAATGTTTATCTCTGTCTGTAGTTCCAATCACAAGTACTGGAAATCCTTGCCAAATAAGCTTATACGTGGCATCCGCATGCAGAACAGAACATTGACGTGATAGACCAATTAAATATTTCGTCGTTAACATGAACCGGAAGTTCTGATCTAAATCATCTTCAGAAATTTCATAGGCCAAAACAAAAACTTCGTGATCGTCATCAGGTATCTTAGAGTTTTCTTTTAACCATAACTCAAGCTGTCCCAAGCTTATTACCGATGGCCCGTATTTTTTCTTACGTAGGATTTTAAGATAATTGTTTAACTGTAACTTAGTCGGCAGAACTAGTCCATTAATTTTACTTAAGTTCTTCATAATAGATTTAGGTTTCAAACGCAGTTCGAATAGTTTTTCTATTTCCTTTTTCGTTGCCTCATTTATTCCACTAGTCGACCGACAGTCACAATTATCATGGTCGTGACATTTTTCAGTACGAAATAATAATATATCATCACATGATGCGTCAAATAAAAGATAAATCGCAGCAGAACACTGAACTTCAGAACGAACCTTCACTTTGTTACAACGATAGTAACGTTTAACTCCTTCTTCAGTCATATGATTTTTTTGTATTGACCATGTCTTCTCATTTTTAATAAAATCTTCTGCGCTCCGCACAGTTGAAAATTTTCTTTCAAAAACCCAAACTTTATTTTGCCTTCGACGTTTTTTCGTATGCTCTGTGATGTCTTCGTCTTCATCTGATTCCGATGAAGAACCCAACAATGGAGCACACGAACTCGGTCCCGCTAAGTTTTCATTCGCCATTGCTAAGAAGATTGATACCAACACACAGAAAACAAAATACACCCAATAGACGCAAGTGCACGCACGTGACTGAATTATGGGGATCGTGTCCGGGCGGGCGCAGCGCGGCGTTTGCGGTGCGGTGGGAGGGGATTGCAAGCCGGAGACATAACTTAATATGGCATCATAATACTTTATTTGATAATAAGCCTACATTTTATGGCAATCACAGTGATTTATTTAGGCTAAAATAATACATTAATTTGGTCGTCAAGATTTGGTGATCATTTACTAAATTTGGTGGTCGAATACAATTCAAAGTGGAGTCGTGTCTAAAATAGCTGGTACTATTATATTTTTAGATTTTATTTTTCTGGTGTTAAGTAGATATTTTTGGTTACAAAACTAAGGGTATCAAAGCATTTTATGGTGGTCATTATATTTATCCCCATATAGTATTACTATAATATTCTCGTTCTTTGGTCACTGTACTAACCTAACCTAACCAACTGTTTCTGACTTTTGCCTTATATTGTATTTTTGTACTATAACATGTATAATGCCTAGTTAATGTGATTAATTCTGCGACATTTATCACTTTATCTAAATTGAGTAGCCCTTATACATAATGGCTAGTTATTATGTACAATATTCATATTTATTACTTTGGCTGTAACATATAGATTAGCTCCCTTACTCATAAACGACTCTTACATTTAATCACTTTATAGCGAGATTTTTATTAGCAAAACTAACCTTAAACCAAACCAAACCTTAAGAATTTAAGCTAATCAATTGACTAAAATTTAAGAGGCGTTTATGAGTAAGGGGGTTGGTTAAAATCGTAGTCTAAAGTGTTATGAGTTGTAGACCGTCAAATTTGTCGGCTGTCTTTATACAGCCGGCTGTCTTTTTACAGGGAAAATACTACTCGGTCACATTATCTCGAGACCCTGGCGTCGATGACGTCACGTCGCGTCGGACGTATCACTGATACGCTCGTGGCGAGCGCGGGGGTTGAGAGGAGAACGGGACGCGAGGTTCGCATTCCAGCGAGGTCTCTAGATAATGTGACCGTGTAGTAAGTATTTCGTTTGGCGTAGTGGTTATATTACATGACTGCTACGCAGAGAGGTCTCGGGTTCGATTCCCGCTCAATGCAAATCTTTATGTGCATTAACATAATTGTTTGCATTGGTCTGGGTGTATTCTATGTATAATATGTATGTATTTACAAAAAAAAAAGCCATAGTACAAGCTTTGCTTAGTGTGGGACTAGGTGGCGATGTGTGAATGTGTGAGGATTATTTATATTTATTTATTTAAGCTCCGTGTGGTGACGGAGTAAGAATACAGTATGTCACCACCCTATCTCATCTCATGGGTGTCGTAAAAACCGACTAAGGGACTATCCGTGAATATTATCTTTACGAAATAAAAAGAAGGAAAACTTGAAATTAAACCCTATACCAATCCGTCTGGCCAGCGTGGTATTAGTAGGCTAAGTATCCCTCCGTCATGGGAGGAGGCCCGTCTCTACAGTGGGCTGTTATGATGATTTATTTAAGTTTATGTAAATACTTGCTTTTGCCCGCGGCTTCGCTCGCGTTAAATTCGGCGTAGCACTGTTGCCCTTTCCTGTACCTATTTATTTTTCTGGTTTTTTTTTCAGAATAAAATGGCGTTCATCAGCATAACGAATGACCAGAAATATATTCTATCTTTAGACTCAATAGAAATACCTTATATAAGTCAATGTCTTTTAAAAAGCAAAGAAGAATCTAAAGTTAGCGGGCTTAAGGCTTTCATGAATAAAAAAAGTTATTATGTCGTTGAAATATTGTCTTTGGATAAACGAGATAATAAGACTGGTGAGTTATAATACACACATCAAAAAAGTCTAAGCAACATGCATGATATTACAAATTTACCATTTATATTAATTTATTTTACCATTTATTTTAATTATAACGTTGTATTTTATTTTTAAAATAATATTTTTAGGGTTCTATGATGTAAAAATAACAGCTGTTTTCTTTATAAGTTCTTTTAATAACAGAAATTAACAATATTAGAATATACAGGTACATAAGAAACTAAACTTTTTTTTTACAAATTGAAATTTCTTAAGAAAATGAATTTATTGTGAAAGAATAGGACAATTTAATACAAAGTATGGCCTCCTCTGCTATTCAGAACTTGTCGGCAACGATTATTCATTGAATTAATGAGACTGTTTATGTCATCTTGCGGTATTCGCTCCCAATGGAATTGTAGCAAATCCTTCAGCTGTTGGGTTGTTGTCAGTCCTTCAAAACACGTCTCTGGAGCATGTCCCATGCGTGCTCGATGGGGTTGAGGTCTGGCGATTGTGCAGGCCAGGGCAATACCTGGATGTTCTCCGTTGCCAAGTATTCACTGGTTCGCCGAGCTGTATGTGAACGCGCATTGTCATGCATTAACGTAAAATCGGAGCCAAAGGTTTGTGCAAATGGATGGACATAAGGTCTGAGAATATCCTCAACGTAATTTTCAGCGTTCATGTTTCCATTTACAAAAACGAGCTCAGTTCGCCTGTTCTTCATAATACCCGCCCATACCATAACTGTTGAACCGCTGTATGGATGAACTTCCTGAACGCACATGAGTCTTTCAGTATTTCCGGGTCGACGGTACACTCGCACCCTTCTTGTATCAGGCCTAAACCCGAATCGCGACTCATCGGAAAACATAATTTTATCCCATTGTTCCTGGGTCCATGTTATGCGTTCTCTACACCATTCATTTCGACGAGCGCGATTCCCGTGACGTATCGGTGGGCACCTGATAGGGCGTCGAGCTCGTAGGCCGTACTCATGCAGTCGATTTCGCACAGTTTGGGGACTTACATCAACACCACTTGAATTTTGTAGCCTCAAACTTATCTCTCGAGCGGTTAACATCGGCTGGCGTCTTGCAGTCAGTTGTATGTACTGGTCTTGCCGAGTGGTTGTACTCCTTTTACGGCCTGGATGCTGTTCAGCGGGTTCCCCTGTATTATTGTAGCGCTGCCAAAGACGACAAATAACACTTCTATGAATACCAAAATGTCGAGATACCTGAGATTGATTACTTCCCGCTTGCAACATCCCTACAGCTCTTTGCATTTCATCTGCCGTCAAATGACGTCGCTCCATGACGTAAAGAATATCTAACAATTCAATTTTGTCGCCAACTGTATTTAAATGGTTGGTAAAATTATAAAATCAAGACTAAAACGTAGCAATTAACATGCACTCAAATTCAAACAAATTCGCAGTCATTTGAATTTTATGAAAAAAAACAAAACATAATCGAAATTTTTTTTTTACAACCAGCCAGTATGTCATCAATAACAAAAAAGTTTACTTACCTATACACTTTGAGTGAGTAAATACTTAGAAATTAATTAATATAAATGGTAAATTTGTAATATCATGCATGTTGCTTAGACTTTTTTGATGTGTGTAATATTCTATTTAAACATAACGCCATCTCGTGTCCGGTAGTAGAACTATATTTTGCACAACTACTGATTGAGGACAGCGGCAGGAAACAGTACTTAAGAGCGTTTATAGGGTTCACTAGCGCTGCCAATATAAAAAAAAAAAACATAATTCGCAAATAGGATCAATAATTCTACTAAGTCTTGAGAAAGGGCAATAAAGTATTTGTATAACACACTCTCAACATTCATGTTTTTCATCGCATTCGAAAAAAAACGGCCGTTTTTGTTTCCTTAATCGTTTACTATTTTATTTTATAAAGATAACTCCCGCATTAATGATTGAGCTTGTGTCTCGGGGACCTTTACAAACAACATAACATCAAATTAAAAATTTAAAAAAGAACTAGTTAATACAAATCTAACGAGCCCAAACTCGATAGGCTTACTTAAAGGCAGTCCAGGTTTACGTCTCCTATCTTCGAGCCGTAACAGCAGACCAGCTCAGTGGTTCCAGAAGACATTAGTGTTTCAAATGTCAGATCCCACATAAGCTTGCAAGTAAACTGAGTGTGTAACATTCCTATCACACCTAACAAACGACCTGATGACTTTGATGACCTGAACCGTTTTCCACCAAACATAGCTAGTCATAGAGAACACTCTCGACTAATATACCTTTCAAACAAAAATAACCGCATTAGAATCGGATCATCCGTTTGGGAGCTACGATGTCACAGACAGACATATACACATTTACTCACACACGCACAGACACCTCAAATTTATAACAACTCGTTTTTGCGTCGTAGGTTAAAAACAACATCTAGACTCAGGGTAATTATTTGTGGATCACACAAATCATTGTCTTGATTGGTATTGGAACCCCCGACCTTGTGCGCCACCGAGGCAGTGTTAATATATTTTTTACATTTGTTTTAAATATTTTTTCCAGATTTATATGATACGTTAAAATGCAACATATGCAATGTTAAAGTACCAAAACTATTCTATAAAGAACATTTGAAAAGTCAAATTCATATTAATTTTGATAGATTATCTAAAATAATGATCGAGAACGCAAATGACCAGCCTGTTGTTGACATTAAACAACATGAAGTTGCTAACGATTTGTTCTTCTGTCAAGTTTGCTCTGAAGCTGTCGCAGTTAATAACAAAGAGAATCATTTAACTTCTCTAACTCATTCAAAGTCCAAAGAAAAAGAAAAAATGTTAAACAAATTCTTTGAAATGTATTTCAATGATGAAAATGAGGATCAAAATGAGTTAAGTATAAGTCCATATGACGAAGAAGTCTTGTTGAGAGACGATTCAAGTCTCGATGGGGATATAGACTCTTGTATTTTGGATATAGATGGTACAGAAACCATTAAATTTGATGAAGAAAATGTAAAAGTACTTAAAACTGAAGAAGAAAATGAAAATATGACTATGATGAAGACTAATCTTGGTAAAGAAGATAGCTTATCTTCTAGCAGTGACAGTACTAGCATAGATGACCAGTTGGATTCACGGAAGGATCTAGAATCAGTATGTATTTCTGATACTGATCTAAGTGTTAGTGGACGCGAAGTTAATGGCACCAATAACGATATCGATTCGATATCTGATCTTTGTAATAGTAAAGATAATACCCAGTATTTAAGTGCGAAATTTAAAGATACTGAATCAGATTTATTTGTTAATGCTGATAAAAACGGAATTGATAATTTAGGTGATGAAATACATGCAAATATTGTCAATAATGATCTGCAGAGTCTATTGAATGATGTCGACTATGCTGACGAAATAAATGACCAAGAAAATGCTTCACTGGAACATAAGATAAGAAAAGAAAAAACTGAAAATAATAATGTTCTAAATCAGAATGTTGTCGTAAATAGTGTCCAAGAAAATGTTACACTAGAAGACAAGATAAGCAGAGACGTAAATAAAAACATCGATATCTTAGAAAATCTTGAATTTAATGTAAAAGAATTTGCCGACAATAGTATTTGTCAATTAGTTGACAAGAATGATAGTATAAGCAACATCTTAGTAGCAAAAAATGCTGATATCACTAATGAAAATGCAAAAGAAGTAACTGAAAAATCTGAAGCACCATTAAATGACATTTCGGAAGCCAAAACACCTGTGTTAAATAAAAAAATTAACACAGGTATTATTATAAAGAGTGTTGCAACGATAAATAAAATTCATGGTAATAATACTGAAGAAAATTTAACAGTTGCAACACTAGATGATAGTAATAAGAAACTGGCAACTCGTAAAGATGAAATTATAAGTGAAAATCCTACAAAGAAAAGAAAAATTGATAATGTTATAGACACTGTAGAGACAAACAAAAAGATAAATAATACAAAAGATAAAGATAACAAAGTAAATGATACAAATTTAAAATCTAAAGAAATATTAGATTTCATTACGTATTTAAATGATATGAATGAAAAATTTAAACTTAATTTAATTATGCCTGAGTTTGGAGTTGAAAATATAGGGATTTTAACTCCAAATGGCTGCAAACTATTCGTTACAGTTGATACTTTTAATAGCTTTTATTACAATAATGGTAACATTACTTGTCAAATGTGTGTAAGTTATTTTAATATTGAAGAAAAACAACAGCATATGAACTCAGAAAAGCATATAAGGAGTATTATGAGAAGAATAGATCCAATATTTTCTCGGATGGTACGTTTATCTTTTTATTTCTTACTAGCTGACCCGTGTCCACTCCGTTGGGCGGCGAACAAAAACGCGTCCCTTTTATAAACATATTTCATTACTGCTCCACTCCTATTAGTCATAGCGTGATGCTATATAGCCTATGACAAATAGACTATTCAACACAGAAAGAATTTTCAAAATCGGTTCATTAGATCCAGAATTTACCCCCTACAACGTCACAAACACACAAACTTTACCTCTTTATAATATAAGTATAGATTTTCACTCATCCACACATTGCCATCATCATCATAACAGCTCATTAATGTCCCACTGCAGATGGCATCGCGTGGCGGAGGGATGCTTAGCCTATTAAAACCACGCTGGCCAGACGGATTGGTATAGGGTTAAATTTAAGTTTTCCTTCTTTTTATTTTGATAGATAATATTCACGGATAGTCCCTTAGTCGGTTTTACGACACCCATGGGATGAGATGGGGTGGTGACGTATTGTATTCTTAGGTAGTATAAAGAGTTAAAGTTTGTGTGTTTGTGACGTTGTAGGGGGTAATCTCTGGATCTACTGAACGGATTTCAAAAATTATTTCTGTGTTGAATAGTTCATTTATCGGGGAGTGTCATAGGCTATTTAGTATCACGCTATGACTAAAAGGAGTGGAGCAGTAATGAAATATGTTTCAAAAAGTGACGCGTTTTGTTCGCCTCCCAACGAAGTGGGCACGGGTCAGCTAGTATTATAAATTTTTATAAATTGCCTTTCAGATTAACACAGTCTCCCGCCATTGTCTAATTACGAATAAGGTTGTCTATAATACTGAAAAATCACACATTATTAAAAAAAATAAAGAAGAAAATGACATAAATATTACTAATATTATAAACAACCAGGGTTTTGTTCAAGATGGCGGAAATGGAAGTGAAGTAAATGAACTATTTTGTATTGTATGCAATACACCAGTTAAATTTAAAAATCGTGTTAGACATTCAAATAAAACTTCTCACAATAATAATTGGATGAAATATCAGGACAGTAAGTAACTTAATATTGATATTTTTTAAATTTTGGCGACCTCTATGGCACAGTTATGTTACATGGCTGGTACTCAGAGGATGACGTCTGTGGCGTAGTGGTAATATAACATGACTGCTACGCAGAGGTCTCGGGTTCGATTCCCGCTCAATGCAAATCTTTGTGTGCATGAACATGATTGTTTGGATTGGTCTGGGCGTTTTCTATGTATAATATGTTATTATTTACAAAAAAAATGTATTTAAGTATGTTTATCCGTTGTCTAGTAATCATAGTACAAGCTCTGCTTAGTTTGGGACTAGATGGCGTTGTATTAAAGTGTGAAAGAGATAGGTCTCGGGTTCGATTCCCGCTCAATGCAAATCTTTGATTTGATTGATTCTGACAATTTTTTCTCTTACTGGCTAAAATCGCCTTAGTGTCTGGTTTCTTTGACTAGGATCTTAGTCACAAAGCATTCGAGACCTGTTTTAGACCGCTTTTTATTCCCTTAATTAGGCATTTAATAGCTATCTCTAATCCTACTAATATGTATTATAAATGCCGAGGTTTGTGAGGATGGATCGATGGATGTTTGTTACTCTTTCACGCAAAAACTACTGAATTAATTTTGATGAAATTTGGAATACCTATAGATAGTTTAGGTTGTAGAATAACATTTAAGGCTACTTATACAACGCGAGTGAAGCCGTGGACATGAGCTACTCTCTTATCATAATCATCATAACAGCCCATTAATGTTCCACTGTAGGGACGGCCCTCTTCCCGTGGCGGAGGGATAATTGCCCTACTAATACCACGCTGGCCAGACGGATTGGTATAGGGTTTAATTTCAAGTTTTCCTTCTTTTAAATAATATTCACGGATAGTCCCTTAGTCGGCTTCTACGACACCCATGGGATGAGACGGGGTGGCGACATATTGTATACTCTCAATAATATAATGTTTTTATTTTAGGAATAAATCGATCTCAAATACCAATTACCCCGCAAAAGGATATAAGAGAAAGAGAATTGTACTTAGATTTTTGCAACAACATTACCAACGAAAATCATTTTCAAAATGTTTCGAAAAAAACATTCTGCGATGTCTGTTGCGTGAATATCGATACACATAATTTCGTTGCACATACTAACGGATCGAAACATATACAGTTATTAAAATTTACCAACGACAAAATTTACATAGACAATTTAAAAAAAGAAAATGACAATTTTACCAACGACGATTATTATACAGATAATAAACGTGTTGCCACATTTAATAATAATGATGATATTATTATTGTTACTGCAAAAGGTGTTGAATGGAGGATTGGTAATATGAAATTTCATGGGTTCATAGATGTTAATGGTGTATTAAAATGCCAGTTATGTGAAGTTAATGTGCATTCAATTAACAGTCATATAGATACTAATGAGCACGTTAGACATATACTGCAACCAGTAGACAAACGTTTAGTTAGACAGGTAAGCTTTAAGCCTACTAATATTATAAATGCGAAAGTTTGTGAGAGGATGTATGGATGTGTGTTACTCTTTCACGCAAAAACTACTGAACGGATTTTGATGAAATTTGGAATATAGCGACTTATCCGTAGAACAAAGTTCGATCTGCAGATAGCTAGTTTTCATTAGAAGCTAGGTAATTTGTTACTTGTGTTATTCTAGAACTATGAGACCTAACAATTTGATTTTTTGGTATGTTGTTATGACATACCATGTAAAAAAATTAAAATGTTAGGTCTCATATTTCTAGAAACTAGCTTCTAATAAAAACTAGCTATCTGCAGATCAAACTTTGTTCTATGGACCGGTCTCAGCACCATGCTGCAGCTAATGCGGTAGCTTACAGCGCTGTTATTCTGACAGGCCCCTAACGAGAGGTAATGCCTCTTGTGGAAAGCAATCGACTAATTTTGTTAGCGAGACTAGGTAAGGTGGCCTAATCAAAGTTAATATTGTTTATCTAAATCCGACTGCTATTATGAAGGCGAAAGTATGGTATGGGATGGATGTTTGTTACTCTTTTACATAAAAACTATTTACTAGATATTAATAAAACGTAGCAATAAAATAGCTTATACATCAGTATAACACATTTAATATATTTATGTCGCAGGGAAATGAGGAAACCAGAGATTTCTCGAAATCACTAGGGATATCATGAAATCCCGGTAAATGTCGAAAATGCCGTTTCTACCAGAAAAGAAATGCTCATATTTTTGTTTGTAGGTTAAAAAACACAGGGATTCCATTTCTGCAGGTTAGGTTATGTTAAAACTGTGGCCACAATGTACGAGGCGAGCGAGCTTGCCGAAGTTCAAGGCGTTTCGACATTTACCGGGATTTCGTGATATCCCTAGTGATTTCGTGAAATCCCTGGTTTCCTCATTTCTCTGCGACATATAGATATTGTAGAATTTGAATCCATAAAATTTATTATTGTTTACTTTACTTTCCAGATAAACGATAAACAGAATCACTGCATATTTTGTAACAAAATAAATCTTTACACAAACAAACACACACACAATTTACCCAAACAAAATATGTATGAATGTCAGATTAATACTACTATACCTAGAAACCAATCTATCTATATATATCCTACTAAATATACGAAATGTCATGTGTGTAAGATATTTATTGACAGTTCTCTATTCATTGGCCACACATATACATTAAAACACGAGACAAAACTAAAAAAAATCCGTTCTTTATATAGTAAAAACAATAATTATGAAAAATATATCATTCCTCTTGATACATATAAGTCTAATGATATAGGAAACCCAAATAAATATATAAAAGATGATGTTAAAAAGGCGGTAGTCGTAGATTTAGATGGTCCACCTATAAAGAAAATCAAGAAACATGATATAAATAATAGCATATCGTCGGCATATAGCAATACCTTATCAAATTTACAAACCAGAGTTGCTCCGGATGGTGTTAATATGGAAGTAACTACAGCTAATGGAAACAAAGAATTAATTCCTCGAAATGATTTTCACAGTTTCAAAGATAAAAATGGCGTATTGTCTTGTCAGATGTGTCAAATAACATTTAGCGATGTTGGAGAACATAGTAAAACTGAATTGCATATGAAATTGCTTATGCAGGGGATTGACAATGATTTTATTCGAAAGGTAAAAATATTCTTTTCTATTTACTTTTATATGCGTGTTGTGGATCATGAACACATCTCTCTCTTATTGTTTTGTTTGTCTGTGTTTGTACCATTCGATTTATTCGATTTGCGTGTCGTGGCCGAGCAATCGAAACGGGCACTAAAAGTCGACTAGGATCTTTTTTTTAACAATAGATATTCTAGCAAAATAGGGAACCTAGACACTAATCTCTATACTAAATCTTCTAGCCAGCATTATAACTTAACGCTTTACAGCGTTTTTCTTTATACAAGGGATGTAATTGAATCAAACCTTTTAGCCAGCTTTAAGTAAGCTAAGTTTCACTCAGAAAGGTCGTATCCCAATATTGTGCAATTTTATCATAACAGCGGGAAGGGCCTCCTCCAGTGACGTAGGGATTCTTGGCCTACTAATACCACGCTGGATTGACAGCTCCTGCCAGACGGATTGCTATAGGGTTTAATTTCAAGTTTTCCTTCTTTTTATTTCGTAAAGATAATATTCACGGATAGTTCCTTAGTCGCTTTTTACGACACCCATGGGATGAAATGGGGTGGTGAAATATTGTATTCTTACTCCGTCACCACACGGAGAATCTATATAGCTGAATATCATTTTTTAGTATTAAATTCACTAAAGAATAATGGAAAAAGAATAGACATCCAAAGTAAGAGTAGATTTTCACCTCATTTTACATTAATTATTAGAATTTTTCGATTTCAGGTCAACAAAGCATGGAGTCATTGCATTTTATGCAACCAAATGATCTTTAACGGCTTTGACCACGTTTCTCAAAGTATCAAACATAAAAAATACAATCCTCGCACCACAGACGTGAACCCCAAAGCTCCGGACCAAAAAAATGAAGTAAAAGAAAATTTCAATACAATATTAGACAAAGTACAAAATCATATGTATAAATATGCTACTGTACATAAACAAGAAAATTTGAACAATATAAACGATAATATTGATGCGTCTAAAGATATTACAAATAATAAAAATGAAGTTATTAATGTTAACAAAATAAATAATAACGTTAAATTAGAACCAAATACGTTTACAAAAAATAACGTTCTAACAACTAATATCACACCGAAAGCAATTAAAAGAAAATTAGATACAACTACAGGAAAAGCTAATGCTACAAGCCAAGTAATTGATTTAACACAGAGTCCTAAAGTCGCTACATTACAAAATAATAATTTAGCATCTAAACCTTTAACTATAACTAAACAAAATAGTATGAAACACGTAAATATAACACAAAATTCAAATAATAATACAAAATCTATAAATTTAACTCCAAATAAACACAACATTGAAATATCAGAAATAGATTTTGAAAAACATTACATTGAATTTGACAAAAGCACTCTTAAATGTCTAATTTGTGAAGTATTAATATCAAAATCTTCTAAATCAACACACATCTCCGACCATAATAAAGGAGGTACACATCAAAGGTTATTAAAAATACTATTAAAAGAAAACAAAATAAATAAAACGTCTACAGGTTATTTTTGTTGTGTATGCCACGTTTACATGGATGACTTTATAGAACATACTAAAAACTTAGCACACGAAAAAAATATCATTTCAACAAAAAAAATAAACGAAAATGAGCTTAAAAAATACGTATACGGTAATTTTGAAGAAGGAAATCTTACCAAAATGGCTTATTTGGATATTTATAATGATTTATTAATGAAAAATAGAATTAAAAATATTACTCCTTTGATTTTTTCGTGTGATGTTTGCTCTGTGTGGGTTATGCAGGGGGAAGAAATCGATCATATTTATTCTAACGAACATAAGAAATTTAAAGGAATAAGACATAGTCCTATACGAGTTGATTTCTAGAAAGATAGAAGTACTACCCGGTCACATTATCTCGAGACCTGGCGTCGATGACGTCACGTCGCGTCGGACGAATCACTGCTCGCCACGAGAGCGCGGGGGTTAAAAGGAGAACGAGACGCGAGGTTCGCATTCCAGCGAGCTCTCTAGATAATGTGATCGTGTAGTAATAAGTGATTATCCGCCTATAAAAGTATTTCGCGTATTATTTTAGCGAATCAGTTTTAATGAATAGAGAAGCGGCTAATAGTTTGTAAACATTTTCGCAGTACTCCACTGCTTAATGGCGCGTTTTTCCTATTACCAATTAAGGCCGATTCACACACATCAGTGAAGTCACAGTTCCGTTATTCCGTACGTTCCGTATTCGCTCAGTTCAGTACAAAAACGTGTTCGCCGGCACTGACACTGAGACTGAGAGCACTGTGTCGTCGCTGGCACTGACAAGTGGGGGCATCCCCACTTGTCATTGCTTATAGAAACGATATGAAAGAATATTTCGCACTGTGCTGGTACAGTCACGAGCAATAATATGTACACATTTTCAAATTTTCTAAACTATCTGCACGTTTATCTAGACATTACAATATCAAAATGAATTCGTAATTTAGAAGAGGTTCCGTACAGTTTTGAATTAATCTTCGAATTTTCAATTTTGGATTGGCAGAACTTTAGATAACTGGTTTACAAAATGCGAAAATGTGTACATATTATTGCTCGTGACTGTACTGTGTCGGAACTGTGACTTCACTGATGTGTGTGAATAGGCCTTTAGGCCCCATTCGCACGAGCGCTTTTTAACGCGCATTAAAAAGTGTCGAAATAAACAAAATGAAATCTCATGTTCTTCGGCGGAAATAGAACACAATTTCCAACGCCGAGCGATAAAAAAGCGCTGGCGTGTGAACAGGAACATAGGAATGCATTGTTCTACGTTAAAAAAGCGCTCGTGCGAATGGGGCCTTATGGTACTTGTTTTACAGTGACTTATTTAACATTAATGTTAACGGCATCAAAAATTCTTGTTTTCTTGCTTTTAGGTCAGATTTATTTTATTGTTTTAATTTGTAAAAACTTGCCAGTTTGACATTCATTATTTTTTGACAATAATCGTCTGCGCTAAAATAACTGGACATAGAGATAATTTGGGAGTTTGTAGTTTTAGTTCCCATTTTGTACTATTTGGTAACAGCATGTCAATTCTCGTACCTTAAAATCGTTAAAATACTCGGTTAAGTTAAATTTAAGTTGTCAAATTGTTTTGTTTTTGCTATTGCAATTGTAATCTTTTGTAGTCGTGTTAAAGTTTTATTTAGAGTGTGACAATTTGACAACTAAAAGTTAACTTAACCGATTTTTTTACGATTTTAAGGTACGAGAATTGACATGCAGATTAATAACATGCCGAATACTAAACGAATATTTTGTCGTGTCTCTGGTTATTTGTTTTTATATTTTTATAGTTTTAATTTTGTTTTATTTTATCGTCAGAGTGGTTCTTTGCTACCGCACAGTTGTTGAAGCGTATCGAAAAAAATGTATGTATTAACTTTTTGTTTACTCGTTACTTTTTTAATTACTTAAATTATATATGTTAGTTTAAAAAAAGTAAAGATCTCAAAGAAGTTTCATTAAGTGTAGGTATAAGCCTGAATTTATACCGCCGCGGAATGGAACGGAATGAAAGTTTTTGTACATCGCATAATGAACTACATGTGATGAAAAAAAGTCGCGCGCCTTCCGCGGAATCCTCGCGCATTCTAGGCTCGTAGTTAGTTTGTTTGTTATACACTTGACATAAAGTTCATGCGATGTACAAAAACTTCCGTTCCTTTACATTCCGCGGCGATATAAATTGAGCCTAAGTCTGGAATAAGCCCAGTGTAAATTTAAAAAATAAATTTTGTAATTAAGAGTTTTTTGATTTGCAATCATGTACCTTTTTGATTTTGCATGATGTGTTATTGTTAAATAAATAAATAAGTACGTTAAATGAATTATGTTGTTTCATTATACTATTCAAGGCACAAGATCGCGCAGAGTGGAAACTTTTGGAGGAGGCCTATATCCACCAGTGGACGTCCATAGGCTGATATGGATGGATGGATGGATGGATTATACTATTCTACGTGTTGTGGTGACGGAGTAAGAATACAATATGTCACCACCCCATCTCATCCCAGGGGTGTCGAAAAAACTGGGATGCCCTGCAATCTATCGCTTATGGCTGGTATAAATTAAAAGTTAAAATGTATGTTTCATAAGATAGGGTCGCGTGAATTACTTTGACACGTTAACCTAAAACTATTAGGAATGGTGGCTTCGTAACGCGCCTTCGATAAGAATATCATAACAGCCCATTAATGTCCCATTGCAGGGACGGAACTCCTCCAGTGACGGAGGGATACTTGGCCTACTAATATCACCCTGGCCAAACGGATTGGTACAGGGTTTAATTTCAAGTTTACCTTCTTTTTATTACGTAAAGATAATATTCACGATAAGATTATAGCTACAAGAAACGCAGAGAATTATTTTTTTTTGACCTGAATGCTCATTGAGGTTTATCGTCATAGCGAACTGCTGGCCTCCTTTATTCCTTGCCCGTTCCTACGTTGTTAGATCGTAAGTCAATACATTTTGGCTCGGAGTTTGATCAAAATTAAGCAATGGACAATATTTAAAGCATGACCTGAATGAAATAAATCTGAATTCGCTAAGCTCTTGCAACTATTCTTTCCATTGCTTTGCGAAAAGTAAGAGTCTTCAATGGCAATATTTTACTTTAACTAGACAGCGCCTAAGGTTGTTGTAAAACGGTTATGTATCCGGCAGGAATTTAATGCGGAGACTACTGAGCACCAATAACTACTATCCTTACAAACGTGCATTTTATCGTCTATATTCATACACATCTTAATACATGCCCGTCGGCAACGAGTGCTATGTACTACTTGCCCTTTGGATGAGATCACCATGATGTCCTCTTCTGTCCACTTACCTCGCCGTTACCTTGTACATTAGCGTTATAATTTATTTTGTTAGTCCATGTTTCCAATCAAACACCTTAACATCACTATCACTTCATCTTCAATCAAATATCATTCAAAATGAAAGAAAAATCATAACGGGCCCCGTAAACGGCTTAAATTAAACTTTCTTCACATAAACGTCATGTTTGAAGTTTTGTTATTTGTTTTTGTATTATTTACCATCTAACCTAAAATGTAGTTGTTAAAAAACAATTGTAAACAAAATTAAAAAAGATATCAATTTACAACACTCATTGCATTACACAACATAAAAAATATACAAAAATGGATGAATATTTATTAAATACTGCAACTAAATTGGTAATGTTTATATTAATTTTATATTCATAGTTCTTATTAGTATTGTTAGTGGCCCACTGCGGGGATTATTATCTACTAAATACGGTTACTTAGCCTGCTAGTACATACCACACAGCCCAAATAGTTTTAAGTTTTCCTTCTTTAGGATGAAAATGATTTTCAAATCTCTCTGTGCCTTTTAAAAAACTAAATACTTAAAGGCTTTGTAGTCTCATACTTATACTTAAGTAGTCAAATTTTTAGTCCAACACAGAGTTTGTTTTGTAGACGGACTATTTTTTATCTTTGCTAGTTATTTTTATAATAATTTATAACTATTTCTTTTACCTTTGCACAACGCCATCTTGTTCTAAGATAAGCTGAGCTTGTACCTACTATGGGTTTCAACTCTTAAAATGGTTCACATAGCAATCTCTAGTTAGTTTCTTTGATAATCACATTTAAATGTAAATTTTTTAAGCCTAATTACTTGGTTCAAGTAGCAATCTCAAGATCTTTTTCTTTGATAATCACATTTAAAAGTCTATTTTTAAGGCCTAATTAGTACAAATAAAAAAATATATTTTATGTCCTTTGATAGATAGATAGATAAAACGTTTATTTCTTTTTTAAATAATACAATAGTTAAACACAATCCCACAAAACCATGTTACTGGTTTGACTGTGTGTTACTGTCTCTTCTTAATATTTAAATACACAAAAATAATTCTAACACACCTTACGATTCTATACAGCCATAATAATTATTCACACATACTAAGATAGTGCCTTTGTAAATTTAGACTAAATCTTTTCTTATTTGTTTCTAATCGAATGTTCTCAGGCATACTGTTTAACAAATATGGAAGGCATTTTTCTAAGGTTCTGTCACCATAATTATTATAAACTCTGGGTACGTTAAATTTACCAGTGGTCATTGGTACACACCTTACCCAAGTTTTATGCCTTATTACTAAAAATTGAATAATATCTGTTGAGTGCTTTGGTACACCTTTACCAAGTTTTTTTTTAATGCCAAATACGAACAGTTTGATTGACAACCTATGGTATAGTGGCTTTGCTTAGTTTGGAACTAGATGATTATTTGTATAATTCATAGCTTAATATATTGCTTTTTTTTTTTACAGAAAACAAATAATTACAACAATCTAACAATTATAATAGGCAATGAGAGTTGTGATTTGGACTCTGTGGCCAGCTCTTTAGTCTATGCATGTTTTTTGAACTGGCAATACCAACAGATGCGATGTAAAATGTGTACCGGAGCTAATAGACCGGAGAATATGAAGGAAGATATTTTTGTACCGATACTTAACGTTGATAGAGAAGATTACGCTTTGAAAACTGAAGTTAATTTTCTTTTAACTGTCTACAATATTGACGAACATATTTTAGTATTTAGGTAAGTATTTTATCTCTAATATTATAAAGAGGTAAAGTTTGTGTGTTTATGACGTTGTAATTTATGGATCTAATGAACCGATTTTAAAAATTATTTCTGTGTTAAATAGTCCATTTATTGGGGAGTGTTATAGGCTATATAGTATCACGCTATGACTAATAGGAGTGGAGCAGTAATGAAATATGTTTAAAAAACGGACGCGTTTTTTTCGTCGCCCAACGAAGTGGTCACGGGTCAGCTAGTTCAATGACAAAATTCCAGCCTTTTAACAGTTTGCTAATTCCACCTGTAGAGTCAATTGTAAAACTATGGGTATGATAACTGGAACAGGGAAACGGTTAAAAATACACTGCAACCCATTTATATCTTTTATTCTTATCTTTTTATACTACCATATTGTTTAATCATCAACCTTCAAATAGAAGATCGCCTTCCTCCTCTCCCATGTCACTAGCAAAAATTGTAAATCCAATCTAAATTCACTAGGTGGCGTTGTACGGTCTTTTGAGCAACAGACCGTGTATCTCTGTATTATTCTACATCCTCTTCTAAAAAGTACTGTGCAAATGTTACTGTGTTTTGGTGGTTACAAGAGGGGTGTAATATGTGACCACGAAAAGTGAAACAACGACTACCACGACCCCGTAAGTTTACTACAACGAATGCACGCCACCACGAATATCTTAACAACGAAGTTATGCGACCTCGAATAACAGGATCCCTTTTTTCAATAATAGGACTTACTTGAAAAGGAATGAACGCCACAACGAATAACATAGCACCGAAGTCATGCGATCTCGAATAACAGAACAACGCGAACGAAAAAAGGGGTGCTGTTATTCGAGGTCGCATGACTTCGTTGCTAAGATATCCGTGGTGGCGTGCATTCGTTGTAATAAACTTATGGGGTCGTGGTATTCGTTGTTTTACTTTTCGTTGTCACATGTTACACCCTTACAATAGTTAGTTAAATTGCAGAGCTATGGGACTTTACCCGTGTGGTGACGGAGTAAGAATACAATATGTCACCACCCCATCTTATCCTATGGGTGTCGTAGAAACCGGATAAGGACTATTATTAAGGGACTATTAGAAAGAAGGAAAACTTGAAAATAAACCCTATACCAATCCGTCTGGCCAGCGTGGTATTAGTAGGCCAAGTATCCCTCCGACACGGGGGGAGGCCCGTCCCTGCAGTGGGGCATTGATGGGCTGTTATGATGATGGGACTTTACAGCTTGTATCCCATTCTAAGCAGCGTCTTAACTATTCTTTAGCTGTGTTGCTATGTGCCGCGGCAGTGACAGGCGTGTGATAGAAGCTAAAAAAAAAAGTAAAACAAGAAAGTAGTAGGTATTAGTAACAGAAATAATTACGTTTTTCTTTTCAGAGATGACTACAATCTTACCGAATTAACAGCCAATCCAAAAGTACTGGTTGTGTTAGTAGACCACCACGTGTTGGCAGCGAAAGATCAGTTCCTAGCACCACGAGTAGTTGAAATTGTTGATCATAGGTAAGTTTCTTTCAAAGACAGTGTGAGTGTTGTGTTTGTTAGAGAGTTTGAGTCTGTTGCCATCAATTCGGTATGTGAAGTAAAAGTTTACCTATGTCGATTCCAAAACCATTAAGAAATTTTGAATCGGTAAAGAATAAATGTGTTCATTTTTACAATTGTACATGAATTACTTTATCTTTAATTTGACATCCAAATGACGTCATGCGTCGGGCTGAACAGAAGTTTGTGTCTGTCTTCGTTGCTCAAGTAATTCTGCCGTACGCATGACGTCATCACAAGTAAAACTTAAAATATTTATTAAAAATAAACTATAAGTAGGAAACCGAAAAAAACTCAAATTAGTTGTTTATAATTAATAATCCTTTAAAATAATTTAAAAAAAAAATACCAAAACAATCTTTACATACCGAATTGCATGCTAAGGGCCTGATCACTCTAGCTATTTATGCGGCAAACTCGCCTTGCCGTGAAATCGCTGAAAAATCGCCAGACTAATCGCTAGTGTGAACTGGCACTCAGAGACTATTCACACCCCAATAATCATGTCATGTGTCACAAGGACTTCTACAAACATCTACACAAACATAAAGAATATCCTTCTCAGAATAAAATTCTCCGTGTGGTGACGGAGTAAGAATACAACATGTCACCACCTCATCTCATCCCATGGGTGTCGAAGAAACCGACTAAGGGACTATCTGTGAATATTACCTTTACATGGAAGGAAGGAAAACTTGACATCAAACCCCCTATACCAATTTGTCTGGCCAGCGTGGTATTAGTAGGTCAAGTAACCCTCCGTCACGGGAGGTGGCCCGTTCCTGCAGTGGGACATTAATGGGCTGTTATGATCCTTTTCAGACCCTTGGATAAGTCCCAGTGGAATTACAAAGAAGATACTCGCAGTACAATAGAGATAACTGGCTCCTGCTGCACCCTCATAGCTCAGAGAGTGAAGGATCTTGGGAATTTGATAGCAGAAGATGTGGCCTTCTACTATGCGTACCCGGTGTGCTGTAAGCTTCTACATGGTAAGGGATTTATTTAGCGTGTCACTAATACGCGCTGGTTCGCGTAACTTGTCGCTGAGGTCATAGGTAATCATCATAACAGCCCATTAATGTCCCACTGCAGGGACGGGCCTCCTCCCGTGACGGAGGGTTACTTGGCCTACTAATATCACGCTGGCCAGACGGATTGGTATAGGGTTTAATTTCAAGTTTTCTTTCTTTTTATTTCGTGAAGATAGTAGTTACGGTTATTCCCTTAGTCGGTTTTTACGACATCCATGGGATGAGATGGGGTTGGTGACATATTGTATTCTTACTCCGTCACCACACGGATATATACAGATACTCGCAGTACAAAAGAGTTGACTGGCTCCTGCTGCACCCTCATAGCATAAGACGTGCCCTTAAGGGATTTTGTTGGTCCTACATTTATTTGATATTAGCTGACCCGTGCCCACTTCGTGGGACGGCGAAAAAAAAACATATTTCATTACTGCTTCACTCCTATTAGTCATAGCGTGATACTATATAGCCTATCACACTCCCCGATACATGGACTATTCAATACAGAAAGAATTTTTAAAATCGGTTCAGTAGATCCAGAGATTACCCCCTACAACGTCACAAACACACAAACTTTACCTCTTTATAATATTAGTATAGATTTCATGGTTATGTTTGTTTTATAGCCACTATAATTCTGGACACCGTAAACTTCTCTAAGGAGGCGTCTAAAGCTACTCCGCACGATGAAGAAATCATTTTATTCCTAGAAAGTATTATTAAACCACACGACTATAATACGGAGAGGTAAGTAACTTAAATACTTTAAAACAATATTTGAACACAACGCCATCTCTTGGTAAATCCCTAAGTAACTGTAAAACAATGTTTGAACACAACGCCATCTCTTGGGAAATCCCTTTAGCAAAAGTGTGTCTTTTTAATAATAGATCTTTACATAAGAAACTGCCGTTTTATTTCTGAGCAGTCTTTAGACTATATTTTTTTTAAACATGTAAGTATTGTTAAAATTATTTTTGTTCTTTAGGAAATATAGGATAATTTTAAAACCTAACAAAAGATAATAAATAAAAATAACTATTATTTGTATTATTAATAAGCCTGTGAACATGGGTCCAATTTAAAACAGCGGATTCTCTTATTTGTTTAATTGTAACTTCTTCCCTGATACTATTTTTTTCTTTGTTTTAAACACAATAATTAGCTTAAATGTGCGCGTCATTACTCGTACCATATTTCATTCTATTATGTTTAATAATTATTGATAAATCTAAGAAAACGTTAGTATGAAAAATCAAACTTCTTATAAAATGTTCATACAAAACGGCAATTTCATAGGTAAAGATCTAATACTACCATTTGTCTTGAATGTTTATAACAGCTCATCGCCATTTCGGTTAATTTCAGGAAGCTCGCAAATGGTTTTGTCATTTAATTTATTAAGAAAAATTTTAGAGGAAAATATTTAAAATATAATATATTTTAACACGTTCCCAGTGCAGTGTACCATATATGGTACACGTGCATTGTTTTACTATTGTGTCTGCTAGCGGCACTGTTAAATGGTTAAATATTATCTTATAGCATAAATTAATAGTTTGTGATGACTTTTCATCCTGAGTATTCGATTTTAACGGTTCCAGCATCTATATGCTGTAACCGTTAAATTGATGTTTTTAAAAGACCCGGCGCCACAGGGTGTGATCTCTAGTTGGGGAGTTGTTTTTTTAAATAAATAATATAAAGAATATTTACATATTACAGACAAATAATTCTGCAGTCACTAGTAACGGCGAGAAGTGATGTTTCATCGTTAACGGCAGCGCAGTTGCTGAGAAAAGACGTCAAAATAATTGCCGACACTCTTGTACCTAGCTTTCCAATACTGGTTAAGGTATTTTACCTATTTTTACTATTAATCATCATTATAACAGCCCATTAATGTTCCACTGCAGGGACGGGCCTCCTCTCGTGACAGACGGATACTTGGCCTACTAATATCACGCTGGCCTGACTGATTGGTATAGGGTTTAATTTCAAGTTTTCCTCCTTTTTATTTCGTAAAGATAATTACATGCTAGGATAGTAAATAAATATTTGCTCACACATTCACACAACGCCATCTAGTCCCAAACTAAGCTAAGCTTTTACTATGGGCACTAGACAACGGATAAACATACTTAAATACCTTTTTTTTGTGAATACATACATTACATAGAAAACACTCAAACCAATGCAAATATCAAGTAGAATAAGTAGGATATTGGTAGAATTTCCTTCAGACCACGGCTTCCAAGGCGCTAGTAGAGAGGCGTAACAAGCTTCTTCTCTGCATTTTTTAGACGTCTATGTGTCTTCAGGTACGCAATCGTCATTCCAAAACCTTTTTATTTTGCAGGAATTCCTCAGAAAACCCGAAGCCATAGAATCCGTAGTAGATGCTATGCATAAGCAGAACTGTTCCAAGGCATTACTTCTCGGTATGGATCTGTCTCAAGGTTTACAGAGAGATGTGGCGGTGTATTGCGCCGTAACTGAGGATAATGATGGAGAAGAAGTTGCTGCTTCGGTAAGATTTTCATATTTTGCATGGCAATCCAAGAAACTAAACTGATGATGAACTAAACGTTGAGAACCTCTGTGGCGTAGTGGTTATATAACATGACTGCTACGCAGGGGTCAAAGGTGTAATGACCAAAACCCATGAAGTTCCTCTCTGACCCATAAAGGGCCAGGGCACTGAGAAGACTAGCATCACTCGAGCAATCTTAGGGGGTGCAGGTCCGCAACAGCGAGCCTTGAAAATAATATAATAGGATCATGTCCTTCCTATCTCTTCTTATCCGTGTGGTGACGGAGTAAGAATACAATATGTCATCTCATTCCATGGGTGTCGTAAAAACTGGCTAAAGGACCGTCTGTGAATATTATCTTTACGAAATAAAAAGAAGGAAAACTTGGAATTAAACCCTATACCAATCCGTCTGGCCAGCGTGGTATTAGTTGGCGAAGTATCCCTCCGTCACGGCAGGAGGCCCGTCCCTGCAGTGGGACATTAATGGGCTGTTATAATGCCCTTCCTCAATAGCAATATGAACGCCGACCTCTCTGTACCGCAAAGTCTCAATAACAAGACGCCATCTATTAGTAATACCGTGTAACTATACTACAGTGAATCTGACTTTTGACACTGACATTTCTTGACGACCACTGTGGCGCAGTCGGTATATTACATGGCTGCTACGCTGAGGTCTCGGGTTCGATTCCCGCTCAATGCAAATCTTTGTGTGCATGAACATGATTGTTTGCATTGGTCTGGGTGTTTTCTATGTATAATATGTATGTAATTACAAAAAAAGTATTCAAGTATGTTTATCCGTTATCTAGTATCCATAGTACAAGCTTTGCTTAGTTTGGGACTAGATGGCGTTGTGTGAATGTGTGAGGAATATTTATTTATTTATTTGACACTTTTTTTTTTGTCAACAGTTCAGCAAGCACCTAGAACAATGGACTCATCCTGATCTCGGATTGTTGCCAGAGAAAATAAATAATGTAGAAGGGTTTATTTATTACCATCAAACAAATTTAGCGGCATCGAGGAAGCAGTACATGCCGGCCATAGCCGCTTTTACTAAAAAATGATTAAAAGAAAATCATATCAGTCAATCGACGTCCACTAGTGGACATAGGCCTCCTCCAAGTATTGCCACCTTGTGCGGTCCTGCGCCTCCCTCATCAATTGGTTCCCCGCCGTCTTAACTAGGTCGGCGGTCCACCGTGTGAGGGGTCTTCCCATCCTGCGGTTTCCGGTCGCCACTCCAGAACCTTCCTGTCCCAACTGCTGTCGGTTCTCCGCTCTATGTGCCCTGCCCACCGCCACTTGAAAAATGATTAAAAGAAAATATTGTTTATAATAAATTATTCTTTCGTGTTTTATTTTTGACTTGACTTATCTCACCTACTTTCTGTACAACTGGGACTCACGTAAGCCAGTTCATGGCAAAGAAGGCGCTTGCCTAGCATGAGGTCGGATTCGAACCTAACAAGATTATTGTGTTATCCACTAATTAAGTTGTGGAACCAACTTCCGGCTCACGTATTTCCTCCATCGTATGATATTGGGTTCTTCAAACGCAGTGTCAAAAGCATTCGGCCAAAGCATTCAACTTCAAACCATTTGGCCAAACCGGCAAGATGATGACGACGGATTGAAGTTACTTTTAGACTTCTATCCGTTGGCTTCATTTGTGGACTGTACTCGCACTTTCCATCATCGATATAGTCATACTGCCGTGTTTTGTATATAAAAAAAATGTATTGAGATCTAGTTATTCCACACCGCAACACGTTTACTTTTGAAAGACCCACGATACCCCTGGTGGTATCGTGGGTCCATAGGGTTATTTGTATGTTGAATTCCCTTTTTACCCGTGAACCCGGTGGGTAGGTCCATTACCGGGTATGACTATAAATACACAGCCCGAACCTTAGCGCAGAAATTGAAATAAAAAGAAAGTCGTGGAATTGATTTCAGTCTGGTGATAATATGGTCGAAACACCTAAAAGATCAATAAGTAATTCATTGTTATTGAACAAAGCGTACCTATACAGCCAGTTGCAAACACTTAGGTACTTCCTTACTAATAAACGCCTCTCGATTGTATGTGGACGTATTTTTGCGCATTGACATGGACAACGAAACATCGACTGATGCCAACTGAAACGCGCGGCATATCTTGGTTGTGCCGCGCAAACATTAGTTGGATTTGTCCAAACTAGAGCGCGGCAGAAATGTGTCTTACGAATGCCGTGTGTTGCTCCCGCGCTCTTGCTGCTCAATGTTTGGACACACCTTACGAATTTAAGCTAATCAATTGACTAAAATTTAAGAGGCGTTTGTGAGTAAGGGCATTCACAAACGACAACGCTACTTATGTAAAGACTGCGAGGTCATACTATAGATTTGTGGCCGCTGCGGTATTACATCTGATCCTAGCGGCATGTGATTTCTTTCAAACATCTAAGAGACTCCCCACACAAGCGTCGCAAGTCACAGCGTCCGCGCAACGTTCACCCGACGTCGATTCCGTGCACGCTCGTCATTCGGTTGCACACCGGCAAGGGGTGAACAAGCTGCTGTAAAGAAGCTAGTGTGGAGGGTTCCTAACATTTCGATCAAACGCTCTTCAGAACGTAAATCTTGAATACTTTCTACTAATTAAAATAGGAATAAAGGGTGACATTTTTGTCTGTTATCTTGGGAGTATTATACTGGGATTACATAAAACATAGCACTCCAGCGAGTCATTCAAAGGTACTTTTAACCTACAGAAATAGCTTGAAGACCAATAAAGAAGCAATGCAAAACTCGATTCAAATAGGTCAAGTAACCTCCATAATAGATGAAGGCCAGTTCTTGCAGTGGGACATAAATAGTTTATACATACCTAAAATTATAGTTAAACTAACTAAACAGTGCCCACTTTGTTGAGCGGCGAAAAAAACGCGTCCCTTTTTTAAACATATTTCATTACTGCTCCACTCCTTTTAGTCATAGCGTGATACTATAATATTATTATAGCCTATGGCACTCCCCGATAAATGGACTATTCAACAAAGAAAGAATTTTTAAAATCGGTTCAGTAGATCCAGAGATTACCCCCTACAACGTCACAAACACACAAACTTTACCTCTTTATAATATTAAAGTATAGAAATATTTAGTATGACCTATTCGCCATTTGCCGACTTTCGCTCATAATCGATCTTTGTCTTTTTTGTAGATAAATGACAGTCATTTAAAAAGTATTTATAAACCAGTGGCAGTATGAAGCAAAACCTAAGCCTAGCCTGGAAATTCCTAACCTATAAAAAAAACCTCAAAATAAAATAAAAACATTATACAGCTGATTGTCAAAAACTATTTATCTATTTCTTTTGGAGTTTGTTTTTTATAATGAAACATAAGATTAGTGTTTTAAATTGTAATATATAACGATTATTATATAAAGGAAACCTGCTAGTAATAAATAATATCAAAAAGTATGGAAGAAATTAAAACAAAAAACGAAATTCATAGCTTTGTAAACAAATGTGGAGTATGCTTATGTACAGGAAGAAAACTGTTCAAATTAGGAAGATATAAAAGTATTTTTACAAATATTATAACTGATATTAACTTTAAAGTAAGTATTAGTTATAGTTTCATTTATAAAAGTTGTAATTTATTAGAATATTCCTTGTACATTCACACTTTGTCATCCGGTCCTAAACTAAGCAGAGCTTGTACTAGACAACAGATAAACACTTATATATCATCATAACAGCCCATTAATGTCCCACTTCAGGGACGGGCCTCCTCCCATGACGAAGGGATACTTAACCTACTAATACTACGCTGGCCAGACGGATTCGTATAGGGTTTAATTTCAAGTTTTCCTTCTTTTTACTTCGTAAGTTTTTTTCTTCGTAACTTAGTCGGTTTTTATGCCAACAGGTTAAACTGAGAAATTTAGAGCAATCCGACTTAGATAGGTTAGGTTAGTTTTATTCTTTATATCACTAGAAAGTAGCAGTCTGGTGAAGCATGACTCCAGGGAAAACTATGTCTAATAAAATTATGGCAAAAGCAAGTATGGCATATAATTTTCGGACAAACAATAGATAACCGGTAGATTGGTTTAACTAGAGCTGGTCTAAATCAGTACCACTGTTGTAGCCGCTATAAGTATACACTTCCAAGGCTTAGTGAGTAAATGTACTAAAGATGTGAAATAAAGTAATTTTATATAAAAATATTCTATTTAAAAAATAAAATGTTAGGTAATGTTTTTATGTGGAAGAGTAAAACAGTAAGTTTATAGGACTATCATCATACCAGCCCATTAATGACCCACTGCAGGGACAGACCTCCTCATGTAATGGACTTGGCCTATTAATACCACACTGGCCAAACGGATTGGTATAGGGTTTAATTTCAAATTTTCCTTCTTTTTATTTCGTAAAGATAATATTTACGGATAGTCCCTTAGTCGGTTTCTACGACACCCATGGGATGAGATGGGGTGGTGACATATTGTATTCTTACTCCTTCACCAAACAGAGAATATAGGACTATAATACTTAAGAACTTTTGTGTCACCAGGCTTTTCTACCTACTCTACTTAAAGCAATTTAAAAATATCATCATTAGTATGTTTATCCATTGTCTAGTACCCATAGTACAAGCTTTGCTTAGTTTTAAAACAGAATTAATGTGTGAGTAATCATAGTTTATTTCATTGTTATGTATCCTACTAATATTATGTGAGGATGGATGGATGTATGTTTGTTACCCTTTCACGCAAAAACTACTGTATGGATTTTGATGGAATTTGGAATATAAGTAGTTTAAGGTGTAAAATAACATTTAAGCAACATATAAAATGCAGATCAAGCCGCGGGCATCAGCTATTTGTTAATGAATAAAACTATTCTTATTTGTTATTTACAGAAAGAAATGAACATAGACAATATAGAATTATGCTGGGAATGTATTGCCATATTAAAAAAAGTTTATTTGATGCATCAACATTTAAAATGGGTTAACGCAATAGTACTTAGACATGAGGTAAGAATATCTTTTTCCTTTACAAAAGACCTCCTCCACAATATGGATTAATATAAATAATATAATAAATAAAATTCACAGATATCTCTATACAGCGTTCCCAATTCCCATCTATCATCATCCGTTCCCAAAGTAAGCTAGGCTTAACCTGCTTTTGTTATGAGCAATGGATATTAATACTTATACAAATACATACATTATTATACATAGAAACACCCAGACCAATGCAAACAATCATGTTTATGCACACAAAGATTTACATTGAACGGGAATCGAACCCGAGACCTGTGCGTAGCAGTCATGTTTTATAACCACTACCTACGCTACAGAGGCCGTCAAGTTAAAAATAACTAAAATTAAAAATATTTTTTTCTTTTTCAGTTCCCCTATGGGTCTCTATCAAATTTAAAAACAGTTTTGATCAATGATACACAAATCCGTACAGTATATGTTTGTGATTCAAACACAGAAATAGATATCAAAGTTGAACAAATAACTGAGGAGAGTGATACTTTTGTTCAAAGTAATAATGTTGTTCAAAGAGATAGTTTTGTTCAAAGTGATAATTTTGTAGATTGCAATGATGATTTGAATTATGATGATGCTGCTAAGGAAATTAAAGAAGGTATTATTTTTAAATTTTTTAAGAAATACAAATAGGTATAAAACTTGAAGCTCGAGACTTAAGCGCCGATTACACTAGTCTAGTGTAATCACATGTAGGACAGTGTAAACAGAACGTCCTAACACTAAAAAGTTAGGACGTCCTTATGTAGGAGACTACATATTGTAGTCTAGTGTAATCGGCGCTTAACAATTCTTGTCGTTAAGAGCGTTTATAAGGCTCACTAGCGCCGCCAATTGAAAAAAAAATCATAATTCGCAAATAGGTTAAATAATGTAAAATGTTTATAACAATGTCTTGAGAAAAGGCAATGAAGTATTTGTATAACATACTCTCAACACTTTAAATGTTTTTCAATTAAGTAAATAAATAATGCATTATAAACAAAAACGGCCGATTGTTTTCGAATGCGAAATTTAACTAATTGTAAAACATTTAACGATTTAAAACTATTTTGGTGTTTGTATGCAAAAAAACAAAGTGGGTCAAATACACCCTGTTAATCTTCTCCGCTTTTTAGATTGGGTTAAAACATTAATAAATATAAACTTTATTTACTTTACAGAAATTAAAAAGCCAAAAAGTAGTTTATGGACAACAAATAGAACGTTACAGAATAAAAAACCTAAATTCAAAATCGTCACAGATTATATAGGAAGGCGTTTCAATAAAAAACAGATAAAAAATGATGAATTATTAAATTATTTAAATTGTCGAAGACAGAGCGAATATTTTTTGAGTAAAAAATTTAAATGCGAAAAATGCATTTTGGTTTTTGTAAATGAAAATTCTTTATTGAATCATAACATTAAATATCACAATAAGGTATGTATCTACACTAATATTATAAAGAGGTAAAGTTTGTGTGTTTGTGACGTTGTAGGGGGTAATCTCTGAATCTAATGAACCGATATTAAAAATTCTTTCTTATATCACGGAGTGTCATCTATACTAATATTATAAAGAGGTAAAGTTTGTGTGTTTGTTTGTTTGTGACGTTGTAGGGGGTAATCTCTGGATCTACTGAACCGATTTAAAAAATTCTTTCTGTGTTAAATAGTCCATTTATCAGGGAGTGTCATAGGCTATTTAGTATCACGCTATGACTAATAGGAGTGGAGCAGTAATTAAATATGTTTGAAAACCGGGGAGTTTTTTTCGCCGTCCAACGAAGTGGGCACGGGTCAGCTAGTAGGCTATATAGTATCACGCTATGACCAATAGGAGTGGAGCAGTAATTAAATATGTTTAAAAAATGGACGCGTTTTTTTCGCCGCCCAACAAAGTGGGCACGGGTCAGCTAGTTACCTATTTTTTTTTTTAATAATTTTATTGTGTGTTTTGTCAAAGTCATTTGGCAGTGCAATTCACATTGTGCTGAAAAATATTGAGTCTTCTGTACAATAGCTAAATTTCATTTTTGGATGCAATTTGACTTCAAGTTTGGAACTTGCGCACGGTATTATCAAAATTAATGTAACAAATAATTATCTTACGTGGGAATCGAACTTGTGATCTCGTGACAGCTTTGCCACTGAGGGAGATCATCATCATAACAGCCCATTAATGTCCCACTGCAGGGACGGAGGGATACTTGGCCTAGTAATACCACGCTGGCCATACGGATTGGTGTAAGGTCTAATTTCAAGTTTTCCTTCTTTTTATTTCGTAAATATAATATTCACGGATAGGTTCTTAGTCTCTTTTTACGACACCCATGGGATGAGATGGGGTGGTGACATATTGTATTCTTACTCCGTCACCACACGGAGATCTTGTGCGGATAATCCAATATATTTATTTCACAGGTAACCCAATACATATGTGATATCTGTGGTTCATATATTTTAAATAAGCGCCATCTATCGCTTCATATAAGGAAACATTACAACAAGTATGTTTGTAATCTGTGCGATTACGTTTGCACAGATAAAAAAGAGAAAATATGGCATTATAAGAAAAAACATAACAAAATATTTGAGTGTATTTTATGCTCATTGCCATTTGGGTAAGTACTTTTAAGTTAATTGAATGTTTAATCACTTATCAAGCATAACAGCCCATTAATGTCCCACTGCAGGGACGGGTCTCCTTACGTGACGGAGGGATACTTGGCCTACTAATACCAAGACGGATTGGTACAGGGTTTAATTTCAAGTTTTTCTTCTTTTTATTACGTAAAGATAATATTCACGGATAGCCTCTTAGTCGGTTTTTACGACACCCATGGGATGAGATTGGGTGGTCATCTAACATATTATAATCTTGAACTTGATGTAGGTTGTAAATAGTTAACACCAAACTTGAAATGTTTATGGTATTTTATTAATATAAAATAATACAAGTTGAAGGTTATCTGAGTCGCACCTTGTGTCGTACCGCATGTGACTTTAACCCCCGGTTTCCGAATGACTGATCAAGTAAAAATCAACTAATCAAGTGTCAAAACTATCATTTTTAGGAACTGATAGTTTTGAATCCAGGGGTAAGTAGAACAATTACGTTGTTCTACTACATGCACAGTAGCACGTCACGTGACAACGATTTGGTTACGACTTCCACGATTATTAATAAGTTGATGGTTTTATAGCTAAGTGACGCATGGGTCAGCAATATCGCTGTATGATCACTATTGGCTTATACATTGTGCCCGTTAATTTCATGTCTAAAGATCCCGGCGATCCCCGTCCCCTGTAGCAGACACGATTCGTGTGAGAGGTGTATTTTTTAATTTTTTTTTAAATACAAGCCATCTTTTATTCTTATGAAAAAAAAAGAAAATTAATATAATAGGTATTCCACTTATTTTCAGAAGCAGAAATGAATTCTATAAGCATTACAAACAATGTCACGAGAAGTTTATATGTGATCATTGCGGTGTCAGTTTTAAAATGAAATATTGTATTGAAAATCATATTAGGTAAATGTGTTTTTACGCTAGACCAATTTTTATGTCATTTTCTCTGTTAAATTGCTAACTTTATTGTAACTTGGGCCTCTTTTATTTTTTAAAAGTTATACCTTAAAAATAAAACCGGTCAAGTGCGAGTCTGACTCGCGCACCGAGGGTTCCGTACAAACCTATTTGCCAAATTGTGATAACGTCAGGACTCAGCTGTTTAAATACTATTTTTCCCGCCAAAATTCAATGACGGCACGACTCAGCTTTATTAATAAATATTTTCCCGCCAAAATACTATGACGTCACAACTCATCTGTCAAAAATTCAATGACGTCACGACACAACTGTCAAAAAATGTTTTCCCGCCAAAATATTGTGACGTCACGACTCACCTGTCAAAAATTATATGACGTCACGTCCCATCTGTGACAGATGTCAAAAGTGACAGCTGTCAAAGTGACGGGTGTCTAAAATATTTTCCCGCCAAAATAATATGACGTCACTACTCATCTGTTAAAAATTCTGATACGTCACGATTTATCTGTCAAAAATTCAATGACGTCATGACACAACTGTCAAAAAATGTTTTCCCGCCAAAATTCTGTGACGTCACAACTCATCTGTCAAAAATTCTATGACGTCACGTTCCATCTGTCAAAAGTGACAGCTGTCACTTTGACAGCTGTCAAAATTCTATGACGTCACTGGTCACGTGACTCAGCTTTCCCGCCAAAATTCTATGAAATCAAAATATAATGTGATTGAAGTAAAAATTTAAGGTTTTCGGAATTTTCCCATTACATGTACTACAAGACCTTGCTCCATGCCAAATTTCAAGTTTGTAGGTAGACTGGAAGTACCCTGTAGGTTTTTGCCCATACCCCTCTAAATTTTGCGACAAAAACGGCTATATCTCTTGTTTGCGTTGGATTAGCACTTTGAATTTTTTACAGCACTAAGAGGCAACAAGCCTTAGTATTTGGTGAAAATTTCAGCTTGATACCTTCACGCGTTCCTGAGATAAATGGTCTTGACAGACAGACGGACAGACGGACAACAAAGTGATCCTATAAGGGTTCCGTTTTTTCAAAACTGGTACGGAACCCTAAAAACGGCCGTTTTTGTTTATAATGCAATATTTATCTATTTAAAAAACATTTAAAGTGTTGAGAGTGTGTTTTACAAATACTTTATAGCCTTTTCTCAAGACTTTGTTACCAACATTTGGCATTATTGATCCTATTTGCGAATTATGATTTTTTTTCTATTGGCGGCGCTAGTGAGCCTCTTAAAGGCCCTTAAAACTATTTCTAGATAACGTAGATGGCGCTAACTGCTTTGTAATATTCATAAGCAAATATGGTAAACAAATTTCTACATTAAATGTAATTTTTTCCAGAAAACAACACCGCCCTTTCGAATGCAAGCCCTGTAATAAACGCTTCGCCCGTTACAACGGTTTATGGCTTCACAACAAACTTAACCACAGTTTGATACAAAATAAAGCTTATTGTGTCGAGTGTGACAGATCTTATAAGGACGAATATAGATATAAGTGGCACTTAGCTAATAGTGTGAGGCATACTAAGAAGGTTAAGAAAAGGTAATGTTACGAGGTCATTTAATTTTCTTGGATGGGTGAACGATCTATGTTCCAGTTGTTTCACTGACTTATAAATGATGATTTGTCCGTGTGGTGACGGAGTAAGAATACAATATGTCACCACCCTATCTCATCCCATGCGTGTGGTAAAAACCGACTAAGGGACTCCGTGAATATCATCTTAACGAAATAAAAAGAAGGAAAACTTGAAATTTAACCCTTTACCAATCCGTCTGGCCAGCGTGGTTAGTAAACCAAGTAGCCCTTCGTCACGGGAGGAGGCCCGTCCCTGCTGGGGCTGGGCTGTTATGATGAGTTAAAAGTTGTTCAGCGTGGGAATAGTACTCAGGACCTCTTGGACAGGGAGCTGCAAGTAATTCGGCTGCGCTAACGAGGCAGTTAAATATCTAAAATATTTTGAAATAAAATTTGATAATAATGAAATTTTTTTTCAGCATACCATGCCCAGAATGTGGTAAAATATTTACAAAAACAATATATATGAAGGATCATTATAATTTAGTTCATCTTAAATTTTATAAACACAGATGCGAGGAATGCGATAAGGTTAGTAAAATAGTACTACTAACTAATGCCCGAGGGTGTAATAATCAATCAATCAATCAACTAGCCTATTGCAGTCCACTCCTGGACAAAGGCCTCTCACAACACGCAAAAAAAGAAAAACAAGACCGCGCAAGGTGGGGTTTGAGACGTGTTTTTTTCGCAGCCCTACGAAGTGGGCACGGGTCAGCTAGTGCTGTACTGTGTGTGCTGTGCTGTGTGTATTCTTGTGATTTTTTATTTTTTTTTGTTTTTTGGACCGACGACCTCATAAAGGTCTCTGGGTCGGACTGGATGCGGAAAGCGCAGGACCGAGTTCTGGGTGTAATATGTGACAACGAAAAATTTATTTATTTATCATAATATACACTGTCCTTACAGGATATTTAACCTAATACAACAGTGTACTGTCTATTTAAACAGACTTGCTCTAAAACGTAAACATATATGGCGTCGTGTCAACCACAGACTAAAGACTTTAGTCTTTAATCTTTGAAAAATGTATAGGAATCAAGGACAAAATTCTATAATCTACAAATGTCAAATCGTAAAAATAATTTTATCTGTGAAATTTTATGTTGGAAAAAAATACATTTATTTAAAATTTACGAAAGATAGTGGATAAATCAAAGTGATTTACGTGTTTTCTATTGCATAAACGTTTAATGCTACTTTCCAGAAATTTTCATCCATATCAAAGTGTGCGATTGATGTAAAAACTAGTGAATTTGCAATATGTGGTGTTTGTTTACTAAATAAATCAAGTAAGGATAAATACGGTACCTATATAAATATTATATTAATTAAATCTTAAACTAAACATTCCTATTACTAAAATAAACATCATAAAATCTTTTAATGAATCCCAAATACTTTAGCAAAAAAAATAAAATCATCTAGTTAACGAATAAAATCTTACAATAAACATCACAATATTATTATTAAAAATAAAACAAAAAACAATCTTTTACAATAAAAATAACAAAATCCTATAGGTACAACAACATATAAAATGAAGTAACGAATACTAAAGTTTACTACAACGAATCACGTAACAAAGAATGCACGCCACCACGAATATCTTAGGCGCGGTTTATACTGAAGTGGCGTGGCGCGAACGTATACATAATATAAACCTTAACTGCATTAATATAGAGTCGTATTGCACCCATGACGGAGGCGGGGGGTATTCGTCGCCAAGTGGCGCGGACGCGTGTTATCTTTATGTCTGTAGAAATTAATCTATGGGTGTTATGGTAACCGCACACACTATTTCTCTATATTGTAATGGTGTTTGATTAAAGTCAATGATATGGTAAATGATTTATAATTCGTAACAAAATACACAAGAATAACACAAGAATCTTGACACGTCTTTAACTAATTATTGGTAACTTATTATATTCATTTTAACTAAACTTAAATTGGTAAATTAATGGTTATGGTAATGGTAATGGTTAGAGTACGCGGCGGTATCTCCAAGGAGATGTGAACACGAACTAACTTAATATTCAAGTAAAATGTACGTTTTGCAAGGTGTTCGATATAGACTCGAACAATGTCAAATACGACTCATGCGACCTCGAATAACACGACCCCTTTTGTCATTCGTGGTAGCTAGCATTCGTTGTTACGTGATTCGTTGTAGTAAACTTACGGGGTCGTAGTATTCGTTGTTTCACTTTTCTTTGTCACATATTACACCCGATGCCCGCGGCTTCACCTGCGTGGTATAAGTAGCCTAAATGTTATTCTACACCCTAAACTACCTATATTCCAAATTTCATCAAAATCCGTTCAGTAGTTTTTGCGTGAAAGAGTAACAAACATCCATCCATACATCGTCACAAACTTTCGCATTTATAATATTACTAATTCACACATTAAAACAACGCCATCTAGTCCCAAACTAAGCAGAGCATGTACTATGGGTACTAGACAACAGATAACATACTTAAATACTTTTTTTGTAAATAAAGAGATAAAGATAGAAAACACTCAGACCAATGCAAACAATCATGTTCATGCACACAAAGATTTGCATTAAGCTGAAATCGAACCCGAGACCTCTGCGTAGCAGCCATGTAATATAACCTCTACGCCACAGAGGCCGTCAAACTGATATAATGATTATTTAATTTGGCTAAACTGGAATTTATGGATCAACACAGACAGACAAGTAGATTTAAGTAGTACGTATACCGTATTCATCCTTACTTGATTTATTTAGTAAACAAACACCACATATTGCAAATTCACTAGTTTTAACATCAATCGCACACTTTGATATGGATGAAAATTTCTGGAAAGTAGCATTAAACGTTTATGCAATAGAAAACACGTAAATCACTTTGATTTATCCACTATCTTTCGTAAATTTTAAATAAATGTATTTTTTTCCAACATAAAATTTCACAGATAAAATTATTTTTACGATTTGACATTTGTAGATTATAGAATTTTGTCCTTGATTCCTATACATTTTTCAAAGACTAAAGTCTTTAGTCTGTGGTTGACACGACGCCATATATGTTTACGTTTAAGAGCAAGTCTGTTTAAATAGACAGTAGATTAGTTTTATTTTTCTCCTCTAATTTACATTGGACAATACAACGCGGTTTTTTTAGTGCTGTGGCGTTTGTCTGTGTCGATCTATAATATTAACTGTAGCTTCAATTTCAAGTAAAGTAAGACGATTTCAAACAATTTGTGATAAATTTTATGAAATAAAGCATTTTGAAGTTTGAATGTTATCTATTTTATTTCAGAATTTCATACGAAACGCAGACTTAGTAAAACACACGCGGAAAGTACACCAAGGTATACAGCCTCCTAGGAACAAGCCTTGCTATCTGTGTGGAAGATCCTTTACTGTAAGCATTCATTTTATACAGCATGTCAATTCTCGTACAGTATGGGGACATTGATAATATGATTGGCTTTTAAAGAAAGACAGCAAATCAATGAGTAAGAAGAGTATATCCGATTACCTAAAATAGCTGATTAATTTATAGCATAAGTTTTGAAAATTATCACATTAAAATGTACCTAACTTATGGCGTTCGGCATAAGGTTGAAATTATAAAAGATTGAATCCCTGCTTACTTCTATTTGACATTGTATGTTTAATGTTGTTTGTCATGTTTTGGCACTGGTGACACTGGTGACGGAAACATTGCACTTCGATAAAAAGTCGTTGCAGTGCAACAAAATATAGCACTTATTGTTAACGTCATAAAATACAATTTTAAAATCATTAATAAATTATAATCTCACTTTCTCGCTTCCTCATTGTTGTCTGTCTTTCTTTAAAAGCCAATCATATTATCAATGTCCTCATACTGTACCTAAAAATTCGGTTAAGTTAACTTTTAGTTGTCATGTTTTTGCTATTGCAATTGTAATCTTTTGTGGTCGTGTTAAAGTTTTATTTAGAGTGTGACAATTTGACAACTAAAAGTTGACTTAATCGAATTTTTAGGTACGAGAATTGACATGCAGATTAAAGTCCGTGTGGTGAAGGAGTAAGAATACAATATGTCACCACCCTATCTTATCCCATGGGTTTCGAAAAAACCGACTAAGGAATATTATCTTTACAAAATTAAAAGGGCGTGTCCAGGAGGGCGCGGTGCGTGTCAATGTAGGTGGGAAGCGTGACCTGGTGGGCGGTCCAGGTGGGCGTGTCCATATGGGTGAGGGGCGTGGGTACTGTCTCACTGCAAGGACCGGCCTCCTCCCGTGACGGAGGGATACTTGGCCTACTAATACCACGCTGGCCAGACGGATTGGTACAGGGTTTAGTTTCAAGTTTTCCTTTTTTTTTATTTCGTAAAAATAATATGTGAATATTATTTTTAGGTTAGTCCCTTAGTCGGTTTTTACGACACCCATGGGATGAGATAGGGTGGTGACATATTGTATTCTTACTCCGTCACCACACAGATTAAAAACTAATTGTAAAAAAAAAAAAATTGTGTGTATATTTTTTTTTTATTCCCAGACCAACAGAATATTGCGCAACCATATAGCAACGCATACGCGCGAAAGAGCTCACGCTTGCGCAGACTGCGGCGCAACATTTGCGCAGGGCACCACACTGACTGCGCATCAAAGAGCTATACATACTAGTACTAGGAAACAGACGTAGTTTAGTTAATTAATGCATAAAGTATTTACTGAATTTGTTGTAATAAACAAATGAAAAAGCGCTATGTACATAGTTTTATTTATAACCTAATATTAATATCTAGTATCCTAATATCTGGTATCCTAATATCTAGTAATCCTAATATAACACATTTTTTTTAAATACATTTACTGATATCCAGACAAAAAATATCCAGATTTTTAAAAGCAAGATTCTTCAAATTCAAATAAATGATTTCTGTCTTCTAAAAGTTCTACCAATACTGTTTTCTGGGTTTTAAGATTCGGGTAACAAAAATTCGAGATTTGAATAGGTTATCAGGCCAAATATTCTCCGTGTGGTGACGGAGTAAGAATAAAATATGTCACCACCCCATCTCATCCCGCCGGACAAAGGCCTCTCATCCCATGGGTGTCGTAAAAAGCGACTAAGGGAGTATCCGTGAATGTTATCTTTACGAAATTAAAAGAAGGAAAACTCGAAATTAAACCCTATACCAATCCGTCTGGCCAGCGTGGTATTAGTAGGGCAAGTATCCCTCCGTCACGGGAAGAGGCCCGTCCCTGCAGTGGGACATTAATGGGCTGTTATGATGAATATCTAAGACTATCTCCACATCAGGAAGCCCTGTGTCGCGGGAACTGTTACAAGCATATACAAAGTAAATCCAGGTTCATTTTGTTTCGGAGAAATAATTATTTTCCTTGAGCAACGGAACTCTTGCAGAACCTAACAGATTGTATCGCAGGATATGTAGCGGCTTTGCTATGCTCTAGCAGACTTCCGGTGCGATAGTTACCAATTACAGCCACCATAAAGGAAAACACTATCTTATTATAAGTAAGGAAGTCGTAACTAACTAAATAAGTATCACTGGAGAAGCCTGCCCCTGTAGTGTGACTTTAGATAATAGGAGATCTACTTTACGCTTATACAATATTTTTCTTTCTTTCTTCTTTATATCAACACTTCGACCAATCTATTAAAACACAAAGAACACATTTTAATAAACCTTAAAATAAAATCCTTGATCCAATTATTGCAACTTTTAAAAGTATTGAAACTGTCATTAGTGTCATTCGTCAAAAAGAAAACAAACCGCCGTCAAATGTTAACAAAAATTCGTGCAAAAATTTATTCATTTTCAATCTTTTAAGAATAAAAAAGTTAAAATGTATGAATTAATTGAGGATAAATACGTGGTTGATACAGACAATAAATTATTTTGTAGTGCTTGCCTGAGTAAAGGCAGATATTTAATTAATATCAACAAATTAGCTGGATATGTCGAAGTTTTAAGGAGCCTTTGTAATGATTTTATCCAAGTAAGAGATCTCTTTATAAATAATAACTTAGTATAAGCTCGTATTAAATTTTTGACGTAGTCTTAAAACTTAAACTTAAGCACACATACCCGAGAAAAATAAAGAACTCAAAAGCATGAGTCTTTTTGATTAGACTGCAGTCCTAATTCACGACTCCTAAGACTTTAAAGGACTCAAAAGAACTCAAAACTGAGGACTCAGATGACTAAATAAGTCGAGTTATGCAAAAAGAACTCATAGCCACAAATTATGACTAAAAGACTCAGTTCTTTTATAGCACTTGAAAGAAAGAAAAACAATTTATTTACAGTAAAGCTAGACAATAACACATTTACAAAAGAAAAAATAGTAGTAGTACACTACTAGTCAAGGTACTCATAACATATAGAAAACTATAAGTAATAAGTATATTTATAATGAATTTTAATTTACTAAGAATCAAAAAGTAATTAAATTTTATCATATTTTTTTATATCAGCCAATATGGTTGTCCAATGCAGTACAATATAGGTCTGATCTAAATATTTCACCCTTGTTCTATCCAGTGACTCCCTCATCTATCTGTTTACATCCAACTTAAGAGCGTTTATAGGGCTCACTAGCACTGCCAATTGAAAAAAAATCATAATTTGCAAATCAATAATGCAAAATGTTGGTAAGGAAGTCCTGAGAAAAGCGCAAGGCAATTAAGTATTTAGATAACATTTATCTAATTGAAAAACATTTAGAGTGATGAGAGTGTGTTATACAAATACTTTATTGCCTTTTCTCAATTAAGCTATGTAACGAGATTGTTTATCTACCAAAAAATTTATTAACCCTTTCTTTCTTTTTAGATGATTCAAGTACAAGATCTTATGCTATGTTGGGAATGTGTAGCAATTATCAAAAGAATTATTCAATTTAAAAAAAAAGTACATCAAGCGCAACTTTTTAAAGCACAGAAAGAGGTAAGCAGTTATAACATCCATACTGACGACCTCTGTGGCATAGTGGTTTTATAACATGACTGCTACATAGAGGTTTCGGGTTCGATTCCCACTCAATGCTAATCTTTGTGTGCATGAACATGATTGCTTGCATTGGTCTGGGTATTTTCTATGTATTATATGTATGTATTTCCAAAAAAAAAAGTAATTAAGTATGTTTATCTGTTGTCTAGTACCCATAGAGCAAGCTCTGCTTAGTTTGGGACTAGATGATCCACCAGCATCGGGTACAGGGACCAAGCTACAGGTGGTTAGGGCTCTAGAGATAGGAACCTCCTCACAATGCGTGCCGTGTCGAGCAGTACTGCCTTCTGCATCAGACCTATGATCCAACTGCCAAGCGCGAGTCTCCTTAGATATTATTATCAAAATAAAATGAAAAACTATAACATTATTTTTTCAGATTAATTTAATTAGTTTATCTAATTTATCAATATACAAAACAGACAATATAATAAATGTAACTTATAATGAAGAAAATGAAAATAAAAAAGAATTATTAAATACAATAAAAAATGAAACATATAGTAATTATGCATCTGATGACAACGAACAAAATCTAGCAGAACCCGCAGAAACACATAACCTAAGCCTATCAAAAATTAAAAAAGAAAACAAACCAGAGAGAAAACATACAAAAAAGTTTTACAAAATTGTCTATGGACCGAATGTTTTTAAAAAGAATGAGCTTAGGAAGAGAATTTCGATCGATTCTGACGAGTTTTTATTGTGGTATGAAAAAGAGAAAGAATATTATAAATTATTTAATTATAAATGTAAGTTATGTTTCCATGGGTTTAATAGTAAACAACGGTTGACGAAACATTACGGATTGTACCATAATGAGGTGAGCAGTACTATCCTTTTGCTTTATTTTATCAGCATATTAGCCAATGTAAGTCCACTGCTCCTCCAAGTATCTGACCCTTTGCGGTCCTGTGCCTCCCTCATCCATAGGTATCCATTTACTTAAGTATTTGTAGTAAGGTTTATTTTTGCATCTGCACTGCTTATGTCATTAAGAATACTCGAACGCGCTTGGTGTGAAATAATAAGAGCAGCCGATCGGCTCCGATCGCATGCTCTTTCTTGCTCGCGCAGCCGATCGGCTGCGATTGCGTGCGCGCTGCCCCACGCCAACAGCCATTTTGATTGCACAATTTAAACAAAACAGTTGTGTACATGTACAGTCGGCCCCAAAAGTCGCTGAACACATTTTAAATTCCAAAACTGCTGAACACTAAAAATGTCATAAGTCAGTGTCGCAACAAGAGTATAGAATAAGCTTTACATACGAAACGACCATAACACGCTGAACACGGTTATTACAAAAGTAGCTGAACACTAGTATTCCAAAAGTAGCTGAACATCATTAAATACAAAAGTAGGTTAACAAATCATATTTTCAATGTTATTGCCTGTCAATCTACTTTTGGTGTTCTTGATGTAAAGCGAATTTTGGTCCATTGACATGTAAAATAATTTGACAAATGTATACCTAGGCCATAACCAAGAAAAAAAAAACGTTGTAATTAAACCACTTTGAACAAATTTTATCTGTTCTAAAAGTTTTTTTTTTTTTTTTAAATATGCTTATAGTATAATACCCAAAAAGTAGGTTTTAATACGAATTGACGCGTATGTATAGTTATTTTTGGAATCTTAGGCGTTCAGTTACTTTTAAAAATACTAGGGTCAGCTACTTTTGTAATAACCGTGTTCAGCGTGTTACGGTCGTTTCGTATGTAAAGTTTATTCTGTGCTCTTGTTGCGATACTGACTTATGACATTTTTAGTGTTCAGCAGTTTTGGAATTTAAAATGTGTTCAGCGACTTTTGGGGCTGACTGTACTTGTACGACCGGCTCCGAGCGCATCCTCTTCTAGCTGGTCAATGGGAAATAGTTGGCGGCTCCGACCCGGTCAGTGTGAAAAGAAAAATGCGCGCCGATGCTCTCCGAGCCGGTCTGTGTGAAAGGACCCTTAGTCGCCTTTTACGACATACCTATATAAGATAAGATATACATAAGTAAAACTAACTCATCTTTAACCAATAACCTTTTTATTACAGAGTACCGGCAAACACATTTGTCCAACCTGCAACAAAATATTTCCATCAGTTTCTAAGTTAAGATCACACAAACATACTTACATAGAACGTTGTATACTCTGTGGTTTTCAATGTATGTCTGTAAGGAGGATTTATGCACATATACATACGCATAGACAATTGCAATGTCTAGAGTGCGGCGTGTGTTTACCGTGAGTATTTATTTATAATACGTAATAATAAAGTTTATTTTTTTTTTTCACAACTAATTACACTGGTAGTTAAATTACAATTATGATCAGTAAGACAATTATTAGTTATTTAAATGTCAATTTTTTATGAAACCCTGTCTCTTAAACTAGGCAAGGCCTGTATTTTAAAAGGCAGTGTTAAACCAGAATTTAGGTAAGACTATTGCCTTTAATAACCTATTACAATTTCTAAATGTGGCTCAATAGTAGTAAAATAAAAAATTGAAAGATTATTGTTTGAAACTAACCCACACAGAGTACGTGTGGGTTAGTGAGTGTGTGTGTGTGGTGTATGTGCGTGCATTTGTGTAAGTATAAGTTTAAGTTAAGTTAATAATTTATAGGAGGTCGGGAACTCTATATGAGCACCTGCTATCAACAATATGACAACAAATGCGACGACCTCTGTGGCGCAGTCGGTATATTACATGGCTGCTACGCAGAGGTCTCGGCTTCGATTACCGCTCAATGCAAATCTTTGTGTGCATGAACATGATTGTTTGCATTGGTCTGAGTGTTTTCTATGTATAATATTCACAAAAAAAAAAGAAGGATTTAAGTATGTTTATCCGTTGTGTAGTACCCATAGTACAAGCTGGCGTTGTGTGAATGTGTGAGGAATATTTAATTATTTATATTTTAATATTCTCTCTTAAAAATTGGGATGACGTGACGATGACCCTGCCCGAGGTCGTAAGGTTCTAATCCCAAATGAAAAAATGTTGTGTTTCATAATGTTTTTTTTTTGTTAACTGTTTCGTAAGCACAGCCGAAGTGCATACGGCTGCATCAATAATCTCATTATTTAAAAAAAGATTTTGCTGGGGTAACGTTACGCCAGCAGAAACAGTTTTTGTCAAATATGTTTAAAATTAGGACTGAACTAATTCCAAAAGCTACACAGACATTTACAGGAGCTAGCGAATTAATCATCTGATAAACAAAAATGTCAAATTTCGACAACATTTTGCTGGGGTAACGCACACGCTGCAATTCACAAGGTTCGAATCTCGCGCAGGGTAATCATTTTTGTGATCCAAAAATTTATTATATGTATTGTGTACCTACTAGCTGACCCGTGTCCACTTCGTTGGGCGGGGAAAAAACACGTCCCTTTTTTAAACATATTTCATTACTGCTCCTCGCCTATTAGTCACAGCGTGATACTATATAGCTTATGACACTCCCGATAAATGGACTATTCAACACAGAAAGAATTTTTAAAATCGGTTTAGTAGATCCAGAGATTACAACGTCACAAACACACAAACTTCACCTCTTTATAATGTTAGTATAGATGAAAAAGTCCCCGCCACACAGGGCATGACCTCTAGTGCGGGTGGTGTCGTTGAACGAAAAGAAAAAGTAAATGTACGCATAATTTTACCCTTTTTAATATTCGTAAGATAAAATAATAATTTACTGTATTGTTTTTAGAAATCTACATTTATTCAAAGATCATTACAAATTAACGCATAGAGAGTTCATTTGTGATTACTGTGGGAAGAGATGTAAAACTAAATATTTAATTACAAAGCATATTTCGAGGTAAGCAATCTATAGTACAGTACCCGGCCGTAAATATTACACATCGGCTTTTGTAAAGAGACAATCGGCCAATTTCGGCTTCGTAGAGCGTCATCTCTGTCGGGGGGCTGTACTAATTTTTTTTAAATAAGTATAGGTATTTCAATTGTCGTCAAGTCAATGCTGCTACGCAGTGTTCTCGGATTCGATTCCCTCTTAGTGCAAAAGTGTGCGTGAATCTCTATTGACCTTTTTTTTCGTTTTGACATTGCTTAGTTTGAGAGTTGATAGCTTTGCGTGAAAATTCTTAAAAAAAATTAGAGCTCTCCTAAATTAGTGTTTTTTTAATGTCAATCAAAAATGTCTATTTCGGGCTTAACTACGTCGCTGTATTACCGTAACGTGAGACTTTGTCGGGTTTTGTATCAAGTGTATATTCTTGACTAATTGTGAAGTAGGAATGTCTTACGCGGTGTCCTACGTGGGCGACGAATGCGACGCGACAGACTGCCACATAGGACACAAGTAGGGAACGCCGTTGATTTGATCTCGTACATTCCGTTCGTCGCCCACGTAGGACACCTCGTAAATCATAAGATTTATATTTTTCGTCGGGACATACGAACGCCTTTAAATCTAAACTTAATCACAGTACAATCAGTAGTCTATCTCGGCCGAATATTTATAATAAATGCCTACGGTTGCGCGGTACGTAAACATGCGATAGAGCTGCCCTCCTCCAGCATTTCGGCGCGGCACAGTTGCGACTGTTCATTCCGCAAAGCCACCGCTATCGTAAGCGTGTAGGTATAACTCGCGTTTCGTCCGTTTCTATGAAGTCGAAATACTGTCTATATATTTGTACTCTGACTCAATGTTTGTATTTATATTTAACTATGAAAGCCTATACCAATTCGTCTAGATAGTGTAGTATTACTAAGCAAATTAACCACCTATAGTATTATAAGTATGTTTTGTTTTTCCAGCCGCCACAACACAACATTTTCGTGCGAATCCTGCACGAAAACCTACAAGTCTCGTGCAGCACTAAATAAGCACAGAACTATTAGACACAGCGTCGCAACACGTGTGGAACCGTATTACGCTCGACGATACAAACAGTAATATTTAAATCTTTTAATAATATGTCTAAAGGTAGGCATACACGATCCTTCCTATCGTCCAATCGGCATGACGCTACCGATTGGATCAGTTAAAATTGACCGTGTGTGCGAGTGGATCGGCATGAGAGTTGATTGGATGACCCAATGTGGACGATCTGCAGATTGGATCAAGACTGCAGTGTCATGCCGATTGGACGATAGAAAGGTCGTATATGCCCACCATTAGTTACGAGCTGACCCGTGCCCACTTCGTTGGGTGGCGAAAAAAATGCGTACCTTTTTTAAATATATTTCATGCCTGCTCCACTCTTATTAATCATAGCATGATACTATATAGCGTATGACACTTCCTGATAAATTGACTATTCAAACACAGTTTTTTTTTTAAATCGGTTCATCCGATCATCATCAGATCCATAGATTACCCCCTACAACGTCACAAACACACAAACTTTACCTATTTATAATAATATTAGTATAGATTTATAGTACCTATTGTTTTCTTTTTCAGTAAAAATAGAGATAAGATTCCCTGCCCAGAATGTAATAATACTTATTCAAGAAGATCCTATATGATGAATCATTTTAGACATGTGCATTCAAACCAGTCTAAATACCATTGTGAACCGTGTGACCGGGTAAGAAACTTATTATAGTATTAAATAATATCTAGACTGTAAAGATCTAAAATAAAAATAATATACATTTATTAAAATAAACATTACACAATTTTTTTATATTATAATTACATATTTAAAACTAAGTTTTGCTAATTTGATGCTTTTCCATATAAATATATTATTAAAATCTAGCATCCTCCTCTCTTCTAAAGTGCCATACCCAACAGGGTCCATATTGTATCTGTAATATTATAAGTAACACCTTTTTGTAACATATGGAGTGCAATAAAGATATTGAGTATTGAATGTTTTACTTTATTTTATTTATTTATTTAAATATTTATTTCGTTTTCAGGAAAACATATTATTATGACTGTTGTCTTTGGCTACAATGCTTAAGTCTATGGTTCGATTAGACTATGTTACTCGCCGTAAAATTAGCTATCTTCCAGTGAAAGTCCCATCGAAATCGGTCCAGCCGTTTTGAAGATAACCCGGAACATCAATATTTAAAAAAGTATCAGTTTGTTTGTTGCGGGTGATCTCCAAACGGCTGGACTGATTTCGATCGGACTTTCACTGGTAGATAGCTAACTTTCATGTTCATGCACACAAAAAATAGCATTGAGTGGGAATCGAACCAAAGACCATTGCGTAGCAAGCATGAATTAAAACGACTACATCACAGATTATGGGCAGTCATATTTCATTGAGTTATAATTTACAGAACTTCTTGAATCGAACCCGCTATCGAGACCATGTGAAATTCCACCATGAGGGCTTGAGACCGGAGAAAAATAAACTATGTAATTTATGCGGTAAAAAGTTTACTGTAAGTATTATTACGCATTCTTGTTCTGTAGTAAAAATAGACTAAGGGTGATGTTGCAATCTTTATACCTGCTAATGTCTCTATAGTGATGATCTTTGTATACAGAGAGTATCAACAGTCGTTCTAAATGTGTCGTAAAAATTGACTAAGGTAAATTGGACAAGCATAACATTAACTGTGTAGTAACGGTTTTAGGATACAGATTGTCAACATCTCATTTTATTTTGCGATTGTCATAAAAGTGGACTAAGGGACTTATCTATTTTACAACAATATCTCAAAGAGTGAAAACTTGTAAAAACCCAATACATATGAATGAGTCTTGCCCGTGTTATCCGCAGGCAAAGGTTCTCTCCAACGCTGAAGGAAACGGATTGAGACAATACAGTCCCTAAGTCACTTTTCACGAGACCATAAGAATGTCAACACGCTGTCTCAAAACATTATAAATATTTCAAAAGTTTACTATTCAATTAAGTGCCTTTTTACACCATGATAATGTCCCTTTTTACGACATGAATGCCATCACGTCTAGTGTGTTAAAGCATACTTTTGATATTTCAGTATCTTAGTCCCTAAGTCACTTTTTACTACAAATAATGTTATCGTTTCAGACTAACCGCTCGCTGGAGAACCATCTCAGAACACATTCTGGCGAAAGACCCTTCACCTGCGAGTTCTGTTCAGCTAAATTTAGTCAGAAGCATTCTATGAAGTCTCATATTAAGTTTATTCATGAGAAGAAGAGTAGAAGAACCGATTGGTAGTAAAAAAAGACTAGCGACCCAGCGGTAAATAGAGGAAATACGAGAAGAGAAGAACTATATCGCGACACAGTGGTAGAAAGAAGAACTATATCGCGACACTAGCGACACAGTGGTAGAAATAAGAACTATATCGCGACACTAGCGACACAGTGGTAGAAAGAAGAACTATATCGCGACACTAGCGACACAGTGGTAGAAAGAAGAACTATATCGTGACACTAGCGACACAGTGGTAGAAAGAAGAACTATATCGCGACACTAGCGACACAGTGGTAGAAAGAAGAACTATATCGCGACCCTAGCGACACAGTGGTACAAAGAAGAACTATATCGTGACACTAGCGACACAGTGGTACAAAGAAGAACTATATCGTGACACTAGCGACACAGTGGTAGAAAGAAGAACTATATCGCGACACTAGCGACACAGCGGTAAAAGGAGAAACTACAGTACGCGCAAACTTATTCGGCTGACTTGAAGTTGTTGCAAACTTCTCTGATAGCTAACTTTAGGACGGCCAACTAAGTTGCGGCCTGAATAATTATAAAATAATAATTATAAACATCATTAAATTATTTATTTATTTACAAAGAATTATGGTGTTTTATTTATGGTATTCCGTGTGGTACCGAAATAAGAATAAAATATGTCACCACCCCATCTCATCCCATGGGTGTCGTAAAAACCGACTAAGGGACTATTCGTGAATATTATTTTAACGAAATAAAAAGAAGGAAAACTTGAAATTAAACCCTATACCAATCCGTTTGGCCAGCGTGGTATTAGTAGGCCAAGTATCCCTCCGTCACTAGAGGAGTTCCTTGGTTTCCATATTTCCTTGCGACAGATAAATAAGTAAACAATTTTATTAATAAAATCGTTTCTTATTAGTGTTAGTCGTAAAAATGCTATTAAAATGCACGCATGACTCTGCTACGTTTTATTAAAAAGTTAATTTTAAATATCTTTGTGCAATTTTATAATGAAATACACTATACTATTTTTCAGATCTTATGGGTACGGTGACGTTTAGTATTTGTCATTACTAGAGATGTAGTAACACTAATATTGTTTTTAAAAATACCGATTCTATATCTAACCGATATAATTTACAAACAAGAATAAATCGATTATGGGTACAAAATAAGAAACTAATCTTTTTTTAAATATTTATTAATTATGCCGAATCAATGCGTGATTCATCTGATGAACAGCTTGATGAATTACTTGATTCGTCACTTACATGACATAATAAGTGAAAATCTACTGAATTGTCTAATTTGATGTCTCTTCCTCTCACAGTCATGAAGTATTAGATTTTTGTTTTTTCCAATCATCGGCAGTTACGTGGTCACAAGTCACAGGCCTCTTTTAATAATGACATCATCAAGATTTTACCGATATGACGTACGAATCCCGCCAAAAAAAAAAACTTGCTGCCTACCCTCGTAAAAACTAATATTGAGTTATAAGACAACTAAAATTATTATATTAATTTCTATGATTATAAAAAAAATTAATCGATTTAATCAATTTTATAAAAAACCATTCGATTTTAACAATTTTATTGTGTCAATCTCTATTGACATTCGTTCCGAGTCGCGCATACGATTTTAAAATTTATATGTTTATATTTTACATATTAGGGTTGAAGATGGAATATAAAACAAATATTTCATATAATTTAATTATATATAAACGTCTAAATAATATTTATAATTTTTTATCAGTTCGGATTCATAAATTGATAGCTTTTATTTTTAAATTCCACAAAAGTAAACTAATTATCATGGAAAAGATCAAATGTCACCGTACCTTTCCTGTCTGATAAATACTATATCTTTATAATTTTTGTTGGTAAGTAAACGTTTTTCAATATTTCTTATCTTACTTTTATACTTACATTTTAAGGAGGTAAAGTTTGTGTGTTTGTGACGTTGTAATTAGGGGAAATCTCTGGATCTACCGAACCGAATTAAAAAAAAAATATGTGTTAAATAGTCCATTTATCAGGGAGTGTCATAGGCTATATATAGTATCACGCTATGACTAATAGGAGTGGAGCAGTAACGAAAAATGTTTAAAAAACGAACGCGTTTTTTTCACCGCGCAACGAAGTGGGCACGGGTCAGCTAGTCTTTTATAAAGGTAAAGTTTGTGAGTTTGTGACGTTGTAGGGGGTAATCTCTGGAACGAATGAAAGAAAAGAAATTTTAAAAGTTCTTTCTGTGTTGAATTGTCCATTTATCCGGGAGTGTCATAGGCTATATAGTTTCACGCTATGACTAACAGGGGTGAAACAGTAATGAGATATGCATGAAGCCCTTTAGAAGGGTTTCGTATTCATCATCGAAAGACATTTGTGCGAAAGCCATTTCTACCACGCCAAATCATCGAAGAGCCATTTCGTCGAAAAGCCATTTAACCGATGGGCCATTTCATCGAAAAGCCATTTAGCCGATGGGGTATTTCATCGAAAAGCTAAATGTACCTGTACTGTACCTTTAAAGTAGACATTTTAAACACGTTCAAAAAAACCTTAATAAGGTTTTTTTGAACGTGTTTAAAATGTCTACTTTAAAGGTACAGTTTCATTTGATTTGGTATTATTTTTAGAGAAAGACATTTGAATTGCTGAAAAATAAAACATAATATGTTTTATTTTTCAGCAATTCAAATGTCTTTCTCTTAAAATTTCTTCAATCTTTTTTGCAGCAGAATTCAAATGTCTTTCTCTTAAAATTTCTTCAATCTTTTTTGCAGCACTTTTCATTTGATTTGGTATTATTTTTAGAGAAAGACATTTGAATTGCTGAAAAATAAAACATATTATGTTTTATTTTTCAGCAATTCAAATGTCTTTCTCTAAAAATAATACCAAATCAAATGAAAAGTGCCAATGAATAATGAAAAATGTAAAAATATCAAATGTATACCGATTGCAGATCCGAAATGTGTCAAAATATATAACAAGAAGAGTACAAATAAGTTTGTATATGTCATAGCTATTAATAAATGTGAATTATTCCAATTCACATTTATTAATAGCTTGGTTGTATTTTTTTTTTTTTTTTTTTTGTGTGTTTGTTACCTGATTTCTCGAAAACGGCTAGACCGATTTGAAAATTTTTTTTTGTTCGTATGGGTATGCTTCCCATTTGGTCCCATTGTCACCAGATCTGGATCTGGATGACGGGATCCCAGAGAAATCGAGGGCATCTCTTAAAAATTGTAGGGACGCATTGTGTAAAATCTTGTCATACATGTGCATCTCTGACGTCACTACAATCAAGAGTTAGAACTGGTCAGATCCTGGAGACCACTGAGAGTCGAGGGAACACCTCAACGGCATATAACAGCTACCTTGTGTTTGGGCTTATTTTAATTGTATTGATGAAAACTTTACACAACTTTGCACAAACATGATCTGATGATGAAGACGACTGAGGGTCGAGGAAACTTCTCAACGGTATATAGCAGCTACCTAGTGTTTGGGCTTATTTTATTCGTATTAATGAAAACTTTACACAAACATGATCTTATGATGAAGACGACTGCAGAAATTTATTTAATACTAAACTTAGAAATTGTTATCAGCATGGTTTTTAACCGACTCCTGTTGAAGTCGGTTTTTTAATTAGAAAATTATAGTACGTAAAGATAATATTCACGGATAGTCCCTTAGTCGGTTTTTACGACACCTATGGTATGAGATGGGGTGGTGACATATTGTATTCTTACACGCACCGTCACCACACGGAGATTTATATATTTTGATTAAATATTTGTTTTAGACATATCAAAGAAAATAAATTTTATAAAAAAGATGACTGCTCGATATAGACCGAAGAAATAAAAAAAAGGTAAAAAAAAAAAAAAATTAAAATTCATTTATTTGTGATAAACATGGTTGTACAGAGTTTTCAGGTAAAGTTTATAAAGGTTCCACATGTTTAGCCATGATTTGGCATACAAATGCTTTAAAGCTATTTTATAATAATTGTGAATTTAAAACGGAATATTAATTAATTATACAAACTTATTTGATGTTAAATGTCAAAGAGTAAGTAATAACAATAATAACAATTAAATAAAACACAACTAAGATGTCAATGGATAGTAATAAATTAAGTACACAACAAATTAAAAGTTAATACATATTTACACACCGGTTTATGGCAATTAATTATAAAGGTTCGTAAAACAATAAATATCAGGTAATTATAAATGTCTATAATAATAAATTAGATTATACCATTTTTTTATTACATATTTTTTTCAACCAAAATGAAATTTACATTATAATGTCAAATAAATATGCGTTAGCAATAAAGTAAAAGATATTTTTCTTTTCTTAAGACAATTTTTTCCTTTCATGGTCAACTAATCCCACAACAAACTGATCCCGCGGGCTCAGTCTACGCCATTCGTTTTTTTTAGGGTGTTACTCAGCCCACTAATCTGTCAACTGGACCCGCGGACTCAGTTTACCACTTCCTATACCACTTCCTATGGTGTAGTCCTAAGTAGTGAGTCTTGAACACATAGTACAAGCTCTGCTTAGTTTGGGACTAGATGGCGTTGTGTGAGGAATATAAATTTTGAATATTTTGCAATTTAGTAATATTTTATTTTAAAAAATGCAATACGATCTTGTTATATGACAGCTCCGACACTACTTAAAACCTTTAGGTATTGCTGTTGGCACCAAAAGTATGTCTGTAGTGAGTGTGTCATTAAAGTGAAGTCAGAGTGTTTGTGCGGCTTAACGTCAACAGCACTATAAAGAATTTGTAATAATGTTCATAGCAGCCCATTAATGTCCCACTGCAAGGACAGGCCTCCTGCCGGGACGGAGGGATACTTGGCCTACTAATACCACGCTGGCTAGACGGATTGGTATAGGGTTTAATTTAAAGTTTTCCGTCTTTTTATGTCCCTTAGTCTGTTTTTACGTCACCCGTGGGATGAGATGGGGTGATGACATATTGTATTCTTACTTAAATAATTTATTTATTGTTTCAGACCCATACAATTATCAAGGTAAGTGTACTATTTTTTAAATAATGACAGGCCAATATGACTTTATCGAAACACTAGCTGACCCGTGTCCACTTCGTTGGGCGGCGAAAAAAACGCGTCCTTTTTTTTAAACATATTTCATTACTGCTCCACTCCTATTAGTCATTGCGTGAAATTATAATATAGCCTATGACACTCCCCGATAAATGGACTATCCAACACAGAAAGAATTTTTTAAATCTATTCAGTAGGTCCAGAGATTACCCCCTACAACGTCACAAACTCACAAACTTTACCTCTTTAAAATCTACTATAATAAAAATAAGTCGGGTTTTCCTTCCTGACTTTCATATACTTATATCTAATGTACTCTGTGTTCCTGACGCTATAACTCCAGAACGCACGAACAGATTTCCATGGTTTTGCATTCGTTGCAAAGAAAATTCAGAAAAATGTCAACAGAAAAGCACTTTTTTTTTAATGTTACATAAAACGAAGCCATCTGGTGACGAAACAAAGTTCGCCGGATTTGCTAGTATTAGTATAGATTAGCATTCCGTTCATCTATACTAATATTATAAAGAGGTAAAGTTTGTGTGATTGTGTGTTTGTGACGTTGTAGGGAGTAATCTCTGGATCTACGTAACCGATTTAAAAAAATCTTTCTGTCATGAATAGTACATTTATCGGGGAGTGTCATAGTCTGTATAATATCACACTATGACTAATAGGAGTGGAGCAGTAATGAAATATGTTTAAAAACGGACGCGTTTTTTTTCGCCGTCCAACGAAGTGGGCACGGGTCAGCTAGTCTTTTAATAAATTAGGACAGCAAATGAACCTTGTACTTGACGCATGTAATAAAACGTGATACCTAGTCGTAAGCGCACTAGAAACCAAATCAGTCTAGGTTTGTTCCTACAATTGTTTTTCATTATTTACAGAGGAAGGAGGTTACAGTAAATGGTAATAAAATTTTGGAAGACAGATATCATTATTTGAATATAACTGACAAAGTTTGTAAGTATTTATAATTTATTTGTAGCGTCATCTAGCGATTTACTCAAGCGAACACCTACACTGTCTCAGTACCCGCCACAATCAACAGATGTCGCCACTACGTCCTGAATCGCGATATCAAGATTCGCACAGCGTTCCGCATATATACAACCTCCAACGAACAAACGCGACCTTTACATACTTGAAGTGGTGACTATTTAACCATCGCACCTTCCATGATTATTTAAACTATCGTAGCGTAGAAGTAATGTAGCCTCCGTGTGGTGACGGAGTAAGAATACAATATGTCACCAGCCCATCTCATCCTATGGGTGTCGTAAAAACCGACTAAGGGACTATCCGTGAATATTATCTTTTCGAAATAAAAAGAAGGAAAACTTGTAATTAAACCCAATACCAATCCGTCTGGCCAGCGTGGTATTAGTAGGCCAAGTATCCGTTGTCTACTTTACATGGTACAATCTCTGCTTAGTTTAAGACTAAACCCCTTACTCATAAACGCCTCTTAAATTATAGTCAATTGATTAGCTAAATAATTTTTCTTTCTTTCTTTCTAGCTTAAATTCTTACGGTTTTGTTTGGCATAAGTTTGGTTTTGCTAATAAAAATCTCGATAAACAGTGACTAAATTATAAGAGGCGTTTATGAGTAAGGGGGTTAATTTGTGAAATTGTGAGGAATTTTGTGTAATTGTATCAACAAATCCCAGGGATTCAGAAAACAGGGAGTTAGGTAAGTGGTACTATTATCTTTATTTGGTAAACACTAACCCCCTTACTCATAAACGTCTCTTAGTCGCCAGGCTATCCGAGTCTCTGTCTCATTAACCAAATTCATCATAACAGCCCATTAATGTTCCACTGCAGGGACGGGCCTCCTCCCATGACGGAGGGATACTTGGCCTACTATACCACGCTGGCCAGACGGATTGGTATAGGGTTTCTTACTCATAAACGTCTCTTAAATTTTAGTCAATTGATTAATTAGCTTAAACTCTTACGTTGTTTGGTATAAGGTTGGTTTTCGTAATAAAAATATAGCGTCACTAAACAGTGATTAAATGTAAGAGGCGTTTATAAGTAAGGGGGTAAATTACTGTCATCTGTCAATGTCATTATGTAAATTTTTGACACTGACAGTTTGTATAAGATGGCGGGATTATCTTTAAAATTTTAAAGACGATCGCAGCGCTAAAGGCGGAAACACACTTACATGTTACGTGTCGCACGACACGACATGCGACATACAAGTATGTCTCTAACCATATTATATTTTTCAAACCGATAAGCTTCTGGCGCGTCACGCAGGACACGACACGACAAGTAAGTATGTTTCCGCCTTTGCGTCATAGCACATATAACGTAACGTAAACGGATCGGCACCGTATCAACTCGAGTCGTTCAGTATTCTTTGTATGAAACTCCTTACTGCAACGCACACTAATCGGAAACGTAACGCAATCGGATTTTTGACGTTTGACACCGAGGAAAAAGGCGAGGCGACGCCGATCCGTTTACGTTACGTTATATGTGCTATGATCCTTAAAGCTACAACTTGAAACTAAACATATCCTTGTATTTAAAGATTTTTATATAAGATTCATAGGGTATACCTACATAATAATGAAAGCTGGTTCATTTTTAAACGCTGGTTAATTTTCAGCTGCCGATGAATATCCAGAGGCTGGTGATTATCCAGCTGCTGGTTCAGAGACAAATGGTTTAATATTAAGCAATGAGGCCGAAGTAGAAGAAGGCATTGACTCACAGCAGGAATACAAAGAGTACACTTATTCAGAACAAGATGAAAGAGATCTGAACAGATTAAATTTTACATTGATGTCGAAGGAAACAGCCAATAAATATAGGGAGCGTAAGTAAAGAATTTTATTGATTAAAAAAAAACGTTTTTTAGATTAAGTTCTTAATAATATTATTATGTTTAAAGGGGTTGTCTATTTTGTCTCATAGTTTATTTATCCATAATCTAAGGTGTCATAACATTTTGTGTCCGAATCATCATGTGTCTGAATGATACTCGTAACTAGCCCTAAATTCATGTCTCATAATATCACTTGTCCGAAAACCTAAATCCATAAATATAACATGACCTAATTTTTTTTGCTTTAAACATTACAATCTTAATATTAAAAAAACATAAATACTATATTCTAGTTTAAAATAATAAAAAATGTTATTTAAAAAAAACCGGCTGTTTTTGTTTATAATGCAATATTTATCTAATTGAAAACATTTAAACTATTAAGAGTGGGTTAAACCAATACTTTATTGCCTTTTCTCAAGACTTTGTTACTAACATTTTGCATTATTGAACCTATTTGCGAATTATTATTTTTTTCAATTGCCGGCACTAGTGAGCCACGTAAAGGCCCTTAGAATTAACAAATCTAAATATAATAATTTGTACGTACTTTATTTTCTTTTTCAGTAAAAACACAAAACCAAACCTTCCGTAAGTAAAAGCAATTGTATTTTGAGGAAAAGTGGAACAGGAGATTCTGCTTCCTTCATCCCCATCACTAATTACATTAGCATGCCGATCTATACCTTTATACTAATATTATAAAGAGGTAAAGTTTGTGTTTGTTTGTTAGCCGTTAAGTTAGACGTGCTGTGATCACTATAAAAACTCTGACGTTCATAAATGTCATTGACGTGACTTAGACGAAATAAAAATTTTTTTCATTTTTCATTTTGTGAGTTTGTGACGTTGTAGGGGGTAATCTCTGGATCTAATGAACCGATTTCAAAAATTCTTTCTGTGTTGAATAGTCCATTTATCGGGGAGTGTCATAGGCTATATAATATCACGCTATGAGTAATAAGACTGGAGCAGTAAAGAAATATGTTTAAAATAGGACGCGTTTTTTTTCGCTGCTGCTGCACTAGCTGACCTGTGCCCACTTGGCACGGGTCAGCTAGTAAAGAATAAAATTATGCAATTCAAGACTTCATAAGCTTGATGAGCATCAAATACTTAATTCTAAAATATTCTTAAAATAATTTTCTCAAGTTTTCTCACTATTAAAGTTAACTAATGCATAAAATATTCATCACTCGTGTTTTTTTATTTACAACTATTTCTGGTGAAGATACTGGAGGTTAGTGTAAACGTTTTGATTATTTAACGTTTTAATCTGGTGAGGTTCTTCGTGTGGTGACGGAGTAAGAATGCAATAGGTCATCATCCCATCTCATCCCATGGGTGTCGTAAAAACCGACTAAGGGACTATCCGTGAATATTATCTTTAGGAAATAAAAAGAAGAAAAACTTGATATTAAACCCCATACCAATCCGTCTGGCCAGCGTGGTATTAGAAGGCCAGGTATCCCTCCGTCATGGGAGGAGGCCCGTCTCTGCATTGATTTGATGACACTAATTGTATTCTTACTCTGTCATCACACGGAGATATCAGTAGTTAATATACTTTTTTTTTTAAAGAACGTATAGACGAAAGTGAATGCCCAGAGAACTGCACAGTACCATCTGTTATGGTGTGCGCAATGTGTGGTAGCCACGGAGTATACAAGACGTTCTTATCTGCTTGCCATTTGAAGATCATCAAGTGTTTAAAGCCTGAAGAAGGTAGGTACATCAGTCAATAATCAACTAGCCTAATCGCAGTCCACTGGTGGACATAGCCTCTCCCGACACGCGCCACAGAACACGCTATTGTACCTTCCGCATCGAGTCCGACCCAGAGATCTTTATGAGGTCGTCGGTCCATATAGCTGGTGGGCGCCCTACACTACGTACGTACGTTATTAAGATGATGAGATTTAGGTGGTAAAGTAAATGCAAATCTTTATGTGCATGAACATGATTGTTTGCATTAGTCTGAGTGTATTTTATGTATAATATGTAGGTATATATTTACAAAAAAAAAGTATTTAAGTATGTTTTTACGTTGTCTAGTACTCATAGCTTAGTTTGGAACTAGATGGCGTTGTGTGAATGTGTGAGGATTATTTATTTCATAACAGCCCATCAGTGTCCCACTGCAGGGACGGGCCTCCTCCCGTGACGGAGGGATACTTGGCCCACTAATACCACGCTGGCCAGACGAATTGGTATAGTGTTTAATTTCAAGTTTTCGTTCTTTTTATTTCGTAAATATAATATTCACGGACACCTATGGGATGAGATGGGGTGGTGACATATTGTATTCTTACTCCATCACCACACCACACGGAGCATTATTGTTTATTTATTATTTTCAGACTTAACGCTAATATCAAGGTATCCATGTATACTATCAGCACCATACGTACCTGGACATCTCAAAGAGCAGTCCAAGGGTGATAGCTACAATCCCGACGATGATAAAGTGCTCAGGTTTCTTAAATGTGAAGCTGGGTTGAGCAGGAAAGGTATGACATCTATTGAAATATGTTCCCATCATTAGATAATAGCGTCCTACTTAAATAGTGTGAAGAAGCATTTATACAAAGCCGATAGCGACAAAGTGACACGGTCACATTATCTAGAGACCTCGCTGGAATGCGAACCTCGCGTCCCGTTCTCCTTTCAACCCCCGCGCTCGCCACGGGCGCATCAGTGTTACGTCCGACGTGACGTGACGTCATCGACGCCAGGTCTCGAGATAATGTGACTGGGTAGTAATTTAGCAGTTTTTGCCTTTATTTCTGGACTATATTAGCGTTTCTTATGACTCATAAGCTACCATAACTGACACCATCGAGCCTCATAAGTTAAGAGGTTCGATGGTGTTCGTTATGGTAGCTTATGAGTTTTCTCCCTAAGCCCAATGTCATCGCAGAATAATGTCTCTTTTTACTCGTCGAGCGGTGACGTTACTACGAGTACAATGTGTCCAGCAACTTCTAATTCTCCTAACAATACCTTACTTATTTTATTGTGTTTATCTTTTTTAGATCCTAGGTGCGAAATTGATAAGAAGTAGAGAAAACTAAACGCTTCAGAGGTGCACGATACTCAATATCTTATTAAAAGACTTATTTTAAATTACATAAATACATAATTATTAAACTCACTTAGTACTCCCGTGTGGGTAGACAGCGACTAATAAACGTCCTTACAAACCCGCCTTACGTGCGTCGTCTACATTATAATATGCCAGTCGTTTTCGAGTGCTAGAACCTTACATTAGATACAAATCTTTATTATGTTTACTGCGTTATGTAATAAATTGAGTCATATTTACATAAGTAATTTTGTTTTATTTTGGTAATTATAATTTATTTTAGTAACGTAAAAAAAGACAGCATTATGTTTTCAATTCTTTAAGTGTACTAAAGTGAAATCAAATATCTAAATAAATCTTAAAGACCACTTAGCAATCATAAATAATGGTTAAATGATGCAGAAGACAATAAACTTTAAAATGATAAAAAAATACTACACATCCTACTCTGCATAGTCACAGTTTTATAAGAAAATAGTTAAAAAAAACTACCAAAACAAAGGCACAGTCCTGAGAGTATATTTTTATGTTTACACCGAGGAACTTTTTACTCTAACTGTTAATAATTTACAGCTGTATGAGTGCAGTGTGTCCCTCTCTAAACGAATAACCAACATTTAACTCACAGTTACAAGAGAGAGATGCAATCCGCCTTTGTCGTTGTCCCTGTCGGAGTATTTTTCCTTTTCGTGTTATATAAACAAATATAAACCTTATGCTGTCAGTAGTAATGTACGATTTAATTTGTCTAAATTTGCTTCGTAAGCATTCATTCATTAAGCAGGAAACACAATTACGTGTCGTGTCGTGTCATGAAGCGCTAGAAGCTTATAGCGCGACACGACACCACACGACACGTAAGTGTGTTTCCGCCTTTATACAGAGTATAAGTTCCTTGGGTTACACACTTAAAGAGTGTTTATTCTATGGTTTGTCAACACTCAACAGCTGTTTATCTGTGCTGTTTAAAAATATGATTGACCAGTAGGCTAGGTTTGTTTACAATCTAATAATAAAAGTTAAATCAATTTAATAAAAATACAAAATGTCTAAACAAACAAATAAATATTGTCAAGTTTGTTTAACAACTAATGAAGAAGATAATATAAAGGATTCGACATGTTTTATAAAGATTTTCATACAAATAACTGCAAAAGAGGTGAGTGTATTTTACGTAAATAAAAAATATAAATAATCCTTACACATTCACACAACGCCATCTAGTCCCAAACTAAGAAGAGAACTAAGAAAAGAAGAACTACTAGACAACGGATAAACATATTTAAATACTTTTTTTTTGTAAATACATACCTACATATTATACGAAAAATTAAAAAGTTTGTTTTGGTCTATTAAATTGTACTAGAACTTCCTTGTAACGGAGAGATACGTGGCCTACTAATACCACACTGGCCAGACGGATTGGTATAAGGTTTAATTTAAAGTTTTCCTTCTTTCTATGTAAAGGTAATATTCATAGATAGTCCCTCAGTCGGTTTTACGACACTCATGGGATGAAATGGAGTGGTGACACACTGTAATCTTACTCCGTCACCACACAAAGTAAGAATACACCGTTTGTAATATTAAGTTTAATTGCAGAAACTATATTTAAAAAGAAATGTAATGTTATAAATATTTTTTGTAGAAGTTCCTTGACAAGTTATGGCTATGCATGTGGTGTAGAGCTACTATGAAAAATACTGTTGAATTAACAAGACTAGCATTACAATCTGAACAAGTATTCAATTCTAAGAAACAGGTAATTGACAACATCTATACTAATATTATAAAGAGGTAAAGTTTGTGTGTTTGTGACGTTGTAGGGGGTAATATCTGGATCTACTGAACCGATTCTAAAAATTATTTCTGTGTTGAATAGTCTATTTTCTGGGGAGTTTCATAGGCTATAATAATATAGTATCACGCTATTACTAATAGGAGTGGAGCAGTAATGAAATATGTTTAAAAAAGTTACGGCTTAACAAAGTGGGCACGGGTCAGCTAGTTTAATATAATTTTGTTACTTAATGTTTTTCCATTATTTTATGTTTACATAGGAAAGACCATGCAGCTGAATGTAATATATGAATATAATATTAGTATAAATTACATTATTAGTTTCAGGATGTAATTCAAGGAAATCTTAGAAATAAATTATCATACTGTAGTCCTACTATAAGTTATATAGCTATACCACCTTCTTATTCAATAGAAGAACAAGAAGTAATGTGTAAAGAAGAAATACATGAGTCAAACAAAATTGAACTTAATTGCAATGAAGATAATGTCGAATTTAACAAAACCGAATTATTCAACTTTGTTAAAAACACTTTTGAAATTGACAATGAAAAACAAAGTGTTGAAAACGAATTTGAATTTAGAATTCAAGAAAAAAGAAAACAGAATACTTCAAGAATGGAAGATTTGAAATTCGAAGTTAAATATTTGAATTTGGAAGAGCAGTTGGAACAGATTGAGATTAAGAAGAATAAATTTAAAAATAAATATGGTTTTGTCTGTGACCTCTGTGGCGCTGGTTTTGTAACTCAGGAGAGTTATGAAGAACATGGAGTTAAACATACAGAGGTGGGTTGATATTTGAAGGACTGTTTAGTATATAATATAATTAAGCCATTACATTTTCACGACCTCTGTGGCGCAGTCGGTATATTACATGGCTGCTACGCAGAGGTCTCTGGTTCGATTTCCGCTCAATGCCAATCTTTGTGTGCATGAACATGATTTTTTGCATTGGTCTGAGTGGTTTCTATGTAGGTATAATATTTAGGTATTTACAAAAATAAAGTATTTAAGTATGTTTATCCGTTGTCTAGTACCCATAGTACAAGCTTTGCTTAGTTTGGGACTAGATGGCGATGTGTGAGAATTATTAATGGCCGGAGAGGGATAGGTATCCCTCTATAAGATATAAAAGATTTTTCTTCTATGTATTCATTGAGATGACATGCAAAAATTTTTCCATAATTGGCTTTTACAAAAGCCTTGGCAGAAGGATGGGATGGTAACAATAATTGCTCTTTCGAATATTTTTTATTCCTTATTTACTAATAGCCCTTTAATGATATTGCATGTTATATAATATATAACATGCAATATCCATGAATGGGCAATATAAATACATATTATGTATTTGTCGCCAGGTGGCTATCTGTATCAGATTCAGACTTCTTCAAGTGTGTAAAGGCACGAGGTCTTTGTCAACCTCGCTCATCTTTCAGGCAAACACAGGTTGTTAATTAATAAACAGGATTTGTAGAACGTAAACTTATATTCACAAATTTTAAGCAAATACAACTTTCTAATAATTTTAAAGGTAAAAGTGGACGCCAGCAGTCCGTGGGCTTTCCACCACCACGTTCTGCTAGAATGACGACTCCTTGTCATTCTCGTCCGAACATTTTGAATGTTTGTTTCATAAACCAGTATTAACGTCTAAGAAGGTTTGACGCTGTCTAACGAAAAAGGCTGGTTTAATTTCACGGCGCCAGGGATGCGCCTTCATATTTATATTGCCCATTCATGGAATTTCCTACTATAACCATTGCCCATTTGTGGAATTGCCCTCTAACAGATTTGCAAATTATTATAATTGCCCACTAATAGATTTGTGCAGACAAGTATTATAATTTGTATTTGTAATTTTTTTTACAGAAATATGGACAATACAAATGCAAAATCTGTCACCTTAATTTCAAGTCGAAATCTGTGCACGCTCACCACATTTTAATACACAGACGCCATTTTGTGTGCAAAATATGTGGCGTCAAGATAAGCAAGCGTTACGCTTGCGATGTTCACAGACAGAGATGTGGTAGTATACAGGAGTATGTCAAGTGTGCGTTATGTCACAAGATATTTAGGTATGTTGAGCATTATGGTATGAAATGTTTAATTGCCAGCTGTGGCATGATGTAGTGATTTGAATCTCAAGCTGAGCAAAATTGCGTATTGCCGGTAACACGCTAAGCTAACGCAGCGCGCACGTGGCTTGAGCGTTGCTTACTCAGCCGGGGTATGCCGAAATCAAATATGAGGTCAGCCTAAAAAGACCAAAGTAACTGTATGTGTGGTGACGAAGTAAGAATACAATATGTCATCACCCCATCTCATCCCATGGGTGTCGTAGAAACCGACTAAGGGACTATCCGTGAATATAATCTTTATGAAATAAAAAGAAGGAAAATTTGAAATCAAACCTGAGAAAAACCCTATACAAATCCGTCTGGCCAGCGTGGTATTAGTAGGCCAAGTATGCCTCTGTCACGGGTGGAGGCCCGTCCCTGCATTAGGACATTAATAGGCTGTTATGAACTGTGTGTGTAAATCTATTTCGTGTATGTTCTATCTATTTTTATGTAAACTTATTGTTTCAGTGATGTCTATTCCTTGAAAATACATGAGAAGCATCATAATCTCGAGGAGAAATATTCTTGTACTAAGTGCGATGCCAAGTTTAAAACTAAGAATAAATTAAGTGTACATTTTAGGTAAGAATATTAGTTACTTGCTGACCCGTGCCCACTACGTTGAGAGGCGAAAAAAACGCGTCCGTTTTTTAAACATAGTTCATTACTGATCCACTCCTATTAGTCATAGCATGATACTATAAATGGACTATTCAACACAGAAAGAATTTTTAACATCGGTTAATTAGATCCAGAGATTACCCCCTACAATGTCACAAACACACAAACTTTTCCTCTTTATAATATTAGTATAGATTAGCTTTTGCCCGCGGCTTTGTTCGCGTCTTACCCATTTTTGGGAAGTGGAAGGTTAGAAAGGGGCAAACAGTAGCCTATGTTACTCTCCATCCCTTCAACTATCTCTATTTAAAAAATCACATCAATTCGTCGCTCCGTTTTGCCGTGAAAGAAAGACAAACAGATAAATACACTTTTCCATTTATAATATTAGTATGGATATTAATAAAAAGGAAATATAAGTACTAATATCCGTTGTTCTGTTACCCATAACACAAGCAGGTTAAGTCTAGCTTACTTTGGGAACAGATGGCGCTGTGAAGAGATATCCGTGAATATTTATTTATTTATCTACTTAGTTTTATTAAGTTAAGTCATTTCTTTTTCAGATCTCACACGGGCGTTAAGCCATTTAGATGCAAAGAATGCTCTAGAAGTTTTTCAACAAGTTCCAACTTAAATGCACATTATAAAACACACACAGACATACATAATTATTATTGTGTTGAATGTAATAATTATTATAAAAGTGAGAAGAGTTATAAGAGACATATTAATAATACTGTTAAACATGCAAATGTAACAAGTATGTTCCGTGTTTCTGTGTAGAATAATTATTGATAGAAGAATAAACTCGTCGAAACTTATAAATTTTTACAGCAAGACTCCAAAAAAAGAGGATTTAATCTATATCTACCTTATCATCAAGTAGCACAAGCTACTATGCGTTTCAAATAAGAATAGGACTGTTAAAGCGCCATCTTGTTTCGCATTTCTAACGAACTTCATGAATGTCATGTACGGTAGGAAAAAAATAAAAACAAAATTTTTACTTTAATATGTTATATAAATTTTTAAATAAATTAAATTTTAATTGGAATTCAATTCTTCCACACCACTTATGGCATCATAGCTACGTTCTTCATCCGAATAAGATTCCATGTGAAACAAACTGCAAAGTTAAGTTTAAAAAAAAAACCGGTTTTTTTCGTAAGGTTTTTTATGTTATTGTTTCAATGTAACAAACAAATAAAACGGTAAAAAACGAAGAAACACTTTTTTCGTAAAATAAAACAATCTGTTTCTTTCGGAATTTTCAACGCTAAATATTTTTATTTAAATTATTTTACGAATTTTTTTGTTGGTCGTACTAAAATGACAGTTGCCATATGAAGTTGGCAGCAAGTGCGATCCTATTCTTATTTGAAACGCATAGTAGACAATCATGCTACCCTTCAGAAGAAATATCTGTTTCTGAAATCGATGCTCCTGTTACCCTGCAGGGTTTACTGGCCCACCCACTCCAGCGTATCTTACATTTAAACGACGAACCTGTAAATCATTACATGAAATGAAATGCATTTATTGGTCTAAATGTGGATACAATTGGTCTTATAATATAAAATGTAAATAGTCCAGCACATTTGCCATTGAAAAAAGAGAATGTCAGAATGAGAGTGATGTGGTGAGGAAGGTGTTGGACATGTGTGGATATAGGGGAAGAGGACGACCAAAGAAACGATGGATGGATTGTGTGAAAGACGATATGGCTGCGAAGAGTGTTACTTGTTGATAGGAAAGTATGGAAGAAGAAGACATGCTGCGCCGACCCCAAATAAAATTGGGATAAGGGCAGGGGAATGATGATAGAAAAAAGAGAATGTCAGCCAATTGGCTTGTACTTTTTATATTTCTTGGGGATTTGATGGAAATACTGGGCAATCGTAAAGAACATTCAAAAAAGAAAAGTCAATAATTGCTACAACTGTGGTTCTATTGAAAATTCAGGAATTCGGAGGCTAAAACAGTTTAATATGGTTAAAGCCAGCCCCAAAGTCATTTCGATCTTGTAGGCCTCTTCACATTCAATATGGAAAAGAGACCCAAGATAGAATACTGTCTGAAAAAGAGTATGTTGAGGAACAAATAAGGCGTTTGACTCCTATTACAACTCTTACATCAAATTATTGTCTTTTGATTTATTGTCTTCACAAACTGTAGTTTAACGCTGAGCTTAATTGATGGAAAAGTTTTCAATATAATTAACAACACGTCTTCCCAATTAAGATGTGCTATTTGCAAACTGACCTTTCACGAATTTTAATAACCTAGACCTTGTTTTTTCATTAACAATTACAGAGGAATCGCCACTGAAAAACGGCATGAGTCCTTTACATGCATATATAAGATTCCTGGAATTCTGGCTGCACTTGGGATATAAAAATGACCCAAGAGTCAGACAGTGGCAAATAGTTAAAAATTCCTATATGGGACAAATGACTGCAGAAGGAAAAAACAGATTCAAAACCAAATTAAAGAAAGTATGAGTCTATTGTAAGACATTTTTGAACTTAATGCAGGCACCACAAATGACGGCAATACGGCTCGGCGAATATTCAAAAGTGCTGAAAGCCGCCAAACATTTGCTTATATACTTGGCATTGAAAAATGGCTCGACGGTGATCTAAATGTAATTTTAATAGCCGGGATTACGAGTAGATGCAAAAAAACCGGTTCATTTTGTAAAAATGTGGCTTATAAGTATGTAGAGAAATACAACTGGCACCCTATGAATACAACTTTACATAAAATTGTAATTCACGGAGATAAAAATAAATAGAATTCTGCGCCACACATAGGACTACTCTCTGAATAGGCTAAAGAGTCAGAAATAAATTTTGGCGTTTGGATAGGGAACATCACAGCCGTAAAGATTCTAGGGTTCATACTATGATGGACTTATTCCACAGGGCGCTTGAATTATCCGACCCTGTCATATCAGGAATACGGCTGTGGAGGTCGCGGTAACAGCACCACGCCTCCAACGAAAGGATCCCCGACCAGGCGACACCCTCGCTTGCCACCATCTTGTCGGTGGGCCAACTGCCCAACGGTTGTTCGTTGGACGTTGTATATATGGGGAATGGCTGTGCAAATCTTGATATCGCGATTCAGGACGCAGTGGCGACATCTGTTGATTGTGGGGAGTACTAAGATAGTGTATGTGTTCGCTTAAGTACGTTGCTAGATGACGCTACACGGCTAAAACAACGCCTAAATAACCGAAGGAGAATGCCACTGCCAGAAGCTGTTATAGAAATGAAACAACCAGACATTTCTGAATGTTTACATGAAGATAACAGTGATGACGTAGAAAAAACTGCATGTACCGAGAGTGAAGAAAATGAATTCACAACATTTCTTTATAACGATGACTGTTTATTTAACACAATTATTTTTATTACGCCTAAACTCTATTACAATTATAAAGTAAAAAAATTTAAATTTACATCTTAAAAAAATTGCGAGAAATTACCCCGGTTTCGGGTAAATCTTAGTATTTTCGAGATTCCACGGAATTAATCGTTGATTTTTTTGTGTTGGTAGTCTAGGGGAAGTGGTCACTTTGAGGCAAAATAAAACACTGTGTGTCGTTAAGAGCGTTTATAGGGCTCACTAGCGCCGCCAATAGTAAAAAAAGACGTAATTCGCAAATAGGATGAATAATGCAAAATGTTGGTAACGCAGTCTTGAGAAAACATTTTAGTCTGTTAATTGGAACGTATACGGCTCAAAGTACTTTAAACATCGTATTGAAGTAATTTCAGCGTATAATACAACTTAATGCCCCCTTATCTGAATAGAACTCAGAGTTGTATAAAGTCGTTGTATAAACGTGCATTGACGTTTATACAACTATTTGAAATTACCATTATACAACTTCACTGTTATAGCCAATGAAGTCCTACTAGGAACGTCTTTACGACTTTTACACAAACGTTATTTGTAAAGAAGCCGTGAGAACTACTCTTACGTGACAATAGCAAAAGAGTTACCAATTGCACTCTTACACGACTCTCAGTCAAATTCTTATACTATTATGCAACAATTATACAACTAAAGTAAGTCGTTGAAGTACCATTATAAAAATAAAAAAAAAATAAAAAAATGTTTTATAAGTGCAGTATAAGTGACATTGTAATTAAGAAATGTTTTTCTATGTTTGTTGAAACGAATACTTGTACAGGGCAAGTTAATATTAACCAAACTAGAGTTGGTTCTGTACAAAAATTAATTTTAAATGCAATAAAATTTAGATTAGCGCAGAGTATGTATCATATTGCGCAAAGTGTGGAAAGTGGTCCTAGTGCTTTTGCATTAGTAGAGGAAAAAGAAGACGAAGAAAATGAAAAAAGAGTGGTTTTTGACTGACAAGCATGAGGGTTTCGAAATAACATTTATATAAAATACTTAACGACACTTATATAAATTTGTTAGGGAATATTATAGAAAATGTCACCGAATGTTTTTGAAAAGCCTAATCATCATTTTTAAATATATTTATGATAAATTTTATCAGTATGAGAAGATTAGAAGCTACATTTAATATTACTGACCTAAAGTATAAGCTACTGTCCATAGAACATGGATCAAATATTTATTTTACTCCACTCATTCATACTCTAGTGTGAAAGGTGTAAATAAAAATAAATTAATCAAATTGGTTTTATTTATTATTAACATTCCAATAAAATAAAATAATTTTTTTTAGCAATCACAAGCATTAAACAGATTTCATGCCTTAATATTGAAAATATACAAAAAAAATTATCATCTTATTATATCCGACTACTTATGTAGGTACTCTAATTTATTCAAAGAACCCTAATTTTGTTAATATGGCTGATACTAAACTGATAAAAAAATAAATGCACAAAATGAAAAGTCGTTTTGGTGTTGTCTTACTGTTGTAATCAGAACCATATGTTGTGTAAAGGTAAATATTTGTACGTTCGCTAAAAATGTATGGTAAATTTATGTTTATTTATAGGAATTAGTAGGGCGCGTTTGTTTTATTGCCAAAACTAACGCATATTATACGATAACATTAATTTCCCATTAGATATATGCACTACAACCACTTTAACACGAGCTAAAGATGTTACACATATTTAGTTTCTAATTAAAAATGGCTACTTCCTTTATAAACTTCAAAGACTCGATCGATGACACAAGAAAAAGTTACCTCGTTATAGTTTAAGTCTCAGTTTTGACACTTCAATTCACTTTGCAACAAAAATGTTAAGTACATAAAAATCGTAATTAACACTGTCATGTCGCAAAATGCCGTGAAACAGCGATAAAAATAGATTTTGCAACATCTACACGACGACTACAGAACTAAAATTTCATTTATACAACGTTTACGCGACTATATTACAACTCTGATTCGTATAAAATGGGCCTATTTTCGGTCGCCTCAACGTTACTACAACGTTCTTGTAACCAGCTTTTAGAACCAAAAGTTCAAATGCAGACGTTGTAGTGACTTCAAAAATGTTTGTTGGGGTATTTGTATAACACACTCTCAACACTTTAAATTGTCTTCAATTAGATAAATGTTGCATTGTAAACAAAAATGGCCGTTTTTTTTTTCGAATTATGTTTTTTTTTCTATTAGCGGCTGTAGTGAGCCAGGTATAGGCCCTTATGTGACTTCAGAGTGTATTGTGTGGCTTAAACACGTCACTACAACTACACTATGAACAAGAAGGACTACTATGATCCTTAGAATTATGTAACAAAGTCATCTTGTATAACAACCAGTAAAGTTTTAATTAGTTATTTAGTTATAAATTGAAATTAGTTTCATTCTGCCTAACAGTTAAATACATTTTTTGTTACAAGTTTTCTTTACCTAAAAATCAACCTTTATAAATAAATATTCCTCACACATTCACACAACGCCATCTAGTCCCAAACTAAGCTACGCTTGTATAATGGGTTAGTACCATACCTTTAGGACCCAACCCGTTTTAAATGTTATTTATTGTCTAGTTGATTTGGTCTATTTGATTGTTTGCATTGGTCTGGGTGTTTTCTATGTAAAGTATTGTATTTACAAAAAAACAAAAGTATGCATGTTTATCAGTTCTCTAGTACCCATAGTACAAGCTCAGCTTAGTTTGGAACTAGATGGCGTTGTGTAAAATAAAAAAGACATGAAAAGAGCGACAATTTGTAAAAACACGGCGCAGGTCATTAACCTCGTGACCCATACTAATATTAATGTTTTATTATCCCTATAAAATATTTTCCAAATCAATATAAATATTATACAAAACTAGCCTGGTGTCCGTGATTTCTTCAAGAGTATTTAAAGACTAGCTGACCCGTGCCCACTTCGTGGGTCGGCAAAAAAAAACACGTCACTTTTTTAAACATATTTCTTTACTGCTCCACTCCTATTGGACATAGCGTGATACTATATAGCCTATGACGCTCCCCGATAAATGGACTATTCAACACAGAAAGAATCTTTAAAATCGGTTTGGTAGATCCAGAGACTACCCCCTACAACGTCACAAACACACAAATTAAATTTGTGTGTTTGTGACGTAAAATTTTTACCTCTTTATAATATAGTATAGCTAATTCATACAATATACACACATCAAAAAAGTCTAAGCAACATGCATGATATTACAAATTTACCATTTATATTAATTAATTTCTAAGTATTTACTCACTCAAAGTGTATAGGTAAGTAAACTTTTTTGTTATTGATGACATACTGGCTGGTTGTAAAAAAAAAATTTCGATTATGTTTTGTTTTTTTTCATAAAATTCAAATGACTGCGAATTTGTTTGAATTTGAGTGCATGTTAATTGCTACGTTTTAGTCTTGATTTTATAATTTTACCAACTATTTAAATACAGTTGGCGACAAAATTGAATTGTTAGATATTCTTTACGTCATGGAGCGACGTCATTTGACGGCAGATGAAATGCAAAGAGCTGTAGGGATGTTGCAAGCGGGAAGTAATCAATCTCAGGTATCTCGACATTTTGGTATTCATAGAAGTGTTATTTGTCGTCTTTGGCAGCGCTACAATAATACAGGGGAACCCGCTGAACAGCATCCAGGCCGTAAAAGGAGTACAACCACTCGGCAAGACCGGTACATACAACTGACTGCAAGACGCCAGCCGATGTTAACCGCTCGAGAGATAAGTTTGAGGCTACAAAATTCAAGTGGTGTTGATGTAAGTCCCCAAACTGTGCGAAATCGACTGCATGAGTACGGCCTACGAGCTCGACGCCCTATCAGGTGCCCACCGATACGTCACGGGAATCGCGCTCGTCGAAATGAATGGTGTAGAGAACGCATAACATGGACCCAGGAACAATGGGATAAAATTATGTTTTCCGATGAGTCGCGATTCGGGTTTAGGCCTGATACAAGAAGGGTGCGAGTGTACCGTCGACCCGGAAATACTGAAAGACTCAGGTGCGTTCAGGAAGTTCATCCATACAGCGGCTCAACAGTTATGGTATGGGCGGGTATTATGAAGAACAGGCGAACTGAGCTCGTTTTTGTAAATGGAAACATGAACGCTGAAAATTACGTTGAGGATATTCTCAGACCTTATGTCCATCCATTTGCACAAACCTTTGGCTCCGATTTTACGTTAATGCATGACAATGCGCGTTCACATACAGCTCGGCGAACCAGTGAATACTTGGCAACGGAGAACATCCAGGTATTGCCCTGGCCTGCACAATCGCCAGACCTCAACCCCATCGAGCACGCATGGGACATGCTCCAGAGACGTGTTTTGAAGGACTTGGACGGAGTGACAACAACCCAACAGCTGAAGGATTTGCTACAATTCCATTGGGAGCGAATACCGCAAGATGACATAAACAGTCTCATTAATTCAATGAATAATCGTTGCCGACAAGTTCTGAATAGCAGAGGAGGCCATACTTTGTATTAAATTGTCCTATTCTTTCACAATAAATTCATTTTCTTAAGAAATTTCAATTTGTAAAAAAAAAGTTTAGTTTCTTATGTACCTACCTGTATATTCTAATATTGTTAATTTCTGTTATTAAAAGAACTTATAAAGAAAACAGCTGTTATTTTTACATCATAGAACCCTAAAAATATTATTTTAAAAATAAAATACAACGTTATAATTAAAATAAATGGTAAAATAAATTAATATAAATGGTAAATTTGTAATATCATGCATGTTGCTTAGACTTTTTTGATGTGTGTATTTATAACTAGTAACCTATATGTTATTCTGATGTTCTTATAAGCTGTATTATCATAAAGTTCCTTCATTAGTTTTACCATTAAGAGGAGTAACAAACATGCATCCATACTCACAAACTTTCGCGCAATAATTAGTAAAAATTTTAAACACGAAGACACCGATTCCCGCCTAAAATTTTTGACAACCGGTTATTAAAAGCAATAAATAAAAGAACTAGTTTTTTAATTCAGTGATAGTGACAATGACTTCGCGTTCGGTAGTGACGTACTTTTACAAATGCGTGTATAATACTGTGAGATTTAAAAATACTAATTTTCAACAACAAACTTTATTATATCGAGGTAGGTATGTAGTATTTTATTATTATTATTTTATAATAGGATTAATGTCATTATTTTAAAGTTGCTACTTTATTTACTTAGATGTTTGCCGAGTCTGTTATTAAACTGGTTAATTAGCGTCGTTCTACATTTTGGACATTATTTTATTGATTGATAGTATAATTTGGAGAGTTAATGTTATTACTAGGTATTTAATGTTTTTTATATTTATAATACCTGTTTTCTTGAAAACCGAAAGTGTGTGTAGGGTCCTGAATATTTTTATTCGCAAAATAAAATTGTTTAACCAGTTTTTATGTTACGAAGCGAAGTTATGTTTGTTTTGCTTTTGAAATTATATTATTGATGAAGTTCAAAACTGAGAAATTATCCGTTAGACATTAGACTACGTCATCAGTGGCAAAGCGGTCGTAAGCAGCTACTGTGCGTAAAATCGCTGGTTCAAATCTCGCTCAAGATAGTTTTTGTCTTAAGCTTAGAGATAGGTACGTACCTGTGATGAAATGTTTTATTTGTTAGAACAAGAGCTTATACTTAAATGTTATCAATTACAGTAGTACGAACAGTAGTATGTAAGATTTCCCTCGTTGTGTCGTTTAGTAGGTTTAAACAGTGAAGTAGGTTCATAGAAACATGCGATTATCTTTATCTAGCTGACCTTAAATTGGTTTTTAATGTATTAATTAACCTATTATTAAAATAATATCAATAAGACATTTGGAAAATATTATAGCACTACCCGGTCACATTATCTCGAGACGTAGAGTCCATGACGTCACGTCGAGTGGGCCGTACCGTACTGAAGCGCTAAGAGGCGAGCGCGGGGAGGTGAAAACAACGGGGGCGGGAAATTCGCATTCCAGCGAGGTCTCAAGATAATGTGACCGTGTAATAGTTTGGTTTTTAAATTATCAATTCTTAAAAAAGGTTTTTTTATGTACAATACATACTAACAAAAAAGGAGAGATGTATAGGTACAATACGCGCCATCTTAGTAGGTCGTCTTGAAGTTGTCGATACAGTATGCGTAGAAGTCGTTATTGGTAACTAAAGTTAGTGACTATATGCGCGACACTTTATGAAGACAACTTCAGGCAGGCCAAATAAGATTGAGCGTACCTACTGTGTATAATATGTTTCACAGTACCTACAAGCTCTGCTTCGTTTGGGACTAGATGGTGTTGCGTTAGGAATATTACTGGCATTGAGTACATACTTACCTATAAAATAATAAAAAAAATACTGTTTAATGTAATGCTGGATTTGATAATAAGAGGTCGTAAGAGCAAAATGATTAGACAAAATCTGCTTAGATAAACAATCGTTATGTGTTATGAAGTCAGTATTAATATTATTTGTATTATTACGGCAAGTTTGTATGTAGTTATACCTAATGCTGCCACTCGTAACAAAAAAAACCTCCGTGTAATAGATGTTTAAGAAACACCGTGGGTTTATGTCTCCGGGATTGGGGATTTTGACAGACCTTGGCACCTGCTATCCTTTTGTAGATCGTCAAGTCCCTACAAAAGCTACAAAAGGATGTCCAAGTAAAAAAAACAAGGGCAAGTGTGTAGCACTCTAAACAGCAGATAGGCATATTATTATAGGTAACAATATTAACGGGTATTAACGATTTTAGGTAAACACTTTAATTATTTACCTTGAGCCGATTGACGTTTCGGCCAGGCTTCATCTTTTATAGGCATTCGATCTTTTATATCGGTCTTCTCGTGACCATGGCTGGTGCCTAGCCGTATGGAAATTAGGCGTTAGTTTGGCCCTGCGCAAACGTAGACACTTTTTTTTGACGTCATATAGTATGTATTAAGTTGCAGAAACTGCACACAACGTATGCAGGGAGTGGATGATTTCATACTGGTTCTATAGAAATAAAATATTCATCGGTAGCTTGTATCTGACACAAGACACAAGTGTCTACTTTTCCGCTGGGCCTTTAATTATACATGTATCCTAACAGCCCATTAATGTCCCACCGGGCAGGGACGGGCCTCCTCCCATGACGGCGGGAAACTTGGCCTACTAATACCACGCTGGCCAGACGGATTGGTATAGGGTTTAATTTCAAGTTGTCCTTATTTTTATTTCGTAAAGATAATATTCACGGATAGTACCTACTTTAGTCGGATTTTACGACACCCATGGGATGAGATGGGGTGGTGACATATTGTATTCTTACTCTGTCACCACACGGACAATTGTGATGATGTATGGGTGTTTGTTACTCTTTTACGCAAAAACTACTGAATGGATGTTGATGAAATTTGTAATAAAGGTAGTTTAGGGTGTAGAATAACATTTAAGCTACATAAAAAACGCGGGTAAAGCCGCGGGCATCAGCTAGTGTATGTATAAAAATTTACATTAATGTACGGTCAAGGAATTTAATTGTTTAGCAGGTACACAACCTACGTAATTTAGTCGTATTATATACCAAAATAATCCTAGCGAATTTGAAAGATATTACACCTCAAAATTGACATAATATAAAATATAACCAATAAGTATGAATCGCACTTCAAACTTCTTTGTTTACAAACTTCCACCATTCTGTCCAAAGAGTAAAAAATAAAATTTTGACAGTATTATCAATACAATGCATTGAACCAATCAGAACAGCGAATGCTACTCGATATACTTTATTGTTAATAGTGACACAAACTCGGACTAAAGGCTGATTTACACAGGGTCAGTAGACAAGTCAGTTGCAGCGCCAATGTCGGCGCCGCGACTGACTTGAACTGTTTACATGAAGTAAGTAGTAGTGGTGCGTTTCTCACGGTGAGCACACGTGTGTGAAGTCAGTGGGAAAAATGAATTCGCGAAAACAACTGAAGCGAAGATTTAATTATTTGTTAAAAAAATTATCAATTTTGCTCTTCAATGAGTCTCTAATAGAAATGGTAGAGAATGAGATAACTAAAAATAAACGACCATAGGTAAGAAAATAGATTCTATCGTCAATAGAAACGAAACTGGTGGCTCTGCTTTGTTGCTGAAGCAATTGCAATTTGAAGATCCTGCGGAGTACAAACTGGCTATGAGGACTTCATTTTTTTGCGTTTCATTGCATGCGGTGTTCGCCTATAAGTAGTTATTACACTTACAATGTTAAACGTAGCTAATTAAGGAAGAACTGTTTTAGTGTAAATAGCTGTTGGTGAACCTAATAATAAATAAATAAATAAAAATTTTGAAAAAAAACGTGGTTACTCTACAACGCAGCGGCAGTGACAACCACGCAATGACTTGTCTGTTTACACGGGGTTTATTTGGCTGTCACGGGGGTGCGCGGGTGGCGGGGGGCGCCAGCTGACTTCAAAATATTCGTGTGCGAATATTCAAGTCAGCGCTGACTTCAAGCCACTGTACTGACTTCAAATCAGTTTACACAGGCTTTTTTTCGAGTCAGCACTGACTTGCCTCGAATTTGAAGTCAGTTACTGACCCTGTGTAAATCAGCTTTAAGGATACTGTTTGATGGAGATGGTAGATAAGGTCTAGTTTAGTTTGACTTAACTTTGGTCTGTCAACAATATAAAATTGAAGAATTTTATTTTAACACAAAATACCTGTCTGTCATAGATAGACAAGGCTAGGTATATATACCTTGTCTAATTAATTTTACGACTCCCAAGACGTCGGGGTTCGTCATCCGTCGTCTGTAGTCGGTAAATAGTAACCTGACCGATTTCAAAATTAAGCAAATTGCTAAACAATTAAATTCCTTGAGTGTACATTTAATCTAAATTGTTATTCGCATCGCTACATAGTCTAAACATATGTCAAAGGTCACACCAAACAATTTTGTAATCATTTTATAACGTTATGTAATATAATTTATCATTTAAAACAAGTTAAGTATTTGATTCAGTTACACTTTAGCCATGTTGCGAACAGGTCTATTGTTGACGCTAGCCGCATTTGGAATTGCTAATCCGTAAGTGTTTTTTATTAATAACTAGCTGACCCGTGTCCACTTCGTTGGACGGCGAAAAAAGGCGTCACTTTTTAAACATATTTCATTACTGCTCTACTCCTATTAGTCATAGCGTGATATTATATAGCCTATACTCCCAGATAAATGAAATATTCAACACAGCAAGAATTTTTAAAATCGGTTCAGTAGATCCAGAGATTACCCCCTACAACGTCACAAACACACAAACTTTACCTCTTTATAATATTAGTATAGAAGTATAGATTTACTGGTGGTGTAGCAACATAATTATGTATATGTTACAGCCAAAGTAATAAATATGAATATTGTAAATAATAACTAGCCATTATGTATAATGGCTACTCAATTTAGATAAAGTGATAAATGTCGCAGAATTAATCACATTAACTAGCCATTATAATATATGTTATAGTACTGGCAAAAATACAATATTAAGGCAAAAGTCGGAAACAGTTGGTTAGGTTAGGTTAGTATAGTGACCAAAGAAAGGCAAGAAACATTTTTTTTATGTAAAACTAGAATAATATAGTATTACTATATTCTAGCACTCGCCGGCCGCTGCCGCGGCACGCTTGCTTCGCTCGCTCGGCTCGTGCGTCCTTTGGTCACTGTACTAACCTAACCTAACCAACTGTTTCTGACTTTTGCCTTAATATTGCATTTTTGCCATATATAATGGCTAGTTAATGTGATTAATTCTTCGACATTTATCACTTTATCTAAATTGAGTAGCCCTTATACATAATGGCTAGTTATTATGTATAATATTCATATTTATTACTTTGGCTGGCTGTAACATAATATACACACCTCAACAAAGTCTAGGGATATTTTCACGATATTTTGTATTAAGTTGAGAAACTCAAAAAAAAATGTTTTATTTTTAATTCTTTTGATGAAAACTTACTTTGTTAACCTTTTTCAACCATTCTAAATTTGAATTTGAAAAATAAAATTAAAAATAAAAGATTTACGCGGCTTGAACGTAGTCAAGTTCGAAAATTTCCTTTACCAACAGTAAGTTTTGACTGCTTATTTGTGTAAAATTTAAATTTTATAACAATTTAAACGTTTATTTCGAATGATTAATATAGTGTGCATCAAGCAGCGGCGCCATTTCAACATAGAGAAAATGTTAAGGGCAGTAGGCATGCTCCCAGCTGCGGGTACTGAGCATAGTATTGCTAAAGAGATTGGAACAGTACAAAATATGAAATCAAGGTTATGGTCACGTTATCGTGCTACTGGTGAAGTGGCTGAAAGATATCACAGCAAAAAGTCTATCACCACTCAACGACATGATCGATTTTTGCAAGTTCCCACGAAAAGGCAGCCAAATGTTACTACCATGCAGCTGGCTTAGAGACTCCAGCTCTTGGTGGAGCCTCTTGCGGGTGACCAAACTGTCAGAAGAAGTCGGCATGAAGCCCACCTTTATGCTCGCATACCGCTTTGAACTCCAGCAATACGTTGAGCAAATCGCGCACGACGACAAGAGTGCGGTCGTGAACATTTGCTCTGCAAAGATGACCTGTTATCCGTAGTGGTGTTTACACATGAGTCCCGGTTCGGTTTCCACTCGGATTCACGTAGAGAACGTGCTTGGCGAGTTCCTGGTTGTGATAGCCGTCTACAACATCCTCAGAAAAACTATTCATACCACGATAGAACAATTATGATTTGGACGGGAATTTGTGACGGTCGAAGAACAGAGCGCGTTTTGATCAGAAACACCATGACGGCTGAAAAATAACTTAACGAGGTGCTAGAACTAATAATCTACCCCCGTAGACTACAATTGGGTCAAATGGACGATAACAACCGTCCGCATAAAGCGAGAGTGATGACGAGCTAGTTGCAGGAGCACGACGTATCAATTTTATGCTGAACCACTCAATCGCCTAACCTCAAAACCATAAAATACGCGTAGGACATGTTCAAAAGAAGGGCTTTGATGAATTTTCCTGCATAAACTTACGATGGAAGAGCAACTTTTTTTGTATCTTAGTCGGACCTGTAACATTATACTGCATCAAGACCTGGATAACTTAATCCAAGCATGAAAAACCGTTGCAGGACCGTTATTTACGGTTTTTTTAACGTACTGACTACTGATTACTCACTTAACAGTTTAAAACAGATTAATTTTCGATTATTTTCACTTTTGCTTAAGAAACAAATTCATTGTTAGTTTTACTAATATTCCAATTTTTTTATTTATTTGAATAAAAAATTATTTACGCAAAAATAATACTTTTATTTAATTCTGGATTGTAGCCTGATAAATTACCTTTATAAAAATATAAACATGTTGTATGCTATCTTCAATAAATTTGGAGTTAATTGTGTAAATACCAAATATCCCTAGACTTTGTTGAGGTGTGTATATGTTACAGCCAAAGTAATTAAATAGATACTATACATAAGGACTGGTCATTATAAATAATATCCAAATTGACTAGACAATGTGATAAATTAATCACTTCATCTAGATATTATTTATAATAGCTGATCAAAGTTAGTCAAAGTAATAAATACGGTATAACCAACTAATTATTACCTTAATTATTATGAGTATTACTATATTCTAGCACTCGCCGGCCGCTGCCGCGGCACGCTCGCTTCGCTCGCTCGGCTCGTGCGTCCATTAGTCACGTAACCTAACCAACTGTTTCTGACTTTTGCCTTAATATTTTATTTTAGGACATATTACTTTAAAGCAAGAAAAAATAGGATATTTAAACAATTATAGTACCCTATTTTATGACACACAAGTATTATAGGTAAAGACGATTAGGTAATATACGATTTCGTATATTATAGTAAATATATCCTCATATAAATAGTAACCACAGATAAATCAACCGCTCCGTATTATATAAATATAATCTAGTAATCTTTATCTACTTGTTTTATTACATTATCTGAGTCTTTGAAGATATTATTTATAATGGCTAGTTAATGTGATTAATTCTGCGACATTTATCACTTTATCTAAATTGAGTAGCCATTATACATAACTGCTAGTTATCTATACTATCTATACTATATAATATTATAAAGAGGTAAAGTTTGTGTGTTTGTTTGTTTGTGTGTTTGTGTGTTTGTGACGTTGTAGGGGGTAATCTCTGGATCTACTGAACCGATTTTAAAAATTCTTTCTGTGTTTGATAGTCCATTTATCGGGGAGTGTCATAGGCTATAAAGTATCACGCTATGCCTAATAGGAGTAGAGCAGTAATGAAATATGTTTATAAAAGGGACGCTTAAAAACGTTTATTTTGCTTCTACTGCTTAAACGTCTGGAGATATATTGAAATAATGTATTAGAGAATTGTACCTTTAAAAAAGTTTTACAATTAAGAGACTTAAGATTGTCGTAAAAATGCTAGGGTGTCGTAAAATGATGAAGTGTGTTGTAAAAGATGGAAGGGTGTCGTAAAAATGCAAGGATGTCGTAAAATGATGGAGGGTGTCGTAAAATGCATGGAGGGTATCGAAAAATGATGGAGGGTGTCGTAAAACTGCTAGGGTGTCGTAAAATGCATGGAGCGTGTTGTCAAACTGCAAGGGTGTCGTAAAATGATGGAGGGTGTCGTAAAACAGCTAGGGTGTCGTAAAGTGATGGAGGTTGTCGTAAAATGATGGAGGGTGGCGTAAAATGATAGAGGGGTGTCGTAAAGAGAGACAAATGTTCTGCACTTAGTAGACATTGTTTTCTGCCCAGACTTAAGATTATATTCCTTTAAAACATATACTTCTATACTTAATATTATAAAGAGGTAAAGTATGTGTGTTTGTGACGTTGTAGGGGGTAATCTCTGGATCTACTGAACCGATTTTAAAAATTATTTTAGTGTTGAATAGTCTATTTATCGTGGAGTGTCATAGGCTATATAGTATCACGCTATGGCTAACAGAAATAGAGCAGTAATGAATTTTTTTTTAAAAAGTGACACTTTTTTTTCGCCGCTTTACGAAGTGGGCACGGGTCAGCTAGTTATGTATAATATTCATATTTATTACTTTGGCTGTAACATATACAAACTTATAGGTACTTAGTAGTATATTTTATCTATAATTTGTCTAACATAAATACATATTCGATTTTCGCTTAAATTATGATAACATAATTAGTTAATTCTGTTTTATTCAAGTAATTATTGATCACTTCGGATCTCTATATAAACACAAAGGTGTTTATAGTCAACAACGTTGACGGTGTGCCTTCTAATAGAAACTGTAATTTGATCTGCATAATCGATAAAACTATCATGTCACATCAGCCGCTTATTTCCGAAATTTATATTAGTTTTTGAAACTTGGTAAGTAAATGTACTTATTCTGTAAAACTAAACTAAAGATTTTTACAAAATAAAAATTTTCCGGGCTGATCAATCATACCTTTTTGAGGGCTGATCAAGAGCATTATGATGACTAACTCGAACCGACTACAAGGTGTTCTTACCAGTTGTCAAGTGTCAGAGGGTCCAGGGAAAACTCTGGCAAGGATAATCCTAGAAACCTCCAACGGACATTAATTGTCGTTGAATATTAAGAGAAACTTTTCAAAAGGAAGCTATCGTTGAATCTAAGAATCGCCATCTCAAGAAAAAAGAAAAGCTATCGCGTTTCCAAAACCTCTTTCCAACAAGTAAGAAAGGGCATCAGGGAGGTTTTAATCGGCACCTGCTCGCGTAGTCCCAAGGTTATGAACATAAAGATTCACCACAAAAATAAAGTTCCTACTTGTCTGGATCTGTTAACTCTCTTGATATCTATAAACTCCAATGATATAAGGAAGTAATTGTACTGTGACCTACTTAGTTTTATCTCTGCATCTCACCCCAGGTTAAGGTCAGAAAATGGTTTAGGCATGTTGTTCCCCTCAGTATCTCCTTTATAAACAAGTACCTACATAATAATAAAAATAACCATAACGCTACATAATATACTTATTCGAATGAAAATGTTTAAATTGTTATGCTGTGCTGAGCATAAATCACTTTTCTCTTATTTTCTTCGTTTATTAAGTTGTCTTGCATTGTTTTTGTTTTCGCTTTGTAAGAGTGACATGCAGGATACTATTTTTTAGGTCTTTCCCTACTTCACGAATCACGTTGTCCCGGTAGCTAAATTCTATTACTACCGTTTATTTTGATCGAAGTTACCGTTTATTGAACAAAGCATGAAGGAGGTAGGTATACGAGTTATGGGATGTATAAGTCTTGCTTATCTTTGACTCCCGGTTTCATTTCATGGTAACATGGTTAGGGATAATCCTGTGTTAACCTGGCATCAGCAATACATTTCACGCAACGGTTGTTTTTTTTTTCACAGAGTTCTTTACAAAAGGTTTATGGTACCTACACTTCGTCTTTGTTTTTAGTCGTACTACAAAATTGCTATAGTGTGACCACAGGAGCTGTGCACCCCCTGAGGTATGCGCGCGGCGAGAGGGGGGTGGACATATAGAGTACATGTTATATACTGGTATAGAATAAACAGTCTATGATGTAGCTACTAGCGACATCTGACGCAATATACTTAAGTTATTTGGCTGGTACGGGTCGCTACACGAGCGGCTGTAGCAGTTTTCTATTAAAAGACAGTCATTTTTAAAAACTCCAAGAAAGTAATTACATTATTGTATAGTTTTAAGCGTAAATAGGAACATTATTAGTGTTTTTATAATGTAACTTTGAGAAAAATGACATCTAGCGGAATGTATCAAATACTCTAAGAACATGAAATTCTTAAAGAAAAAGATAATGTTCGAATTGTTATGACACTGCTGTCAATACTCGTGACGGCAGGTAAGTGTCCGTTATGGTAGCATACACAAGGTCTATATCGAGTTGGTTACTATGCCAAAAAACTCTGCATAAATAAAAAAAAAATCCAATTGTTAAAATTAATGATGATTAATTAGAAATCGTTAACACTACAGTATTCCTAGAAATTACATAAGACAGTAAATTAAAATACCCATATTGAAAAATTGTCAGGTAGGCTTTCTTCAGCAACACACGAAAAATGAGTAAAATGATGACTGCATTGCCAGTATCATCATCATCATCATAACAGCCCATTAATGCATAAAATAAATATTAAATATACAATGCTCAAAAATGTATGGACACCATCCCCACTTTGTAGCACTTTAAGATATATGCTAATCGAAAGGTATTAGTCATCTCTCCATTTTATTGTATGACAGCAAAGCTCAAATGTGTATCCGAAAAAAGTTATATCGACTTGAAGAAACCGAAATCAGTCACAATGATAATTAAATTATTGTTCATGATGTTTCTTTTATTTTAATTAATACTGTGGGACGAACTTATTCTGAGTTTTGAAATGACTCCCGACTTTTTGTAAAGTGGCCATGGACGGTTTTAGGAGTTTTCAAATAAAAATAACTTCATAATCGCAACTTTTTATTTTAACATAAATAGTATTTTCAGTGTCTATTACAATATTGTCCCAGGCACTGGCTGGCCCAGTGAAATTGTCTTAATGCCTTCCAATACCAGAGTACCACACGATACTGACGACATGCGCGCAGGCACCAACTGTTCTCATACCAGTTAAGCATGAACAGTAATATCCCTGAATGGCGTTTATATCCTGTGCGTTATTTATATTATTATATTTAGAACCAAATACCTGTAAGAGGTCGCATTTGACCTATGTCTGGATAAAATTCGTCCCCTCAAAAGAGTGCAATCTGCCGTGTTTAGCGTATTTGTTCATAATTGGCTTGGAGTTGCACAAACTTCTATGTTGCGGACGAAATAATGAAATAAGACTGACAGACTGTACCTACCTTTAAAAAAAATAGTTGTTGTACTTTTAATATTATAGCGTAATGAAATAATTCCAGCCCGGCCCCTAAGAACCGTTAATATCTCCGATAATATTGAATTTTGTATTGAAATAAAGTGTTACACAGGCGTTATTTCAGGGTTACATTTCTACTGTATTAACAGAATTACTGTACCTATGTTTTGTAGTTCTCGAGATATTCAAATCACTTGTGAGCATATTATCTGTACCAGTACTATGAACATAAATTTACATGGATTTTTGACATATTCCACTGTGAATTCGCATAAAGCATTTACCTTCACTAATTGAGTCAGAATTTCACGCATTATTTTTACATAAAGAATTTAACAAAAGAAAAGTTCCCTTTCTATCAGAACTATCACGTGTACGTAGCGTACACGTGATCATAACGGACACCTATTTTTTCTTCGTCCCCCACCTCGCCGCGCATACCTCAGGGGGTGCACAGCTCCTGTGGTCACACTATAGATAACATTTTTACAAAAACTTAACAAACCGGAAACAACCCGTTTATTTCGCTAAAAAGAAAATACAAAATACAAAAAAAAACCAAAACGTCAATTATGTCAAATGAATAAAAAAAAGGATCTACTACGGCACCTGTTACGACGAAATTAGAATAAAACTCGATAAAAATAGATAAAATCGTAGTGATTTAATAATGTGTAAAGGACATATCTATCTATTTTAAGATAGTGTTATTATTTAACTATCATTCTGTCCTACGATAAGGTCATTCGCGGAGTGATCCTCGCTTTATTAACTGAAAACCGGCTGTAATCTTTTGTTTACAATATTTTACGTAATATTATCATTATTATAAGTGTAAACAAGATAGAGTAAGGTTCTCAGTGTTGAGTTTGAGCTAAATCAGCGGCAATTTAATGTAAGTACAGTATATAAACCTTATCAATTATATTTAAATAGGTTATAAGATGTAATTTGCGACGAAGTGTCATTTTATTGAAACAAAACTCCTTGCTAGTATTCTATTTTATTGTGCTAGAAGTTGGAATTATTGTGATTTCTTGCCGTATACAGTAAGTGATAAATTTATATGTAATAAAAAATTGTGATCCTTATTGACAAAATTGCAGTTTCTAAATAGATTCTAATTGGGAATGGAAGTCGAAGGATTTACTATGCGTTTCAAATAAGAATAGGATCGCACTTGCTGCCAACTTCATGTAGCAACTGTCATTTTAGTACGACCAACAAAAAAATCGTAAAATAATTTAAATAAAAGTATGTATTTAAAGTTGAAAATTCCGAAAGAGACAGATTGTTTTATTCAACGAAAAAAAAGTTTCTTCGTTTTTTACCGTTTATTTGTTTGTTACATTAAAACAATAACATAAAAAACCTTACGAAAAAAACCGGTTTTATTGAAAATTTTGCAGTTTGTTTCACATGGAATCTGATTCCAAAGAAGAACGTAGCTATGATGCCTTATGTGGTGTGTAAGAATTAAATTCCAATTAAAATTTAATATATTTAAAAATTTATATAACATATTGAAGTAAAAATTAATAAAATATTGTGTTTATTTTTTTCCTACCGTACATGACATTCATGAAGTTCGTTAGAAATGCGAAACAAGATGGCGCTTTGACAGTCCTATTCTTATTTGAAACGCATAGTAAGTTCTTGTTTTCGAGCTATATCCAGGGTACAGTTTGCACAGAATAATTACAAAGGTTATACTTACCTAATTTTGACTTCAATAAAGTAAATTATAATTTTCATCCCTGTGAGAAGAATATTAATTTATTACATCCATCCTTACCTACTATGGGTTATTGTTTATGATATGCCTTAATTATTTCAGTATTTTAATAAATCCTATGTTAGCAACAAGCTTTTAACTCAAAGGAGTTCTATATCCTATTGCATCTGGCTGAGATTCAATAGATTCCTTGTCCAGGCTGCTATCTCTGCTAGGAAGAAAAAAAATTAAGTGCCCTAAACCATAAGTCAGCTTCCACCCTAATAAGTGTCCAAATTAAGAGACAAAATCTCAAATATCGATCCCTGAAATATTAATTAAACGACATTTTGTCGAAAATGAGTATTACTTATATTAAAATTTGAGGACAGCCTCCTCCAGTGATGAAGGGATACTTGGCCTACTAATACCACGCTGACCAAACATATTGGTATAGGGTTTAATTTTAAGTTTTCCTTCTTTTTATTTTGTAAAGATGATATTCACGGATAATCCCTTAGTCGGTTTTTATGACACTCATGTGATGAGATGGGGTGGTGACATATTGTATTCTTACTCCGTCACCACACAGAGATTATTATAATGAGTATTAATTAGTAGAGTGTTTATTTATTTATAACATTAGTAGTGAGTATTATTTATAATATGCGTTAATTATCTCATTATTTCTATCAATTCTATCTTAGCAACAAGGTTTTAACTCGAAGGAGTTCTTTTGCATTGCATCTGGCTGAGATTCCATAGATCCTATTTTTTGGCGAGTTAAGTACAAAGTAGCCCCCTCTCTCGCGTTTTGCCAACCTAACCCACCAAAAATAGTATGGAGATCTATTCAAATCAACTTAATCAACAACTTACTACTTAACTCGCTACTGTACTTGTCCATGTGTAAATTGGGCTTAAAAGAGTTAAGTTGAATAGGTACAAATATCAGGCTTCCCTGCTTGGCAATAAAACTCGTGGGGCATGTATAGGTGTATTCTTAGTAACTATGTATTCTTAGTTAGTAACCATAGCGATGGAAGTCTTAAATATTTTTACACATTTTCTCATTGCTGTGTAGACTAAAACTAAGCAGATCTTGTATAGGTACATACTTTTATTTGTTGCTAGACCTTTTATTATCTATACTAATATTATAAAGAGGTAAAGTTTGTGACGTTGTAGGGGGTAATCTCTGGATCTACTGAACCAATTTTTTAAATTCTTTCTGTGTTGAATAGTCTATTTATCGGGGAGTGTCATAATTGCTATGCCTTGGCATTCATAATATAATAGATAATTTTTATATCAATGAAGTGACTGAAGATTGCAAATTATCTTAAAGATAAAAAAGTCATTACAAACATTATGTTCATAAGTACACATTACATAAAAATAGTAATCTTAAATCTCCAGGCCAATGTACACACAGCAACACATCAAGTTAAACATTTTCATTTGAAATTGTGTCTTATTTCAAGGTATTAAGGTACATTAGTGTCTAGCTTGATTAGTTGCTGTGTGTACTATTACTAGGCCAAGTTTCACTTTATCACCTAGAGGAGGCCCAGCAAGAAATAAATAGTATGTTTAACAATTTATAATCAGGTATCAAGAGAAATCTGTGTGGTGACGGAGTAAGAATACAATATGTCACTACCCCATCTCATCCCATGGGTGTCGTAAAAACCGACTAAGGGACTATTCGTGAATATTATCTTTACGAAATAAAAAGAATTAAACTTGAAATTAAACCCTATACCAATCCTTCTGGCCAGCGTGGTATTAGTAGGCCAAGCATCCCTCCGTCATGAGAGGAGGCCCGTCCCTGCAGTGGGACATTAATGGGCCGTTATGATGATTTGGGGTCTTGTTTCTTTAGTAGGTCAGCAATAGGCATAGCAACAATTACAATATGAACTAAGTACTATCTTATGATTGTTATCAAAATAATCCTTAAATTGTTTTTATCTAAAATATGTTTTTATTAAATTCATTTTCCTTATTTAATATCTCTCAAAAATAAACTTATAATACTTTTTTTCAAGTGTTATCTTTTTAATACTTGTTGCAGTATCTAGCAGATATTTTTAATTCTCATTTAGGTTTTTTAGTCAATGGTGGGTTTTATAGTCTACTAGCTGATCCGTGCCCGCTTCGTTAAGCGGCGAAAATAACGCGTCCTTTTTTTAAACATATTTTATTACTGCTCCACTCCCATTAGCCATAGCGTGATACTATATAGCCTATGACACTCCCCAATAAATGGACTATTCAACACAGAAAGAATTTTGAAAATTGGTTCAGTAGATCCAGAGATCCCTACAACGCCACAAACACACAAACTTTACCTCCTTATAATATGTATTAGTATAGATTTATTTATATACGGGTTGTTACCCGAGAATTTGTCACGTAATTTTTATTTTTTTGCGAGTCTGAATTTAATATTGTTGCGCGCCATAAAATCAGCAATCTAACAGTGAAAAATACCAATCAATATCGGTCCAACCGTTTCGGGGATTACCCGGAATATACACACAATTTTTTTTAAATGGAGTTTTAAGCAGTCGCATTGTTTTTTTCAATACTAATTTTTTTTTTCACAGCACGATGACGGTATACGATACCATAATCGTGGGTATGGGCGCAGCCGGCTGCACAGCAGCTTCGGTCCTCTGCAAGGCTGGCAGAAATGTGCTCGCGCTTGAAGCACAGGACAGGGTCGGCGGCAGAGTAAACACAGTGCCATTTGGTAATGGTATTGTGGAGCTAGGCGCTGAGTGGTGAGTTACTGTGTAAAATTAGCTATCTAACAGTGAAAGTTACATCGAAATCGGTCTAGTAGTTTCTCAAAAATGAAAGTAGCCTATGTAACGCTCCGTATAATTAGCAATCTAACAATAAAAGTCTCATCAAAATTGGACCAGCCATTTCGGAGTTAACCCTGTTTATACAAACAGACAGTTTCCCGAAAGGGTGCCTCTATATGAATAGAGGCACCCTTGATTCCCATATTCTATCCTGAAAACGACATCACCTTGAACAAAGTCGCAAGCAAATTTAAGTCAATCAACAATCAATCAATCAACTAGCCTATTGCAGTCTACTGCTATACATAGGCCTCTCACAACACGCGTCACAGAACACGGTCCTGCGCCTTCCGCATCCAGTCCGACCCAGAGACCTTTTTGAGGTCGTCGGTCCACCTAGCTGAGGGGCGTCCTACACTACGTTTAGTAAATTTAAATATTGTGTTTTTTTTTATCATTTATTTCCAAGACAAGTAGGTACATGAATACAAATTATCTTACAATTTACACCCGACTTAAGCCGTGAGGCTTATCTGCGGTTGTAGCAGTTCGCTGATTGTCTTACTACCACCCTAGTCCCAATTTAGCTATTTTATTTATACCTACTCAAGACCAAGGTAGTGTCTATATAATATGAAAAATGAAAATGAAAAAATGTTTGTTGCAGTAACTTAAATTTTACATACATAGCATGGTTGCCGGAATCTTTTAAGTAAAGAATTACTTGTGCCAACGCGAGCAAAATCGCGGGAAAAAGCAAGTGTCTGCGTATAGTCGAAAATACGACTTTCCTGCGCTCTAAAGTCACGATATCTCGAAAACGATGCCTTGTAGGAGAAAAGTGTTGAGGTATTTTTTGTAGATAATTTTATGGTCTACAAACTTTGTCTGGACCATTTCTCGGTAGCTCTCGTTGTTTCAGAGATATACGCAAAAAACGGAAATTTGTGACCTTTGACCTCGAATAAAAAACAACGCACAAGCGGGATCGATGGGGACTTTTGACATATCATTTGTAATGACGTATTCAAGGCCTGCACAAAAATCCAGCTTGTTGGGAATTAATGCAAACTTTCATCATAATTTAGTCTATTTTGACTGGGCTAATGACTCATTTAATGTTAATTAGTTATTGGTACTTTTTCTATGTCTAGGCACAGTATAGTAAGAACAGTAGTTTATCTTCGGCCGTCCGCCGAGTTATTAGCCTACTCTTTCGTTGATGCGTAGGGTTGTCACTTTTATTTTTAGTTGAATATATTTTTATGTTTACATACGGGTTCATTTTCAATTTTGTTTAAAATAATTTCAGGATCCACGGAGACCACCCAAGCCGTCCATACACTCTAGCAGTCCAGAACAACGTTACCATACTGCCGCAGGGTATAGCATTCGACGTATACAGGTCGGACGGTACACACGCAGACATTGCCGTTATCAATGATCTGGTCAACTTCACCCTGGAGACTGTGGATGAGCCTCCGCCAGAACCAGAGCCTCTTGGACACTATCTTACTAGGAGGTGCGTTGTGACTTACACATACAAAGTCTAGTATACACACACTAAGTGAGTAAGTGAAGTAAGCTCGTTGAGGTTTGTATATGTCGCAGGGAAATAAGGAAACCAGGGATTTCACGAAATCACTAGGGATATCACGAAATCCCGGTAAATGTCAAAATGCCTTGCACGTCGACGCTCACTGCCTAACCTAACCTACAAAAGTGTTTTAACCTTCAAACAAAAATATGAGCATTTCTTTTCTGGTAGAAACTGGCATTTTCGACATTTACCGTAATTATTACGCCAAGTATTATTAGGCCAAGTATCCCTCCGTCACGGGAGGAGGCCGTCCCTGCAGTGGGACATTAATGGGCTGTTATGATGATTATGATGATGGCTAGATTGACATTGAACAGGAATTCAACCAGAGACCTCAACTCACATTTTGATGTTTTTTCTTTTACAGAATAACAGACTACATAAAAACTAACCATTCAGCCCTGTACCAAGACAAAGATTTCTTAGAACAGTACCTTCATTTCGCTGATCTTCTCATAGATAATTACGAGTCATCTAATAGTTGGAACGATGTATCCACTCACAGTAAATATGCAGACTTAGAGGGGAACCTGCATTTGAGCTGGAATAAGTATGGATATAAGACGCTGTTTGAAATATTACTGGTGAGTTATTGTAGTCGCGCCTAGATGGCGTTGTACAGTTGAGTTTTAAGTTGCGGCGTATAAAGCAATGGTTAAATTTGGTAGTCGAGACTGGTGCTCGGGTGGCCGAAAGGTCATGTCGCTGGACGCGTATAGTCCAGAGACGCGGGTTCGGGTCCCGCCTCGAGTATAAATTTTTTCCATTGTCTTTCTTCTTTTTGGTGAGTTATTGTAGGTTAAGTAATCTCGTCAAGGTCTGTATTTGGGTGGGTGACCATATCCTGTTTCCTAAGCAACACAGGCGAGGTTTAGATATAGATGGGTGACCACTGCATTTGAGCTGGAATTTGATGAATCGGTGAGTACATCGTTATTGTAGGTTAAGCAAGGTCTGTTTTTGGACAACCACGGTGACCAACGTTAATGTAGGTTAAGTAATCTCTTCAAGGTCTGTATTTGGATGGGTGACCTACTGATAGATAATTACGAATCGTCTAATAGTTGGAACGATGTATCCACTCACAGCAAATATGCAGACTTAGAGGGGAACCTGCATTTGAGCTGGAACAAGTATGGATATAAGACGCTGTTCGAAATATTACTGGTGAGTAAAGTTAAGTGTCTCCGTGTGGTGACGGAGTAAGAATACAATATGTCACCACCCCATATCATCCCATGGGTGTAGTAAAATCCGACTAAGGGACTATCCGTGAATATTATCTTTACGAAATAAAAAGAAAGATAACTTGAAATTAAACCCTATACCAATCCGTCTGGCTAGCGTGGTATTAGTAGGCCAAGTATCCCTCCGTCACGGGAGGAGGCTCGTCCCTGCTGTGGGACATTAATGGGCTGTTATGATGAAATAATATTTTTAACGTGAGTATGTATTAATTTTTGATTCTTTTCCTTTTATTCCAGAATAAATACAACAACGGACCTGGTTTTCCCAATTTGAATCTTAAGTTGAAGCATGTGGTGTCCAAAATAACTTATTCTGATGATCCGAGTGAAAATGTTGTCGTTACTTGCGAAGATGGCACCACTTATCAAGCTAGAAATGTTATAGTGACTGTCTCTTTGGGAGTTTTGAAACAAAGGTAAGTCTGTTTTTTTAGGGTTCCGTACCAATTTTGAAAAAACGGAACTCTTATAGGATCACTTTGTTGTCCGTCTATCTGTCTATTTACCTATCTTAGGAACGCGTGGAGGTATCAAGCTGAAATGAATGCTGAATGATGACCTCGGTGGCTCGACGGTAGCGCAAGCGGCTGTCGTGCACGAGGTTGTGGGTTCGATCCCCACGCAAGACAATAATTTTTGAGATCCACAAATTATTGTCCTGAGTCTGGGTGTTCTTTGTGTCCGTTAATTAATGTTTGTAAAAAGTCCCCGCGACACAGGGCATGATCCCTAGTGCGGGAGTTGTCTTTGTAAAGGAAAATAAAGGAAATGTTCTCCAAATACTACGGCTTGTTGCCTCTTAGTTTAATTTAGCGCCACCTAGATATAAATTATGTAACTTTCTGAGATCAATGCAATCATTCATGTTTATGCCCAAAAATTAGGTCTTTTGTGAATATGGGATAAGGGCAGGAGGATAATGATGAGTAGCCTACGTTACACACCGCAAAGTTCTCAATAGACCAACAAAAATTTCATCAAAATCCGTCCACCCGTTTCGTAGAATACCTGCAACAGACAGACAAACAAAACTTTACTGATTTTTATTTTTGCTATTTTTATCTTGGATACTTTCATTATGTACAGTCGGCCCCAAAAGTCGCTAAACTCATTTTAAATTCCAAAACTGGTGAACACTAAAAATGTCATAAGTCAGTGTCGCACCAAGAGTACAGAATAAGCTTTACATACAGAACGACCATAACACGCTGAACACGGTTATTCCAAAAGTAGCTGAACCCTAGTAATTTCAAAATTAACTGCACCAAAGTGTGCAGCAGTTTTGGAATTTAAAATGTGTCACCTACTTTTGGGGCTGACTGTACTTAGTAAAAAACTCAATAAAAATTTTTTAGACATACCAATCTTTTCCAACCCCAATTACCAACATCGAAAGCCGAAACTATAGATTACATATCCATAGGTACTGTCGACAAAATTTGGCTTAATTTTGACACCATTTGGTGGGACCCCAAAATATCGAGACAAGTATTTTTATGGAAGGAAAATGACCTTAAAAATATTTCTCATGAAGATTTTTGGGTGCTTAAAATACCTGGTATTTGGTTATCTGCTGGTTCGGAAAGTAGCATAAGTTTTTGGATCTCAGGCGATGCTGCAAGACTGGTTAGTTAATATACCCAATATTATTCTTGCATGCAAGACTATGGGTATATTTTAAAGGTGGTGGTAATAGGTGATTTGATCAGGATTTTTCTAATTAATTATTTTTTTTTATTGTTTTTCCACGCACATTCTCTCGACGCAATCTAGTCTTAAACTAGGCAGATAACGGTTAAACATATTTTCATTGAAAATTAAAAACACCTAGACCAATGCCAACGTTTATTGGTATTTATGGACACAAACATTATCATTGAGTGGGAATCAAACCCGAGACCTCTGCATAACAGTCAAAGCAAGCAGCTAACTGTCACTGCGTCAGAAGTCGTAATAAAAATCATTTGACAAAAATACATACGTACCTTAACATTTTATTTTCTAGACACACAAATTTATTTTCACCACCGCTACCCTCCGAAAAAGTTGAAATGATAAACCATATATCTATAGGCGTAGTAGGAAAAATATGGTTAAATTTCGATACCATTTGGTGGGACCCTTCAATAGAATATAACGCATTTATTTGGAATGGCGAAGATAGAAAAACGATATCCCACGAAGACAGGTGGCTATTGAAAGTCGATGGCGCAGTATTATCTATGGGTTCGAATAATTCTATTAGTCTTTGGACGTCAGGGGACGCTACGAAATTGGTTAGTAATGCAAGAATTTCTTCTGGAATGTTACAAGAGAATGGGGATATTTTATTGAATGTTGCAAGAAAAAAGGATATGGTTTTAGATTCTTGCTAGGCAACGGGTATAATTACCGGAATAGTGTAAGAATATAGGTATATTTAACTGTATGTTGCAAGGAACTGGGTATATATTTTATATTCTTGTTAGAGAATGGATATAATTTCTGGAATGTTGGCAGGGAATGGGTATATTATCTAAATTGCTTTTATTTCAATAAAATACTAAATTTATATTTAAAGTAATGCTTAATTCGGTTAATATTACTAATTTTCTTGCATGTTTAGTATTGGTTTCAAAATTTTATTATCATCATTAATACCGCGACATTTATACCGCGCGCGAACGTTTACTTCGTCCATCGGCTTTTCCATCTTGATCAAGTGGTCAGTCCATGACTTGAGTCGTCTCCATACTCCCGTTTTTCTTTCTTTACTTTCAGCGTAGCCTTTTTTATGTTATTTTTTTTTGTTTTTTGTTTACTCTGGGGACGTGTCGGGGGACGGAAAGGGGTATGTGGAGCTCCCAGGGGTGACCCCTAGTGCACCCACTAAAATTTTCCAGCGGCACTCCTTCATCGCCTTACTTGGAGTGGGCCTGGGGAACCGGCAGAGGCTTTGCGTCTAGTCCCCCTAAGGCGATCCCCGCCATAACAGACGGGCCCTTCTCTTCTTGAGAACTTTCAGCGTAGCTACGTTATACTTATACGATAGTTTTAATCACATTTTTTTATTCCTAACAATTTCTTTTTACAGATACACCACTATATTCTCGCCTCCGTTACCTAATGAAAAAGCTGCAGTAATTAACAATTTATCCATTGGGGTAGTCAATAAAATAGTTTTACTGTTCCCACAAAAATGGTGGCCGAACACAACTACTTTCTTCGGTCTTATATGGAAGGGTAAAGATAGGTCGGATTTACCCCCCGAAGACGAATGGTTGACTAATATTTTTGCCGCGAGCACGCCTTTAGGTTCGGAATACGCTTTAACCGTTTGGACTAGCGGCGGCGTTTCGAAATTGGTAATTATCATATCATTTTGTCATTTTACTAACAAGAACATTTCATGGTTTACATAATGGGGATTTCCTTTTGACCTTTTAGGGTCGTAGCATACATCATCATACCAGCCCATGAATGTGGTGACGGAGTAAGAATACAATATGTCACCTCATCCCATAGGTGTCGTATAAACCAACTAAGGAACTAACCGTAAATATTATCTTTACGATGTAGAAAAGAAGGAAAACTTGAAATTAAACCCTATACCAATCCGTCTGGCCAGCGTGGTATTAGTAGGCCAAGTATACCTCCGTCACGGGAGGAGGTCTGTCCCTGCAGTGGAACATTAATGGGCTGTTATGATGATACTTTTGCATGGCATGTATTACATACCTATTTTAAGTTGGGATGGTTGCATTTATATATGATGCATTCTATAAGGGCTGCTAAGATTTGCATTTGAGATGCAAATCTAAGAAGAGAATTAAAATACTCTATCTGTCTTGACAATTATTTGCCTCAAAGATATTTAAACCGCATAATGGTTGGCATACACGATCCTTTCTATCGTCCAATCGGCATAACGCTGCAGGCTTGATCTAATCTCAATCAAAAGAAACGAAATACGATCATGCCATCAATTCTAACTGTCATGCCGATCCACTCGCACACACGGTCAATTATTATTCTAACTGATCCAATCGGTAGCGTCATGCCGATTGGACGATAGGAAGGATCGTGTATGCCTACCTTAACATGATGATGATGATATATACACACACGCAAACACACATACACACACACACACGCATGCATACACATACACACATAAATTATAAATAAAAAAACATAGATGTACTCTTTATAATATATATTAGGTATAATAAATAGTAGTAAACAGTGATTATGTACAAACAGTACTGAAAAACTTTTGTCCGACTGAACACTGTCTCCCAAGACACGAGCCTATTTGGCCCACTTTGGGAATCAGTATCAGTACCTACTTATTGTATTAAACTTCAAAGTCAGTGCCTATTACTATACTACAGCATGTACATTTTTGTGAAAATAAACCATTTTTATTTTTATTTATTTATATAATATTTGGTTAAGTACAAGTTGTTGCATCAGTCCAGCTTATTTCGATGATAGGGTAAAGCAGACTTAAGGTAAAGTTTGAAGAAATTATCCTTACAATAAGGGATAAGAATAAAACCTAATCTTAGGATTCCATGGATTCTCCGTGCGAGTGCCGGGTCCATCGCGTGATAGAGGACGGAACACTGGCGTAACAGCGTCTGGGACTCACGACCCGGATGTAGGTTTAAAGAGGCCCCCTTACGCGTTAGCGATCACCTTCACTGTCTGCCGTGTTCCGGCCTCCACCTATCCAAATTTGATAGGAACCTAATACGAGTAATACCGTTTTGGACATTCGTGATAGTAGAGAGCTTACTGAAGTTCTAGCCAGTCCTAGTTTTTTGAATAGATTGTAGAGGGATTTAGCTGGTGTACCCCTCGCACCTATTTCCACGGCAAACAGAGTAACCTTGTAGCCATTTCTGGTTATCTCATTATTTATATATGTCGCAGGGAAATGAGGAAGCCAGGGATTTCACGAAAAAATTACTAGGGATATCACGAAATCCCGGTAAATTTCGAAAATGCCTTGCACTTCGGCGGTCGCTACCGCGGCACGCTCGCTCGCCTCGTGCATTATGGTCACAGTTCTAACCCAACCTAACCCACAGAAGTTGGAATATTTCTGGTTCTTAACTTACAAACAAAAATATGAGCATTTCTTTTCTAGTAGAAACGGGATTTCGTCATATCCCTAGTGATTTCGTGAAATCCCTGGTTTCCTCATTTCCCTGCGACATATAGATAACTTCAAACCGAATGAATAAGATCCGACAGCTTTTGTATTTTAAAGTTTTTTTTAAAATGTTTTATAGGTAGAAACTTTACCCGACGACGTGGTAAAAAGGAAAATTATGGGATTATTGAGGAAGTTCATGGGTAAAGATAGAACTATACCTGAACCAACGAATATGTTGAGGTAAGAAACTAATCATTTTTATCTAAGCATTTTTTTTTCTAAGTTGGATTGCTCTAAAGTTGACAAGACGCTTGAGAGGGGGCTACTTCGTACTTAACTAGCCAAAAAATAGGATGGAGATGTATTCAAATCAACTTAATCAACAACTTACTACTTAACTCGCTACTGTACTTGTCGATGTGTAAATCGGGCTTAAGTGTAACTGTGTTTAGTACTTACAAGTACGACCGAGATACATGTTTAAAGAGCCTTTCAACATTTTTCATTATAAGACCAAAATCTCGAAAATAATAGTATCCTTCGCAGTCCAGACGACTTTTGTCTTATTTTGTTTCGTAAACATATCTGCGAATTTTTGCTTTAGTCAGCTTTTTGACAGTAAAAATGTATCAAACGGAAAAATATGACGATGGTATGAAGAACAGAACTTTAATAAATCTATATGTTTGCCATCAGGTCAAGCTGGTATTCAAACCCATACACCCGCGGTAGTTACTCATACGATAACCTCCTAACACCACAACAGCCAAACGCTAGAGCGATTCTAGCGGAGCCCCTAAAGGACAGGACTGGAGCCCCAAGGGTGCTATTCGCGGGCGAAGCGACAGATAATACGCATTTCTCTACTGTCCATGGAGCTACTGATACGGGATATAGGGAAGCTAGCAGGTTGATACAGAAGGCTAAGTTGTAAATTTTACCCCCCGATTGTGGAAAATTTTACCCACATTGGGAGAATATTTACTCCGATTGTGGAAATTTTACCCTTATACTGGGCGAAATTACCATTGTGGGTAATTGTACCCTGCATGTCAATACTCGTACCTTAAAATTAGTTGTCAAATTGTCACACAACTGACAACAACAACAAAAGACAATTTGACAACTAAAAGTTAACCGATTTTTTAACGATTTTAAGGTGCGAGAGTTGACATGCTGATTGTGGGAGAATTTACCCTTATTGTGGGAAAAATTACCCCATTGTTGTGGTAAAATTTACCCATGAGTATTTTGGTGTAGCTATCCTATTTTATATATTGACTAAACGTATTATAACTGCTCAAAAAATGTTAAAGGAAATGAATCATATCTATTAATTAAAAACTACAACATTGAAAGATTTATTAATGTTTAATTTAGTAGAAATTCGCCATTAATATGTGCCAAAATTGTTATTATAACCTACTTGTTTTTCGTTATTTTCTGTTTAATTTTTCGCTGTTTACAGCTATAATAGTAACTTAAAAATTCAACTTTTTTTTAAATTTTATTTATGTTTAAAGTAATAGCTATTTACGGTTTACGTACATTAGAAAAAAATAAAATTGTATTAATTTAAAAGCGGATTTCAAACTGTCAGAAAGACGGTTTTTTTAATTATGACTTTTCTATTTGTATTGATATATAAATATATTTATCGAAAAGACTTAATTTCGCCAAATAATTACCTAAAATATAGGTATAAATAATATAAGAAAAAATATATAAATTGTATACTAAATGTAATCAAATAATAAAATTTGTATTTTTTGTAATATTATTAATAAATGATGTATCTGTATTTGTGTGTTTTTACTAAATGTATAGGTACTTAAATAAATTCACGACATATTTCTCTCCGTGTGGTGACGGAGTAAGAACACAATATGTCACCTCCCCATCTCATCCCATGGGTGTCGTACAAACCGACTAAAGACTATCCGTCAATATTATGTTTACAAAATAAAAATAAGGAAAACTTAAAATAAACCCTATACCAATCCTTCTGTCCAGCGTGGTATTAGTAGGTCAAGTATCTGTCAAGTCCCTGCATTGGGACATTAATGGGCTGTTATGATGATGATGATTCCCATGTGGGTAGACAGATACTACTGAGAGCGCCGTATACAGCAGACAGCTTCATATACAAAGTATAAGTACTTGACAATGGCTCATACTTACATTTTAATACGAGGTAGGAACACGGGTAATAAAGGGTAATTTTACTCTATTACCCGTGTTCCTACCAGTAGTAACAACGGAAATTGAATTACCCCACTTACTACTAATGTTGAAAGCAGTAACAACAGTGACCATAAATTCCTGGTAGCGAGATTGATAGTAATACTGGCCATAAAGGAATTTTACTAGACAGAAACAAAAAAATCTATGTAGGGGCAAGGCCCCAAATCCTGGCACTGCACCAGATTATCAGCACCCCCAACAAAAACTCAAATTATAAGCTTACCATTAATTAATTTGGGATTCCGTTTAATAAAATGAAAAATAAGATCCTTTTGGAATTATAAACAGGGCCACACTACATTCTTCGATTAAAAAAAGCGATTTCTTTTATAAACGGGGGACATGTCCTTCAAATTACTTTGTTTTGACAGTTTCTTATGATCGTAGATAAGTTCAGGTTTTTATATTTTAGATCTTTTAGATTATTTATTATAATTTTTTATTTTTATGTTTTTTTTTTCTGAAACTTTGGTTGTTAGGCTAGGTATAAATAAAAGAGATTTTGCTATAACATTGGATTATTTCATTTATCTACTTAATTTTAAGGTGCTGATAATTGGCTCGGTCGATGCTAGTAATTGGTGATGATGGTGCCAATAATTGGTGTTAGGGTAATTATTTAGTCAAACTCATCTAAATAAAATGTGTATGCATAAAGACAAATTTTTGTAATAAATATCAATTACTTATTTAATAGTGAACCGAGAAAGCATGTTGTTAAAGTCGTTATCAGTATTATCACTAAGATAAACGATATTAACCTTTTAACCGCCGCACCATTTTATACTGAACGTGCCTCCACCGCCGATCATATAAAAACAATCTAAACCAACTAGTGCGTTCAAAAATTATCTCCAATCGATATGATTTTGTTGATATTTGTCTTACTGTATAATAAACATTGTCACAACTCTATAATTGTCAGTTTTCTATGTCTGACGTCATATGCGGTCTTATATTTAAGACTATGGCGGTAGGTACCTATTACTACAGTCATGATACCAGAGACCTAATAGTGAGGAGAACCTTGAAAGTTTTTGACTTATAGTAGATACCTGAAATAAAACAAGCATTCTGATATGGAGACCTTCCAGGAATTATTTTTGTTTTTTTTGGATAATATTTCATTACACTTACATTAACTGAAATTCAACAAATTAACATGAATAGCTTATAATATATAACCATATAAAAAACTTTTTATGAAATCAAAAATAAAATAATATGATAGGCTATTTATTAGCATAATATAGCGTATATTATCAGCGTAATTAGTATTAACATAAAAAGTTGAAAAAATAAAAATGAAATAAGGAGTTTAAAGCTTTACGTTATTAGTACCTAGGAGCAGCATACTTTGCGATAATAGTAGGTACCTAGTTAGCATTAACATAAAAAATAGAAATAAATGTTTAAAGGAGCAGCATACTTTGCGATAATAGTAGGTACCTAGTTAGCATTAACATAAAAAATAATAAAAAATGCTTCACGGAGCAGCATACTTTGCGTTAACCTCGTTCGCAATACGTGTAGTTATTTCTACAAAAGCCTTCTTGAATAGTTCAAGTTTTCTTTGTTTCCAAAAAAGTCGTCTGCCAGTATGGTAGCAATAAAGTTATGCCGTTCTGTGCAACTGAAACTATCTTCTGTTTGAGTAAACATTTCTTTACAACCGTTTACAGTTTGCGTCGACATATTCATGGAATATTTATATGTTTGTGTTCCACGACTCGCAAACATATCGGGAGTCGAATCCGTAGATCGTAATTTTTTACCGTCAGACGGTTCATAAAAATATTCTTGCGTTTCAGCTATGAATTTGTCTACGTAATCTAGTAATACTGATTGGCTGCAATCGGCATCTACAAAAAATATTATAATTTAAATCTATCTGTAAGATGGTTGGTAAGCTCTATGAAGGTGGATAAGAAGTAGTAATTTTTACCTGAATTGGACATTTTGTTAACGATAGATACTTATTTAATGTGTAGTACCAATACGTAATTAAATTAATGGAAAATTGTAATTCGTAGCTATTGCAAATTAATGACAGACGTGAGAGACAATTGAATACAAAATGAACAATAGACATTAGAAAAAGAAGATACGTACATGAAACTCCATGCATAAAATTTATCTCTGGCCAAGATGACTCGACTCATGAAACAATCTACTACATGGCTCGATACACAAGAAAACGTTGCATTGTCGGCACATATACCTGGTCTGTTTTCTTTTTTGTTTTGTTGCACACATTTTACATCTCTGGCTTTTTCGATTTGGTATTATTACAGGAAAATGAATTAGAACATCTGAAGAAAGTGTTATGAATGGATTTGTCGGGTGTCGCGGTACCACTACTGACGTGTTTTTGTTATTTTCAATGAGTTGTCTTATCACTTATCAGTATCACAGATAACTGGAATTCCGCAAATTGTAATGTTGGTTTATTTTTTATTATTTTGAACAGGTAAAATGCGTTTAACAGTTGCATATCAAACAGACGAAATGCAATTTTTTTATACCATTTCCTACTTTTCCGTATACAAGTAATTGAGCTCATCATCATATTAATATCAGCCGTATCGACCGATCCCATGTTTTTCGAATATTCGTAGACACATATTGGTTTCATTTTTGGTAATCCAGTATTTCTATCCTCTTTATCTGTGGGTACCACTTCTGAACTATGCATTGTGGTCAATATAGTTACAGGCTTTTTGTCCTGCCATTTGAGTGCCATCAGTGGCGGGGAGTAGAAAGTTTGTACCTCGTTTTTTTTCAATTTTCTAAACTTTGGCATACCTTTTCGGTTAGCTCGTACAGTACCACAAGCATATGTTTGCCTTTGTTTTAAATACACGAACAAATTTGGAGATGTGTACCAATTGTCTACATACAGTTGCCTATTACAATTTAAGTAGTCCGTCATAAGAGTCTTCACCACTGAGCCACTAATACCTAGTTCTGGTATAATTTCAATATTGGTATCCGTACCGCAATAAATAATAAAATCCACTATATAACCAGTTTCAACCCTTCAGGAACGTTAGGTCCTATTACCGGAATGTCCAGTCGGTTCATTAGGTCTCTTTCCCTGAATGTCCCATTCTCCGATAGTCTACTTCACTGAATGTCTACTTACCTGAACGTCCACTTCCCTGAATATCCATTCCCCGAACGTCGACTTCCTCGATAGTCTACTTCACTGAATGTCCACTTACCTGAACGTCCATAACCTAACGTGCTTAAAAGACCGGAAAGGCTATTTACATTTAAATATTTAGGGATTAAGATATAGGGGTTTTTTAAATGAACAATGTAATGTAGGTAAATAAAATATCAAATGGCCAGTTTTTTATTTAACTAATGGTAATGCATTTTATAATATTTTACTTAACAAAAATAAAACTCATTTGAGCAAGATAAACGCGGAATAACCGTAATATTTACGTCAATCAATAACTTCGTGTTTTCAATTTAGTTTTGCATTTCAGCCGGTAATAAATCCTTTTCAAAAAACGTATGTTGTCTATATCCCCATTTACTAATTTTCTTGATAATTGCTTGTATTTTTTATCAAACTGGATATCTTGCATTCTTCGATTTTTCTGGTCAATGTTTGAAATAAACTTTTTCTTATAAGACAATCATAATGTATCAATTCCTTTTTAATGAATAGATAACCAAATATAAATTTGGTGTTTTCGGAATTTTATATTACGATGCCATCCTTTCAAAGAGTTGGTAGTTCTATGTTTTTCAAGTACAGAGTTAAGATAAAAGTAGAAAAGAAAAGTAAAAGTAGACTAACGGGGAAGAGGTCAGTGGACGTTCAGGTAAGTGGACATTCAGTGAAATAGACTATCGAGGAAGTGGACGTTCGGGGAATGGACATTCAGGGAAGTGAACAATCAGGGAAATAGACGTTCAGGGAAGTGGACGTTCGGGTAATGGACTTTCAGAGAAAGAGACCTAATGAACCGACTGGACATTCCGGTAATATGACCTAACGTTCCTGAAGGGTTTCAACATCACATAGTACAAACAACTTTATGCCAAATCTATTTCTTTTGTTCGGTAAATATTGCTTAAAAATTAGTCGGCCCTTAAATGGAACTATGCTCTCATCAATGCACAGCCTGCAGTGGGGATTAAAGGTATCTTTAAATAATTTTTGACAATGGTCAATTAAAAATTGTATTTTGTGCAATCTTGAAATATTATTGGGCGCTGTTGAAGTAGCTTCAAAATGTATCATTGCCATAATAGAACAATATCTGTTTCTGCTCATCAAATTCCCATAAATTGTTGAATTTAAAAGATAATCAGTCGACCAGTGTTCCTCGATTGATAACCTTTTATTTCTAGTAAATAACATAGTGATTGCTAGAAATATATATATATCACATTTTGTAACATCACTCCAGCAATTCAATCTAGAATGTACTCGTATATCAGCATGCCTAATAAACGATTGATAGTTTAAATTTGTACACCGAACTATTTCCTCAACCATACTTTCATTCGCAAAGTGTGTAAAAAATGATAATTCCGTAGAATCTTTGCTAATATTTATGTGAGGTCTGATACCGGAACAAATATCATTAAAATTTTCAACAATTGATGAACACGCTTCTGAAGTCCAGTTAAAAACATAATTAGAATCCAAATCCTGTAATAGCATTGTTTTTTTATTAGTTATTGTGCAATAGGAAATATCGCTTGTACGTATTTAAAAAAAAATAACTTCCAACAGATAACCGTGTTTAATTATGCTAAGTACCTACAAATACTGACCTGTTCAACTTCCACTTCTTCATCTGACTCGAAATCAACATCATTTTCCTCTACTCCTTCTAATATTCTAATTAACTCTTCGGCGGTCGACATCGTAAAATAAATATATTAATATTTCACAAACAGAGATATTCGTGACGGATGATGACAAGAAAATCTATGATCTTAGGCGGTGATAGCAAAAAGATAGTAAGTCATAGGTCAATCTCTCAAATAGTGACACGATCTAATGCGAGACTACTAATTCAGATGCACAATTACTAATATTAAAATGGGCAGTAAAAATGGTTCTGTTTAGGTTAATATGTATTTTTTTGAGTCGACTCAGCGGATTTTAATGTAGTTTTAAGCAATAGGATTTTAATGTAATTTTCAAAAATACGTTCATTCATGAGGAAGTAATAAAACGTGTAAACTTAATAAATGTTTATTATGTACAAAGTTCTCATGGTCAGCTAGTATAGATACAATAAACGTTTTTTATACTATAATTTATATATTGTATTATTACAATACTTTTCCTAAGATCGATACCTTAGCTATTAAGCTACCTTAGCTATTAATAATAACTATTAATTAATTTGTTACTTTGCGACAAATGGTTTCAAATTGTTCAAGTTAAACTCGAAATTTTTCATCGATATAAATTTCTAATATTGTCACATCACTTACGTCTTATATATCAGACCATTGGCTAGGCGGACCTATAGCAGAAATGGAGTGCTTTTCATAGTTTGTTGCTGGCTTTTATCACGGAGAAAATATAATAAACACACAATGCAGTTTATTTTATAGGCATTTAAAACAATTGTTGAGAGTTCTGTATTATAATAATTTAAATAATACAGACAATCACTTCAAAAATAACAGTCAGAAATTAGTCTTATTTATAAGACGGCGGCGGTGCGAGCTAGATGTTATATGTCTTATTTATAAGACCATGGCGGTTAAAAGGTTAAAGTAAGACTAATAATTCTTAAAGTGCTGATTTGCGGGGTAGCATCACCCTACTTGTTTTAATGTTTTATGACGATAACAGGAAAAAAAGTGACAATTCAAATGGAAAACCTAAACTGATGGAAATTTTTTGATTATTTATTTGTTTCTGCCTAATAAAATTATATGCCCTACCTCGTTAAAAAAATTATGCGCCATATACTCCCTTAAATATAAAATAATTTTTAAGATGTTGTGAAATAAATACTTGCCATTTTCTTTGCTCAACATACCTATCCACAGCTAATCGATAATAGCCCAGTCAAAATAGACTAAATTATGATTAAAGTTTGCATTAATTCCCAACAATCTGGATTTTTGTGCAGGCCTTGAATACGTCATTACAAATGATATGTCAAAAGTCCCCATCGATCCCGCTTGTGCGTTGTTTTTTATTCGAGGTCAAAGGTCACAAATTTGCGTTTTTTGTGTATATCTCTGTAACAACGAGAGCTATCGAAAAATAGTTCAGAGAAAGTTTGTAGACCATAAAATTATCTACAAAAAAATATCTCTACACTTTTCTCCTACAAGGCATCGCTTTCGAGATATCGTGACTTTAGAGCGCAGGAAAGTCGTATTTTCGACTATATGCACACACTTGCTTTTTCCCGCGATTTCGCTCGCGTTTATAAGTATTATTAAAAATAAGGCTTATTTCAATATATGCAATATGCATGGTTGGTCTCAGCCTAATCTGTTTGAAATTGACAAAGTTACATACAAACTTTCATCCCCTATCTTATCCCTTTAGGGGTAAAATTTATCAAAATCCTTTCTTAGCGGATGCCTACGTTATATCATCTACCTGCATGCCAAAATTTAGCCAGATCTGTCCAGTGGCTTGGGCTGTGCGTTGATAGATAACTATGTCAGTCACCTTTGAGTTTTATAAATATAGAAGATTTCCGCACCACCTCTGAGGTAGGTAAGGCCAATCTTGCACCAACATTGAATCAAATACAACAGTACATTGAATCAAGTACACGGTGCTTTTTTTAACGTGTTTTCTCCAGTAGGAATACTCCTACCACATAGTGATCTATGAACGTGATAATATCAAGCACAGCCCAAGCCACTGGACAGATCTGGCTGAATTTTGGCATGCAGGTAGATGATATAACGTAGGCATCCGCTAAGAAAGGATTTTGATAAATTTTACCCCTAAAGGGATAAGATAGGGGATGAAAGTTTGTATGTAACTTTGTCAATTTCGAACCGATTAGGCTGAGACCAAGGATGCATATTGCTACTATATATTGAAATAAGCCTTATTTTTAATAATACTTATAAACGCGAGCGAAATTGCGGGAAAAAGCAAGTGTGTGCATATACTCGAAAATACGCCTTTCCTGCGCTCTAAAGTCACGATATCTCGAAAGCGATGCCTTGTAGGAGAAAAATGTAGAGATATTTTATGTCGATAATTTTATGGTCTACAAACTTTGTCTGAACCATTTTTCGATAGCTTTCGTTGTTTCAGAGATATACGCAAAAAACGCAAATTTGTGACCTTTGACCTCGAATAAAAAACAACGCACAAGCGGGATCGATGGAGACTTTTGACATATCATTTGTAATGACGTATTCAAGGTCTGCACAAAAATCCAGCTTGTTGAGAATTAATGCAAACTGGATAGGTATCTATTTTGACTGGACTATAAGTGTGTTTTTAAAAATAGACCTTTAAAGGATATGATGGCGAAAGAAAACATGAAATAACACCATAAATGACTTTATTGAAATCAAAAAAAATATCACAGTTCTTCTTGTTTTGCAATCTTGAAACATAGACTAGCTCATACCTTAGTGTGGTCTTCGTAGTTACTTCATACGATGTCTTCAGAAAAGAACCTATACTTAAGGGAGATTTACACGGGTGACTAAAGCCGCACGATTTTTGCCGCGCAGCGTAAATTGTCCGTCCATCTAAATGGCAATTCGGCTAGGCCGCAAAGGAGAATTTGCAAGGCGGTTTGGTGAGGCGATTAGTCAAGCGACTAGCTGCACGACGAATAGCGACCCGGGTAAATCCCCCTTTAAGAAATAAGGAAGTCCGACAGCGGAATGTCGTTATCACAGTAATTATTTTGTCGCAAGACGACACTTTGCCGTTTGCACCGCGCGAAATTTCGCTATGGCGAATGTCCCGTGGCCATGGCGTAACACTGCCCTTCTTTGGCCATGTATGGGGACATATGGAAGTCAAGAGGCCTTTGCTTAGCAGTGAAATGACATAGACTAACAGTAACCCTTTTTTAAGTGGGAAACCTTTTAGAGGCGTCTACCCGCCAGTCTGGCTTCGATGGGTAGGTGTATTGGACTCCCAAAAAAGCCGGTCTTCTAACTATAACCCACGGTATTTCATTACTACCTTATTTTTCGGGTTAACAGTATAATCAATTAACCCGACAGGTGCTGCCTCAGTTAAGTGCATGCAAATGCACGATTGTTTGTCTGGCTTCGCCTCTAGTCGGCCACACTTGGCAAATCCTCGGAGGCGGTCAGCGAAAGGTCAGAGACCGGTCCCCTTTCCCTTGTCCACTTTTGAAGCACGGATCTTCCAGACTGTAGCGAGCTTTGAATAGGTAATTACAGCGATCTTTGCAGGTTCCTTCTCGGGAGATGTGCTCAGCACTCTTTGGGCAGCAAAACACTATCAGACTCGTCGCTTGACGAGTCCACGAGCGATTCCGCGTCCCTCTCGCACGGACGCCAGTTTTCCAAGAACCACGACTGGTGTTGGTAGTTCGGGGTTCAAAATGTTCAGGGTTATAAAGGGTCAACCCATGGCAGTGCCCTCTGTACACTGGGTTAGCCAAATACTTCAAAGAGTTGGCCAGTTTCTAGAGGGGCTGCAATAAAATTGCAAGCGTGGACGTTTGTCTGCGTTCGACTGCTTGCGCTTAAACAACTGACGCCGTTTCGCTATCGTCTGACAACGTCGCGTCGCCACTCCTAGTGGCATGAATAATACATTCCTATTTATTTATTCCAGTCGCTAAATATTGTTTAATTAACTTTGCATCTGTACATTTAAAAAAAAATTTGAACAATTAACTTCAAAAAAATTTGAAGGTTGTACAATATGTGTAAACAAAATGTTTCATATTTTTAAAACGACCAAGGCTACATTGATGTTTATGCATTTTGATCTGCATTAACCGGGAATCGAACCCTAGGCCGTCACAGAGGTCGTAAAATATATATCATTTAATGCAAACAAATAACAAAGACTATTACAATAATATCACGTTACATCACAGCACACATTTAAGTTTCATAAATATTTTTCTGTAAATATTATTGTTTATCCATCACAAGCAATTAGGATCATACATTCGTATCCTATGTTTCCTGCGTGATTTTAAATCTCACTCAATTGATATAATTATATCAAAATAAATGTCAATTATATGAATAAATATAAAATAACAAATAAAAAACCTCATGATATATTCCCACACAATTTTTAGACCAATGGAGAGATATAAATATTCCTCACACCCTTTCGGACCCACGCTACCACCGCCGATACTACTGGTGGTAGCGTGGGTCCGAAACGATACCACCAAACCAGAAATAGTGATGAGACCAATTTGAATTTAAAGTAGGTAACTAATAAGATTTTGTTTAAGTAGTTACATTAACTTTCGGACTCGTGGCTCAAACATGAACATCACAAAACAAACGAAGATCGCGAAACAATTGAACATGGCTATTGTATTTAGGTAGGTACGGGATGTAAAAAAAAAACTAGGTGAAACTAGGTTTTATTACATGTCAATCAGGTTGAAAAAATATAGTTAGGTTAGAGATAGGTTACAGATAAATGACAGATGTGTAAATAAGTAAACAATTTGGCGAAAAACAAATTTTAAAAGGTCCCACTACTTATGAACAAATCGATAAATAAAACAGTGTAGTGGGAACTTATTGTAATACGTATAAGATAACTGTATTTATGAGGGAAATTATTGAAAAAAGGTTTCCATATATTTTAACAATTTTGACAATCGATCTTTGTTGTTACATTCAGATCTGATGTATTCGTAGCCTTCTAAGATGTTTGCACTTGGAAGAAGTGGCAAAGCTGCTATCAGAGAAACAATTCTTCGTTCTGCTTTGATTTTAGTATTTCCTAATAATTTTGCTTTCTCCCATATATTACGATTCCAGTGGTAATAACATCCTTTAAGCACAATGTCTGGAAATAATTTTAAAATCGCTTTCATAGGTGCAATTTCGTAATCACAATGTATCTTTTGTGGTTTCCAGTCTGGAAGTTGGGACTGGATCAAATTAAACAAAACCATATACTTAGCTCTTTTCCGTGCGATCGGACATCAACGCAAATATTAGTGGTTTCACTTTGTTTGTCTCCACACTGCTGGACATTATCACCATCAATATTATATAATTGAACAAATGGTGCTGGACAGGTATAAAAAGTACCATCCATGAAATATTCTTTTACATCAGGAATTATTTTTCGGGAGTTATATGAACTAAAAACAAGGATTCGAGTTTGCTTGCCGGATTCTACATTGAAATAGTCTGCTAAAATAAAATTTTGAAATTGAGCCGGGACTTCTACTTCTCTTACATTTTTAAATTTGGTTTTTGAGATATGCGCAGATTTGTTCCGAGCATCATGCAAAAAATGTTTGACGCTTTCATATGGAGGAAAATCATTGATTGCTAAATTTAATCCTTGGTCATAAAATTTTCTCTTTTTAGACTCATACAGTCTCTGAATTGGTTTATCCGATGCCACAACACTTTCTCGCAAATTACACTTTTCTTTTAAAATAGCATTACTATGGCTATCAGCTACGCAATTACTATGATCTTTCTGTGTAATGATAGTTTTTATATCCTTAAAACAAACAAAAAATGAATATAATAATGTGTGCACCGTAATAACAAACTAAGCCATCTGCCCTCCTCGAGCTTGCCACGGGCAGTTAACTTATAATTTAGCAATAATTTAAGCTATAATAAATACTATAAGCAAAGCAATTGAAAAAGACTAAATACCTTTGCAATCGTAATAGAGCCACAACATTTAGTATTTTTATATGTTGAACAGCGCCATATCGATGAACCATTTTTATATATTTTGTGGCGATGGTATCTGTATATTCCAAAAAGAAGGGCACGTCCCCCATTTATCTGAATGATATCAAAATGAGGGTCCTGTATTTCGGTCATCATATTATAGGTATGTAGTTATTCATTAAAGAACCAACGAAAACTTTTAACAGTAAAAGTCAACATTTACCTATTGACATAAAAGAAACTCATGACAGTCGATCTTGTTTGTTTATAAATGGCCAGGGTGAAACCGATAAAATACTTCTTGTTTAAAATCATATTGATGCTAATGCATTTTATTAAATATGAATGCGGGAGATAACAAAGGTCACACTTATCTAATACGGAAAATAATTACCTACGCATACCTACTAACTTTAACCTACGGTTTCGCTTGCGTCAGAAATTATTCTTGGTGATATCGTTTCAGACCCACGCTACCACATGTAATGTCTTGTATTATTATGCTATAATACAAGAATAGGCACTTATCTACAAATCACAACACTACTTGGTGGTATCGTTTTGGACCCACGCTACCACCAGTAGTATCGGCGGTGGTAGCGTGGGTCCGAAAGGTCCTCACACATACACACAACGCCATCTAGCCCTAGACTAAGCAAAGCTTGTACTATGGGTACTAGACAACGGATAAACATACATACATTTTTTTTTTGTAAATACCTACATATTATACATAGAAAACACCCAGACCAATGCAATACTACTAAACAATAATGTTCATGCACACAAAGATTTGCATTGAGCGGGAATCGAACCCAAAACCTCTGCGTAGCAGTCCGATACTTTTGCATAGTTATCAAATAGGTATTTAACTAAATTATTACACTTCATCATAAAGGATAATTCGTATCCTATTGTATGTTTTAAACATGATTTTAAATCTCACTAAATTGACATACAACATATTAAATGTCAATAATAATGATAAGTAATTATTTTTCCATTTACCTTCTTCCCTGATACTTTTTTTTCTTTGTTAACACAATAGTTAGCTTTTACAATGTAGGTAAATGTAACACTATCTTAGCTAACCCTGAATCAGAGTTAGCTAAAAGTCTGTATAATTTATAACTATCTAGTATAATTTAAAAATATTTGTATATATTATATGTAATGTGACTATGACGGAGCGACATAGTCAAATTGTGACAAAGCTCCCTAAAAAGATTTAAAAAAAAAAATAGTTAGCTTAAATGTGCGCCATTACCTGTACCAAATGTCATTCTATTATGTTTAATAATTATTGAATAATCTAAGAAAACGTTAGTCTGAAAAATCTAACTTCTGATAAAATCTTTATACTTACAAAACGTCAATTCTTATAAATAGTTTTCCCTGAACACTGAGTTGTCTTTGGTTGAGGGCCAACCGCCCCACCACAGCCCGTGTAAAGTAGTAGCGGTCGTCAGAGACCAACTACTCGTCCTCAACGAAAAAAAAAAATTACTGAGTTGTCAATACGAAGATTCTTTTTCATGTCAATGGATAACTCGAATTATACAAAACATTATGTATCCTAATTTTCGAATTTTAATACTCATTTAACATATTAACTCTACAGATACTATCACAGAATCATAGGCACATATCCATATCTTTCTAGGATGATTTTAAATATCACTTCATCGACATAATATCACATTAAATGTGCAAATAAATTGACTCATCCATAGAACAAAGTTCGATCTGCAGATAGCTAGTTTTTATTAGAAGCTAGATTCTAGAACTATGAGACCTAACATTTTGATTTTTTTACATTGTATGTCATACTATTGATGAATTTAAGAAACAAACTTTTAACTTACTAAATGATAAAGTTTACTATTCTATTAAGGAGTATCTCGATGACCACAATCTGTTTTCCTGTAGCTATTTACATGATTTTTTAATGTTAATATTTTTGTATTATAATTTCAATTGCATGTAATTGGATAACAATAATTGTGATTTATTATTTATTTCAAATCTATTTTAATGTTATATAATTTATTTTGAATGCTTTTTTAACCGATTTTGTATGCCTATCGGCGGGACATGGTATGTTCAATACTTTGTAATAACACCTGTATTTCACCTCTGTTTTCAAAATAAATTGATTTGATTTAAACAACATACCAAAAAATCAAAATGTTAGGTCTAATAGTTTTAGAATTACACAAGTCAACAACTTCTCTAGCTTCTAATGAAAACTAGCTATCTGCAGATCGAACTTTGTTCTACGGATGAGTCGATAGGCACATATTTCAAGGATGATTTTAAATCTCACTTAAGCGCTGATTACACTAGACTACATGTAGTCAACTACATCTTGTAGGAGAAATTCAAACAACGAAAATTAAACGAGACTAGTATTTCTCCTACAAGATGTAGTCTCCTACAAGATGTAACTTCAAACTTCAAACTTCAAAATACTTTATTTCATAAAATTTATTACAAATTGTTTGAAATCGTCGTTTACTTAAAATTGAAGCTACATTTAAAATTATAGATCGACACAGACAAACGCTACAGCACTAAGAAGTCTCTTACAAGATGTAATCTCCTACAAGATGCAGTCTCCTACAAGATGTAGTCTCTTACAAGATGTAGTCTCTTACAAGATGTAGTGTCCTACAAGATGAAGTCTCCTACAAGATGTAGTCTCCTACAAGATGTAGTTGACTACATGCAGTCTAGTGTAATCAGCGCTTTAATTGACGTAAATATCACATTAAATGTATAAATAAATATTAATATTAAAACTAAATAACACTTAAATACTAAAAACAGTCTTCTTTGCTTGAGGTTACATAGATATAAAATAAAACTCGTCTGAAAATAAACATTATTATTATTATATTTAATTTCTTTTTTTTTTACTTAAAAACTAATTTTACAGAAGTAATTTTGAACATAAACACAGACATACGGACACACACACTTACACAAAAATAATATCTCTTTAAAACATTATGGATATATGTAATTTAATCCTTATGGTATCCGTGTGGTGACGGAGTAAGAATACAATATGTCACCACCCCATCTCATCTCATGGGTGTCGTAAAAACCGACTAAGGGACTATCTGTAAATATTTTCTTTACGAAATAAAAAGAAGGAAAACTTGAAATTAAACCCTGTATCAATCCGTCTGTCCAGCGTGGTATTGGTAGGCCAAGTATCGTCACGGGAGGAGGTCCGTCCCTGCAGTGGGACATTAATGGGCTGGTATGATGAATAATTCTTATGGTGAAGTGGTAAACGGTATTAAGGTAAGGTTAAGAAGTCATCACCCAAATTCATCCCATCGTATTAAAAGCTGACTAAGCCTAAATTTCATGAATATAGTGAAGAAGTACCCGGCCGTAAATATTACACATCGACTTTTGTAAAGAGGCAATCGGCCAATTTCGGCTTTGTAGGCTGAACTGTTTAAAAAAGGGACGCGTTTTTTTCGCCGTTCAACGAAGTGGGCACGGGTCAGCTAGTTATCAATACAGACACAGTATTAAAAGAGATATTATTTTCTTACACACAAAACACACATACAAAAATATTATTATTGATAATATAAAATCAACTAAGATATCTTTTTATCAATTATAATATTATTCATTAACAGGGATAAATAATAAATTCACATGAATTTAAGTGAGAGGCCGAAGAAATTCCGCAGCACGATTAATGTTTTACTTTTCAGCCATTTTTGTTCCTTTATGTCTCTCTTTTCCGTGTGGTGAAGGAGTAAGAATACAATATGTCACCACCCCATCTCATCCCATGCGTGTCGTAGAAACCGACTAAGGGACTATCCGTGAATATTATCTTTACGAAATAAAAAGATGGAAAACTTGAAATTAAACCCTATACCAATCCGTCTGGCCAACATGGTATTAGTAGGCCAAGTATCCCTCCGTCATGGGAGGCCCGTCCCTGCAGTGGGACATTAATAGGCTGTTATGATGAAAGTCTTTTGCAATAGAATCCAACAAACATGTAAACAAATATGACATAACTACTACTATGATGACAGGTTGTCAAATACTTGAAATTTTTACCATATAAATGTTTTAATCAAATGTAACTTAGAAATACAGTTAAATCATGTTGAAGATAATGTGAAAACAATGGTGCGTTCGTTGAAATCAGCATGTCAATTCTCGTACCTAAAATTCGGTTAAGTTAACTTTTAGTTGTCATGTTTTTGCTATTGCAATTGTAATCTTTTGTGGTCGTGTTAAAGTTTTATTTAGAGTGTGACAATTTGACAACTAAAAGTTAACTTAACTGAATTTAAGGTACGAGAATTGACATGCAGACTAAAATAATCGATCGTCAAATGTATGTGATTAAATACGGAGTAATCATGACAAATTGGTTTGTTTACATGATTGTTGGATTCCATTGCAAACGACTTTAGTGATTTTCTGCATTAAATATTTCTTTAAACTCATTATTTACCCCTGTTTGATATATTAACTTAATTAATACACAAATACTCTTCTTAAACAGGAGTTTTTTTTAGTACAGAAAGATGCATTTTATAAATTAAATTTACGAAACCAAATGGAAAAATGTATCCCTGCAACCATTTATCCCATATTATAAGAAAATAATAAATTATCTGTGTGGTGACGGAGTAAGAATACAATATGTCACCCTACCATACCACCCTATCATATCCCATGGGTGTCGTAGAAACCTACTAAGGGACTATCCGTGAATATTATCTTTACGAAATAAAAAGAAGGAAAACTTGTAATTTAACCCTATACCAATCCGTCTGGCCAGCGTGGTATTAGTAGGCCAAGTATCCCTCCGTCACGGGAGGAGGCCCGTCCTTGCAGTGGGACTTTAATAAGTCAGTTGCAGGCACTTTACTGCTAATTTTGCACAATATCTTTATAAAATTGTAGCCTGTGTTATTCTATGTTATTATAAAGTTTCATTAAAATTAATTATGTAGTTTTTTATGTGAACCAAACATAATTTAACAATTTATATTAGTGGAATTAACGAAAGTTTTCCGTAACATGATTAATTTATAAACATATTGTTTGAATTACACATACCAGCTATTAAAAAATATAAAAATAAAAAATTATCTTTCAGTACTAAAAAAAGTCCTATTTAAGAGAATTTATGAAGTATCAAGTCAAAGTCCCAAAACGTATAGTCCTTTACATATAAACAAAACTAAACCTACACAGGCTTTGACTCAACGATGAAATGATAGGTCCGTATCCCTGTGCGTTGTCATATAACTCAAACAAGGGTGCTGCAACCAATTTGTAGTTCTTCGGTACTGCAAATAAGGCTCTATCTTGAAGTTGCACGAGAAATAAGCGCTTATGCTCTTTCGGTTTTGTTATGTGCGGTGGAATGTATGGGTATTGGGGTGGTTCGAAATTTGGACGCCACCAGTTTCCTGTAAAAGAGTAATTTTTAATGGTTCATTTGGGTTTAGGATTAGCTGTTACCTCCGTGTGGTGACGGAGTAAGAATACAATATGTCACCACCCCATCGCATCCCATGGGTGTCGTAAAAACCGACTAAGGGACTATCCGTGTATATTATCTTTACGAAATAAAAAGAAGGAAAACTTGAAATTTAACCCTATACCAATCCGTCTGGCCCTGCCGTGTAGCGACGGCTTAAGAATACAATGTGTCGCTACCCCATCTCATCCCGTGGGTGTCGTAAGAGCCGACTAAGGGACAAACCGAGAATATAACAACACCATTCTCCCATGTGCCTAGGCAGTCACCTGCGTCATGGACCTGCGCAGTCGAGCGCCGTACGCAGGGATGAAGGGATCCTGGGGGGTTGAGCCGAAAAGCAACACGCCCCCTTTGGCCCGGATTTCAAGCTAAACGGTAGCCCCAATCACTAGCCACGGTTGGGGAAATTAGGCCAAGGTGTCCCACTTGTGGGCCATCGGCGAGGGGTGTAGGGTCCACGATAGCTGTCTTCGGACAACTACTGTGGTGGGCGAAGGTCATGCTGACGGGGTAAGTGAGGGTTGATCAGTCGTTGTGGTTTGGCCTTAACATGCCACAACGCCAACCCGATCGAGCTCCCGATGTCGCACTGTAAGCCAGCCTTGCACTCCTATATCTGTCTGGTAGTCCTAGTGCCCCTCGAATTACGTCGAGAAGGGTACTCCCAGCTGCGGGCTCCATGGAGGGTGGGAAGCCAGATAGATGAAGAATAAACTACTTAAACTATGGATAATTGGCCAAAACAAAAACAAAAAAACACACAAAAAAACACCAACACACACACACACACACACGCAGACCCCCAAACTGACAGCTCTGTGGCTTCGACCACGGGCGTCAGGGAGGGGAAAAACAAAACACGCGCCCTCAGCGCTCACTTGGCTCCCATTGGTAGCTCAGCGGCCCTGGCTGCAGGCACCGAGAAGGGCAAGCACTCAAAACCAAACACCATCCCTGCTGGTAGCTCAGACGGGCAAACTGCGGGCACCAGCAAGGGTACACACATCACAAGCGCCCTCAGCGCTCACTCGACTCCAACCAGTAGCTCGGCGGCTTCGGCCACAGGCACTGGTAGCAACACCCACACAATCCAAAAAGACAACATCTCAAGATCCTCGGCTGGTAGCTCAGTGGTAAAATCTACGGGCACCATATCGGGGATCAAAACTACCGAAACGGGTAGTTCAGTGGACACATCCACGAGCACCCGAAATAACACTAACCCTCCACCCAAGGGGGATGTCCACGGCGCGAATCCGACGACCTCCTGCCCGTCCGACGTGTCTGGGCGGTTGGGAGCGGATGAGCAACCGGAAGACGACTTCTCATTGGGCTGGAGGGTCCAAACCAAAAAGGGGGCAAGCAAGTCCAGGTCGAGCGCTCAATCCACAAACGTGGCTGGTGGTCCAACAGAGGCCATAAAGCCAAAATGGAGGGTTCGCAAGACCAAGCAGCAAAGACGGGTAGCGGCCCGTTTAAAGGCCGCAGCCCTCACCCCTACTACACAACCCTCTGCTGAGGGAAACAAGGCAGAGACACACGGTCCCCTCAAATTTGCGGCTAGGGAGCAGCAGAGACCGCCAGCAAACAAGAAGGGACCCAAACCAGACGGTAGTGGACAGTCCGCTGCCAAACGTGCTCTCAATGAGACAATATCGCCTCGAGGGGAGCACAAGAAGCAGAGACTGGACGCAGCTAAAGGCACCACCAAAAGCACATACGCCCAAGCTGTACGCTCCCCTCTCAGCGTTGCAATCACCTGCGAACTGAAGGGGAGCATCAGCAAGGACGTATCCGACCAAGTGCTCTTAGGTATACAAGTACGTATATCCGCTGATGCCCGAGCTCGGAGCGAAACTCAACCCCCGAAGTTTAATGCGAAACCGCATTACTCTGAGGGGGTACTTAAACTATGGTGCGCGAATGAGCACACCCACACATGGCTCGTAAAAGTGGTTTCCGAACTGGAACCGATGCCCAACATTAAGTTGGTCGTAAGGAACCAGTCGGATCTCACTCAGCGGGCACGCTGCGCTATATGGGTCCCGGACCAACAGGGATTCCTGAAAGACACGGCCGATATAGGCCGAAATCTCTCATACCAGAATCCCGAGTTCGGTATATCCAAATGGACTCTTATAAACGCCATAAAAAAGGCTGACGCGTGGTTCGTGGTAGTCGGTGTCCCTGAGGACCAGATCCCGAGCCTAATGAAGGCAGGCAGACGTCTCTCCTTTATGCTCGGGACTATCTACATAAAGTTCCAGGGCCCGAACGGATCCTTTACCGACACCCCACATGGATGGGACCACGAAACACTAACCATAAAGCAGGAGCTGAAGAAGCCCCCAACACAAACAAATGTCCCACACAATGACACTCCGCAAGAGGTCAAGGTGGCGCCTGCAAACGCGGAGCCGCCCACACCCGCCAACGACAAGCACAGTCCGCACTCCATGGAGGAGGACGAGGAGGATGTGCTCACCTCGATCTCCAGCATCCTGGGAGTCGACGACGAGCCTGGCGACCTCTTTGCGGACCTAAAACTTGGGGGTGACGAGGAGGAAGCGACCAAAGATGTCGTCCCCTTCGTCCCCGATTAAAATACTACAAGCAAACCTCCAGCACAGCCGGGACGGGACGGCTCAGCTGCGGAAGTGGCTGGAGGCACAACGCACGGCCATCGCCCTGATCCAAGAGCCGTGGATCAAGGCCGGCCACATTCATGGGCTCTCTAATTTAGGAGGTAAGCTTATAGTAACTAATGATCATGATCACCCCAGGTCATGTATTTATGTCACAAACAACCTGAAAACGCAGGTCCTCACAGACTTCTGTTGCAGAGACCTAACAGCCGTAAGGCTTTACACTCAGCTGGACGACGAGGATAAGGTGGTCATCCTCGCATCAGCCTACATGCCCGACAAGGAGGCGCTGCCGCCTCAAGACCTCATCCGCTTGGTGGACCACGGCGAGAAGGAGCGACTTGAGGTCATCATAGGGGCTGACACTAACGCCCATCACCCCCTATGGGGCATGAACATACAAAATGACAGAGGTAAGTACCTTGTTGAGTATCTCTTCACCACAAACCTTACTCTATTAAACACAGGCTCTGAACCAACCTTCGTCACTAGGAGGAGCCGCACGATCATTGATCTGACGCTAGCGACGGAAAATATAGCAGAAGTGGTTACAGGTTGGCATGTCTCCAAGGAGACATCCTGCTCGGACCACAGGTGGATCCGCTTTGACTTACAGGCAGAAACACTCAAAACTCCACCTAGACGCAACCCAAGGAAAACAGACAGGGCTAAATATGAGCAACAACTGATTCTCAGACTAGCTCAACAATGCTCCCCAGAAACTTTCGAAAACACCACTCAGATCGAGGAAGAGGTAAATCACCTAACCAGATCTATAACGGACAGCTACCACATAGCATGCCCGGAAACTTTACCTCCTAGTACACCGGGCAAACAACCATGGTGGGGTCCCGAACTAGAGCGCAAGCGTAAGAAGGTAAGAAAAACGTTCAACAGGGCTATGAATACCTGTGCAGATGAGGACTGGGACGCTTACCGCTCAGCCAAATCTAGCTACAAAAAATGCATAAGATACCGTAGTAAACAAGGCTGGCGCAAATTCTGTGAAAGTATTGAGTCATGCCAACAAGCAAATAGGGTAAGGAAAGTCCTGTCACAACAAAAGTCGACTACTCCGACAGCCATCCGCAAACCCGATGATACACTCACAACATCGCCAGAAGAATCCAGGCGCACTCTAATAGAAACACACTTCCCTGGATGTGTCCTAACGACACAGATCAACTGGCTTGATGAAACAAAAACACCAGACATCCAAGACTGGCGGTATGCTGATAAAGTAGTAACCCTGGAAAGAGTCCAGTGGGCCATTGGCAGCTTCCACCCCTTCAAGGCAGCTGGTCCAGACGAGATTACCCCTGCGCTGCTGCAGTGGGGTAACTTGCCAGTAGCTAGCAGACTGGAGCGTGTCTTCAAAGCCTGCCTGGCGCACAGATACGTTCCAAAGGGCTGGAGGGAAGTGAAGGCCATTTTTATCCCAAAGCCGGCAAGAGGTGACTACACAAACCCTAAAGCATACCGACCAATAAGCCTGACCTCCTTCATGCTCAAAACCATGGAACGCTTATGCGAAAGGGAACTGAGAGATGGGGTCTTAAAACAAACACCATTACACATTAACCAACACGCTTATAGCTCCGGAAGGTCCACGGAATCAGCCCTCCATCTGGTGGTCAGCCGGATAGAGGAGGCAATTGAACAAAAGGACATTTGTCTAGGAACCTTCATCGACATCGAAGGAGCTTTCGACAAAACTAACTTTACAAGTATCAAGGCCGCACTGTCCAGACACAAAGTGGAGCCGGTACTAATAGACTGGATAACAAACATGCTCAGCAAAAGGGTGGTCCGCCTGGGGGAGGCTGATGAAACAGCCCTAATAGCCAAGGGTTGCCCCCAAGGCGGAGTGTTGTCCCCACTCCTATGGAACTTGGTCATAGATGACCTAATCACAAAGCTGAACAAAAACCGAGACTATACTATAGGCTATGCAGATGACCTCACCATCCTCATCTCAGGAAAGGCAGCGGGAACAGTCTGTAATCTCACCCAGCAAGCCCTACGCACCGTAGAAAAATGGTGCAGGGAATTCGAGCTGTCGGTGAATCCAGCAAAAACAGAGCTAGTGATGTTCACTAACAAACGAATACTAGGACAGTACCAACTGCCAAAGCTCTTCGGTACTGAACTTCAACTGTCAAAAGAGGTCAAATACCTCGGTGTCATTCTCGACCATAAACTAACATGGAAGAGCCACCTTGACAAGAAACTAGAAAAAGCCGGAATCACCTTCTGGCAATGCAGAAGGATGATTGGTAAAAAGTGGGGTTTAACGCCAAAAATCATCACCTGGCTTTACGAAACCGTGATTCGCCCCACGATTGCATATGGTGCTATCGTTTGGTGGCCAAGAACTGAATACACCACATCAACCGACAAACTACAGCGAACCCAAAGACTAGCCTGCATGGCGACCACTGGATGCATGAAGACCACACCCACAGCGGCAATGGAAGTCATGCTTGGTTTGCCGCCGCTAGACCTGTTTATCCGACAGGAAGCGACAGCTGCAGCCACACGTCTAAGAGCGCTAAACTTATGGAAGAACAATAACACTAAGCACACATCATTACTCAAAGTGCTCACAGACGAGCTACCTATAATTGGAGCAATAAATGACCGTGTGCCCAAACAATTTGTCTTCGACAAAAAATACAAGATTCAACTCCATGAAGACCGCCACTGTGAACCTACACAACAACAGGCGGAACTACAAATCTTCACAGATGGGTCTAAAACAAGTACAGGCTCCGGGACAGGCGTCTTCTCGGAGGACCTGAATATAAATATTTCAAAACCACTGGGAACTCACAGCTCGGTATTCCAGGCCGAATGCGTGGGAATCACACTGGCAGCCTCAGCGGTCATGTCAAGAAAAGTGGAGGGACACTCAATCCGAATACTCTCGGACAGCATGGCTGTGCTACAGGCCTTAAACAGCCACACTATTAACTCGGGACTTATTCTGGAATGCCACCACAAACTAAACCAAGTAGGTTATACAAACAACATAACCTTGCAATGGATCAAAGGCCATAGTGGATCACGTGGCAATGATGCTGCGGATGAACTTGCAAGAAGAGGATCGGATACGGTAGTGATGGGCCCTGAACCCATAATACCTATCCCCTTTATATACCTCCGCACCACAATACACAGGCAAACGAAGGACAGCCATAATACTCGATGGGCAAATCTGGCAGAGTGCAGACAAAGTAGAGATGCACTACCTATGCCCGACCATAAACTTACAAGGAGCCTACTACAACTGCCCAAACGGCAACTTCGAATGGCTACAGCCGCCATCACAGGGCATGGCTCCTTTAAGAAACACCTTTCAGTTCTAGGTATCACAGACAGCCCTCTCTGCAGAGCCTGCATGGGAGAGGAAGAAACGGCGGCACATGTGCTCCTACACTGTCCTGCGACCGCCACATACAGGGCTAAGTACCTAGGAAATCCAGGTACGCTCCGAGAAACCATCAGCAACTTGAAAGGCCTGTTGGCGTTTTTCAACGAGCTGGGGTGGATCGAATAAATCACCCACCCTAACGCAAAACCCGCGCCTTGACGTGGAGTTGCGGAAAACAGCCCGCTATACCATACCATACCATACCATCCGTCTGGCCAGCGTGGTATTAGTAGGCCGAGTATCCCTCCGTCACAGGAGGAGGCTCATCCCTGCAGTGGGACATTAATGGGCTGTTATGATTAAATAGAGTGTTGAATGTTTAGTTCTCCGTATGCATGCTTGCACCACCTTATCTCTTCCAATGAGTGTCATAAGCGACTCAATAGGAAAGATGCAGATGTATAAAAAACAAAATTACAATAAGCAAATAAAAAGACTTGACTTGATATTTTTCAAAATATCTATTATTGTGTAACTGTTCATATAATTGTTATTGTTGTTTTCGAAACCAAAAAAAAATTAAATGCTTCTTAAAAAGACTTTCACCCCCTTACTCATAAACGCCTCTTAAATTTTAGTCAATTGATTAGCTTAAATTCTCACGGTTTTGTTTGGCATAAAGTTGGTTTTGCTAATAAAAAACTCGCTAAACAGTGACTAAATTTAAGAGACGTTTATGAGTAAGGGGGTATATCTTTAGGTACGCAAACAATTGAAACAAAGCTCAAGCAATCTTGACAACGGCAACGGAAAGGAAAGTAACATAAATTTTTTTCTGCACCTAAAACGTAACTACAAAGAAATTTTGACTTACCAATGGTATCCTCAATGACCCACTCCTGTTTCACACCATCTTGTCTTCCAAGAGTCTCCGTAAGCAGTCTTTTTAGACCTTCAATCTCATCCTATAAAAGATATAAATTTTAAAACGGTTTTAAGGTTTCAGTTACTTGAGGACCTTACAGCTAATTTCACTCTGATATTAATAAACTTCTCTGTGTGGTGACGGAGTAAGAATACAATATGTCATCACTCCATTTTAGTCGGTGTCGTAAAAACCGACTAAGGGACTATCCGTATATATTATATTTACGAAATAAAAAGAAGGAAAACTTGAAATTTAACCCTATACAAATCCGTCTGGCCAGCGTGGTATTAGTAGGCCAAGTATCCCTCCGTCACAGGAGGAGGCCCGTCCCTGCAGTGGGACATTAATGGGCTGTTATGATGATGTTGATTAATAAACTTAACCTACACCTGAAATTCCTTTAATTTCTTTCTTCCCAAATCCCAAGACATTTTCATATAAGTGAATATTACCTTACATTCATCAGACAGTAATGCAAGTTGCACACCAAGAGCTAAGCTAAGTTAGTTTAGCTTAGTTCTCATAGCTGACACAGTTTTCCATACTTCTTCCATAGTTTGCGGTCTGAACACAAGTATAGAAAACAGTGTCAGCTATGCGAGCTAAGCTAGACTAACTTCGCTTAGCTCTTGGTGTGCAACTCGCATAAAGTTGTTGATTAAGTTGATTTGAATAGATCTCCAAGATCTATTCAAATCAACTTAATCATATTTGTTAAAATAACTGTCATGATCCAGATTATGTGTTACAATTTATATAATGAACACAAAGGTTTGTATGAAGTAACCATGCCTATATATTTCTCACCTCTCCAGGGTTAAGTTCACCGCCAGGTAGCTTAAAGAATGCCGTTCCCAACTGCAGCAATAATACATGAGGTAGTCCGTGTTCATGTACTAAGAGCACTCCTTCTACCGATCTGTAAAACAATGAAATATGTATTTATTTGAGAGTACATTATGCATGCATATGCACCAGAAGGCGCAGAGTGGGGAGACCCCTCACACTATGGACCGACGACCTGGTTAGGACGGCAGAAAGCCGATGGATGAGGGAGGCACAAGACCGCGCAGAGTGGAAACTTTTAGAGGAGGCCTATGTCTAGCAGTGGATGTCCATAGGCTGATATGGATGGACGTTATAAGCATAGTGGTTTCTTCTTTCCTAAATTAACCCTTTCACAGTGCTGCCAGCAGACACAATAGTAAAACAATGCGCGTGTACCATATATGGTACACTGCACTGGGAACATGTTAAGAATACATTCCTTGATGTTACTTTTATTAGAATATATGTTAGTTTTGTTATAGGGTAACGTAAAAAGGGTAAAACCCTAATCTACTATTCTATTTTGGTCTTATCATGAAAAAAATTATATGTTATATTAGTTAAACAAAGCTAGGTGGACTATGGTGGACTTGCATCTTCTGGGTATATATGGTACTAGGACCAGTATTAAACCTTTGAAGAAGTGGCATTCTAATATTTCATGGCATCTATAACAAACTAATTAAACATGAATTATAAATTTGTGGTTGAATAATTTGTAATAGTGAGTGCGTGCTCACAGATTTGAAATTGTCTATAAAAATCAGACTAAATTAAATCATATAACATAACCCAATCATCAGAAATGCTGTTGTGCAGTGTAATCAAAGCTATTTGAAGCTAAAGCTCCTACTAATACAAAGATCACACATTCACAAACTATCTGCTTTCCCTCTGGCAGACAATGTCTAGTCTCCTAAAATTAGGCAAGTGATAGCGAGTTAGCAAAAAAAATAAATAGTTGACATAAGGGTCAGAGTGTCGCAAAAAGGGTCCCACTATATTAACGAAAAATTTTTTTTTTCAAAATTGAGCTTATTTAACGTAGTTACAAAAGACTTAGCCGAAATTTAGAAAAAAAGAGATCAGTGGGACATTAATGGGCTGTTATGATGATGTTGATTACAACAAAACAATCTTTTTAATGTACAGTTATTTTTTTGTCTTGTTAAAGGACTTAGAAAACAAGATACAATTTGAAAACTTTGTTCACATAGACAAATGACTACCTAAATAAACCGAAGCGTCTAACAATGAATATTAACTACACACCAAAATTACGAGTACAATTTCCTTATTATACGCTACTTATTAACAAATATATAACTTAAATTAAGTATTAAACTTTACAATGAAACTTATTATAATTTAAACCGTGGTTATTTTAACAGGAACTAACCTCCTCATTCCAATCTTGGTAAATTCTTCTCTCATCCTTTGGAATCTGGCAGGAACAGACGCATCTCTTTCAAATAGAGGCTCCTTCGTCCCGAACGTATAATTTGTTAGGGGATATAAGTTTATTGTCCTATTTAAAGTTAAATTTGGCTGATTTTGACTATTCTGATGTTGCATACCGGGTCTTGCCGGCCAGTTTTTATTTCCAGGGGCACCTTGAACTGCAGCCATTTTACGATTTAAATATTATACTAAGCGAATAAAATAACTTTTCGTTAAATAAACACAAAATTATCGTGTGTAACGTTTACAAGCGAATGCCAGAGTTACGCGAACAGAGCGCCAAACGCCAAACAAGCGGCCATTAAAATTAATATTTTTTTTAAATTCGCTAGCTAGGGTTGAGCGTTGTTTGCTAAACGGATGATCGTGTAATTTACGATAATTATCGGTTTTACAAATTATTGTATTTGTTAGTTTTTGTCATTTTGCCGACTTTCGCTCATATCTTTTTTGTGTTTTTGATTCTGATTTAGCCGACTTTTGCAAAATATACATTTAAATCGCATTTCGCCAACTTTCCAATTATGTAGCGTAGTTACAGAGTTAGTTAGTTAGAGATAACTGATTTGAATATCTTTACGAAAGTAAAGAAATCATATTTATCGTTTCTGAATTATTTTTGTATAATTTAGCTTTATTTTATTTTTAATATTATTTATTTTATTTAAATTGATGTTTTTTTTTGAGTAAATTATTTGATGAACGAAAATACCATTTTGATAAGATCTGTGATCACATCACTGATGTCGAGTTTGAAGTTTGTTATCACATGTCAATCAAATGTCAAATCTTGAGATTTTAATTAGTTATTGTTTTGTTTGTATTATTTTTAATTTACAAGATATATTTAGATTTAAAATATGTCACAACAATATGAATTACTTACTGAAAGTCCCGCACAATGGACTACTGTTTCATTAATAACACCAGAGATACAGAAGAAAGAAATAAAACCATTTGTTGTTCGTGCGTAATCTTTTTCTGCTTTTACGTTTTCCTTTTTTGAAATTTGTCTCGTCGTTCGTTTGGTTAAAGGCTAAGAATACTGGCCACCGCATGTTTTCCTTTTACTGAGATATAGTCTAAGCAAAAATCACTACGAAATAATGAAATTTGCAAAAGAAAAACGCATTTGCACTTTCCAGTTAGAAGGTATTCCGAGTACCTTCATTAAGTGCTAATACGTACCAGATGATAGGAAAACTATTGACATTAAACCCTTTTCCTTTCCGTCTGGCCAGCTAGGTATTATTAATGCAAATATTCCTCTTTGTGGTGACAGAGTAAGAATACAATATGTCACCACCCCATCTCATCCCATGGGTGTCGTTAAAATTGACTAAGGGACTATCCGTCATATTATCTTTACAAAATAAAAAGAAGGAAAACTTGAAATTTAACCATATACCAATCTGCCTGGCCAGTATTAGTAGGCCAAATATCCCTCTGTCCCGGGAGGAGGCCAGTCCCTGCAGTGGGACATTGATGGGCTGTTATGATGATATGATATATCCACTAGTGGACCTCAATTGGCTGCTATGATGATATTTTCACCTCACTATACACTTCTTATCCTATTATTTGACGACCTCTGTGGTGTAGTGGTTATATAACATGAACACTACGCAGAGGTTTCGGGTTTGATTCCCGCTCAATGCAAATATTTGTATCCATGAACATGATTGTTTGCATTGGTCTGAGTGTTTCTATGTATAATACGTACATATCAGTTGTCTAGTACTCATAGTACAAGCTCAGCTTAGTTTGGGACTGGCATTGTGTGAAAGTGTGAAGAATATTTATTTATTTATATTTAATGGTATTATCCAATTTCCTATATCTTAAATATAATTATAAATATTATATTTTACAGTGGCCCTAAAAGAACTAGAAGGAAATCCAGACAGTAGAACGTCTAGCTTGATGAATGCAGGTAAATTCTCTGCGGTAAGAGAAATAGTTAGACATTTCGCAAGATCAAGATCTGCTATCAAGGAGCAATGGTCACATGAAGATGTTAAAACCTTTTTAGAAGGGTTAAGGTAAATGTGTTTTTTTTAAATTCTGTTGTTTTTAGTTTATGGGTGACTAACTGAGGCTTAACCTGCGTGGTGTAAGTAGCCTTAGGCTGTGGGTACGAAACTTGCGACGTCGGGGTGGGGCGGAGCGACGGCGGGGCGGCGCGCGACGGCGTTGTAAACAAAATGCATTAAAACATTAAGCGCTGTGTACGAAACGGGCGACGGCGGACAGTACAACGTCGATCCCGCCCCGCCCGTCGCTCCGCTCGTCGCAAGTTTCGTACCCGCAGCCTAAATGTTATTCTACACCGTACACTACCTAAAATCCAAATTTCATCAAAATCCGTTTTGTAGTTTTTGTGTGAAAGAGTAACATGTTTTGTAGGTACTATTCACGTCATGACTCTTAAGGGTCGTAGCACATATCACATAACGTAAACGGATCTTCACCGAATTAACTCAAGCCGTTCAGTATTATTTGTATGAAACTCCTTACTGCAACGCACACTAATTGGAATCGTAACGTTATCGTATTTTTGACGTTTGACACCGGAAAAAGGCGAGGCGGTGCCGATCCGTTTCCGTTACGTTATATATGCTACGACCCTAATTCACCCCTTTACTACCTATTCATCCCCTACCTCTATATTTACAGATTCTCAACAGAGTGCGTATTAGAATTAACCGCCTTATTATGTACGGATAAAATATATGAGAATATACCTTCACATTTGAGAGTTAAACCTGGTGTTGTTTCTATGAAGTGGAAAATTGATGTGTCACTTAGGTAAGTAAAAATATAAACTACTATACTGCTCCGTGTGGTGACGGATTAAGAATACAATATGTCACCACCCCATCTCATCCCATGGGTGTCGTAGAAATCGATTAAGGGACTATCCGTGAATACTATCTTTACGTAATAAAAAGAAGGAAAACCTGATATTATACCCTATACCAATCTGACCAGCGTGGTATTAGTAGACCAAGTATCCCTCCGTCACGGGAGGAGTCCCGTCACTGCAGTGAGATATTAATGGGCTGTTATGTTTTTTTTTTCTTGTTGAGGATGGCGTTGTGTGAATGTGTGTGTATTATTTATATTATATTATGAAACACCCTGTCTAGCAGTGGTTATACATTGGGGTTGGGTTTAAAAATGTGCCTATTCTCTGGAGAGAATCTGATGATATAGCACGGTTCTAGGAAGTAAAATCTGAGTGGATGGGGTAGCACAAACAACCCTTTAGAACGTCCCTATAACCTCAGATTGGAGAGAATCTGAGGTAAAGCTCAATAAGCATGTTTCTAAACTTCAACCATTGGATGATGATGATGAAAACAGAGATACAGGTGTATTGTAACAGCCAGTTAAAGACTGTGATGGATTTTTTTTTGTTGAGGACGAGTAGTTTGTCTCTGACGACAGTTACTACTTTACACGGGCTGTGGTGAGGCGGATGGCCCTCAACCAAAGGGCTGTTATGATGATTCCATTAACATTTAAATAAATCAATGTATTTTTTTTCAGCCAATCAACATTAACTTCAGATTCAAAAGCCACCTCGATTCAGCCACAACAAATATTCGTTATTCTAACTTTTATACTAACAAATAATGACACTCATACTTACAGACTATCTATAAATAAGTTTCAAGAGTTTAGATATACAATAGCTAGTGCGTTAAAAGCTATGATTGTATTGGAGAGAAGGAAATGTATGCGAAAGATTTGACATTTATCCCCTTGGGGGTGAAATATGCCTTAGTTCAAATCGAAACAATAAATCTATACTAATATTATAAAGAGATAAAGTTTGTGTGTTTGTGACGTTGTAGAGGGTAATCTCTGTATCTACTAAACCGATTTTTAATTTTTTTTCTGTGTTGAATAGTCTGTTTATCGGGGAGTGTTATAGGCTATATAATATCACGCTATGACTAATAGGAGTGGAGCAGTAATGAAATATGTTTAAAAAAGTAACGCGTTTTGTTCGCGGCCTAACGAAGTGGGCACGGGTCAGCTAGTAATAAATAATTTGTCAGTCGAGATTTTAATAGTGCTAAAATGCATTTAAATATAATAAATATTAATATAATTATTGTTATTTTAGTGTTAAATGTAAAATAAGTAATTAATAATAATAATGAAAAAGTCACATTTCAATTTAATTATGTTTTTTTTCTTGTTAAAGTATATTTTTTTATAATAAAATATTAAATAATATGTGCTGTGTTTTAATAATTATTTTCTATATTTAGATATACCTATCTAATATTCCTCTCCGTGTGGTGACGGAGTAAGTATCCAGTGTGTCACCAACCCATCTCGTCCCATGGGTGTCGTAAAAACCGACTAAGGAACTATTCGTGAACATTATCTTTACGAAATAAAAAAAAAACTTGAAATTAAACGCTATATCAATCCGTCTGGCCAGCGTGGTGTTAGTAGGCCAAGTATCCCTCCGTCAAGGAAGGAGGCCCATCCCTGCAGTGGGAAATTAATAGGCTGTTATGATGATGATAATGAAATGTTCTCCCTTTGGTGAAAATAGTACCTACAATTTAATCTCCTGGGGCCCAGGCCATTTTTTTTAAAATTATGAAACAATTTTTTTTTAATTTATCATTTAATCAATAAAAATAAAATATATAAATTTATTAAATGTTAGTATTTAATTATTCAAAGTTTACACGAATTTCATTAAATGGCACTGTAATTTGTATTTTCTGGTATGTTTTTTTTTTTTTTATTTTACTTTATTAAGATATCCAACAGCATTTTACATAGTTGCTTAAAATAAAACAGGTATAGTACATAGAAGCCAATAACAGGATATCATAGCTATTCATAACATTATAATGACCTTAAGTTTTAAACAATAGCTATATCAATTTAAAAGACTGATGTATAGGTACAAAAAAAAGAAACAAATTGTAAAATGACAATAAAAAATAACACTTAAAATATACATACATATACAATATACACGTGCATCTGAACACAATACATGCATAATATACCTAATTATACTAATAAATAAATCATAAATAAATATACCTACATTTACACACTCACACACAAATGTCA